>CM023457.1:85850392-86221826 GCA_013339765.2 Haemaphysalis longicornis | reverse complement strand
CATAGTTCCCGACCACCAACACCCACAAGCCGAGATACGACGCGCCAACGCACCCGCAACTCAATGAAAGCGGCTTCTGAAGTCCAGTTGTCCATCGACGTCTTTGATGTGGTCGCCCTCATCGACACGGGAGCCATCTACTCAATAACGAGCGGGTCATTCGCGTCTAAGCCGAAGAGAGTAAAAACAAGATGGGACGGTCCTCCCGTACGCACAGCAGGAAGCCCTCTCGTAACGGCAATTGTAACGTGCACATCGCGCGTTAGCGTAAACAGCACCACGTACCCTGCTGTGTTCGTCCTTTTGCTAGCTGCTACCGCGATGTTGTTATTGGAAGGGACTTTACACGGACAAGCGGGGAATAATTGATCTGCCGACCAGGTCGATAACTTTTTCCTCCGATCACTCCACGGCACTGCTACCGAACCCAGAACACCGTGGTGCTGTAAGGATCGCCGACGATCATGTCACCCTGCCACCGCGCGCCAGCTTGATGATCACCATCTACTGCAAGGAATGCTGCTCCTCACATCGACGCTAACGTGGAAAGTGACCGAAGTTTGGTTCTAGACCGCGGTGCCTCCATTGCAATAGGCATTGCGCGCTATGACCAATGCAAATGCCACGTTTTGGTCAGTTATTTCACTGAGGAGTACCAGTATTTAAAGAAGACTGCTGGAATTGCGTTCCTTAAAAAACTGCAAGAAACTAGTCAAGTGATCGCAGTCGCCAACTTGCAACGCGCACGCGCAGATGCTTCCAAGCTGCCGTCGCCTTTCGACGTGAACCTGGCGATGCCGCGAAAAAACCGGGACAAATTATTGGATTTGCTTCTTCGCTACAGCGAGTGTTTTTAGTCGAACTCAAAAGTACATCAAATACCCCTAGCGAAGCACCGAATTATAACCGAAGATGGAGCCCGACCTACCCGACAGTCACCATAACGCGTGTCTTCACAGAGCGGGAATTCGTGCGGACACATGTCGAAGACATGCTCAGCTGTTGACATCATACAACCATCGAAAAGCCCCCGGCTGTTTCAGTCATACTCGTTAAGAAAGAAGACGTCACAGCGAGGTTCTGCGTTGGACTACCGGCGACTGAACAATCACCACAAAAGATGACCCCCTCCCACGATATGACTACGCCCTCGACCACCTCTGCAAGGCCAAGTACTTGTCTTCGATGGATTTGAAGACGGTATACTGGCCAATTGAAGTGGACGAGAGAGCCTGAGAGAAGACTGTATTCATAAGATCGGATGGCCTAGACGCGTTCAAAGTGAAGGCGTTTCGTCTGTGCACGGCACAAGCAACGTTTCAAAGAGTCATAGATACTGTGCTAGCTGACCTGAAGTGGCTCACCTGCCTCTTATACCTTGATACGTTGTGGTATCCTTCCGGACTTTCGACGAGCACCTTGCAAGGTTTGAGTCTTTGCTCGAGGCCATACGTACGTCGGGGTTTACACTGAAGCCTGAAAAATGCGGCTTCGCGTACGAGGAGCTCAGGTTTTCGGGCCACGTCGTCAGCACCGTGAGAGTCCTGCCTTCCCGGCGAAAACTTCAGCGATAGCGAAATTCCCAGGAGCGAAAGACAAAAGTGCTTTTGAAGATATCTTATACTTTGCGGGTACTACCGGCGCTTCGTCGCAAAGTTCGCGTGCATTGCAGAGCAACTCACGCGGTTTAGGAATAGAAGACCATTCAAGCTTGTAACAGACTACTATGCGCTGTGTTGGATCGCAAATTTGAAGGACCCCTCGGGCCATTTTCGGCGATGGAGCTGGCGCCTACAAGAATTCGACCTACAAGAATCGTCTATAAATACGGCCGAAAACACTCCGACGCCGCATGTCTGTTCTGCGCCCTCGTCGACGCACCACCTCAATACTCCGATGAATACAGCGCGTTCTTTGGAGTCATGACGGAGAGCGACCTAGCCTACCAGTAGCGTGCCGACTCCGAGTAAGGGGTCTTGATCGACTATTTTAAAGGGCGCAACGTCGCCGTGCCTAGGGCCTTCAAACGCAACTTACTAGAATTCAGACTCAAAAAACGTTCAACCGGGCCCACTCGAAAGAATTACCCTTTAGTCATCCGTGCAGACCTTTGTGACAGAATTTTGGAACTGTGGCATGCCGACCCGTCGTCTGGACATCTCGACACAGCACGCGCCATTGGAAAAATAAAGGCGAAGTACTACAGGCCCCGCCTTACAATCAATGTGACCCACTACGTCCTGAGCTGCCGTCACTGCCAGTGACCAAAAAACGCGCCAAAGACACCCGACGGACTTCTCCAGCCAATCGCCATCGCATCGAGGAGCTTCTAAAAGATTGGAATGGACCTTTTGGGACCATTCTCTACGTCACGAACCGGGAACAAATGGATTGTCGTAGCAACAGACTACGTAACGCGCTACGCAGAGACCGCTGCTCTTTCGAGGGGGCTGCACAAGAAGTCCTACAGTTCTTCAAAAGCCAGGTTGCGCTGCGAGATGGAGCCCCTGAAGTCCCAATCATTGGCTGCGGAACCGCCTTTACTGTGGAGCTGATGCAAGGAATCTTACGCAACAGCAACACGGATCAGAGAAGAACGATGGCGTACCACCCCAAAACAAATGGCTGAACGGAACGTTTGAAGAAAGCGATTGCGGTTGTGCTTTCCAAGTAGGTCGATGTTGAACATAAGACCTGGGACGAAGTGCTTTCGATTGTCACGTTTTCGTACAACACAGCAATCCAAGGAACCACGCAGATGGCACCGTTCGAGCTTGTCTACGGAATACGGCTGACTACGATGCTGGACGCCATGCTTTCGCACGTACAAGACTAGGACATCAACGCCGACGTCCAAGGATACCTTCAGCGTGCGGAGGAGGCCTGTCAACTCGCTCTAGTATGTACAACGAACCAGCTGCTGGTGGATGCGGAACGCTACAACCTCCGACACGGAGGCGCCTAGTAGCACCCAGGGGATCGTGTGTGGATTAGGACTCGCATCCGACGACGCGGACTTAGTGAGAAGCTTCTGCGACGGTATTTAGGGCCATGCCAGATTCTACGACGTGTTGGCCACCTTAGCTGCGAAGTGAGCCCCGATGGTGATTCCGGCACATCACGACAATGCACGGGAACCGATTTCAACCCCGTGGTTTGCCTCAAACCTTAACGGGCAAGATGGCGGACTTTTTTTCTTGTTATTTGTTCCGAAGGACTGTCGTTTTATTTTAGCATCGGGTCGGTGCACTCTGTGCGGGGGAATAATGCCGTGAACCGTGTATTGGACTTGTTTGTTTATGTTTTGTTTTTACTGTCCTGTGGCGCCCGGCTGTGTTATCTTTGTCGAAAGTGAAGGCCATGTTTCGTTCTTTATTTTGATGCCGCACGGGTTATCTCCTTCTGATAAATAAAGCGTGTCCCCCTAACGTCACAAGTCTAGAATAGTCTTCTTTGACCTAGAATGTTCTGGTTCTAAATCGATGATTCCAGAAACACACATGCCGAAAAATAAAAGCATCCAGAGCAGACGTCCGGGTATTATATTTGCCGACATTCCCCTGCGCATGTCAGTTGGTTGGCTGCTGCATCGCCGCCTGTGTATTCTTTGAGTGGTTAGGGGAGCACAAGTTCGCTGCAATAAACTTCTTCTTCCTTCACCACAACTGCATCGTCATTGGCTTCGTGACAACATTAACTCATAGAATTGCCAGATGCCTTGAGTGAAATATGCTTGTTCAAATGGGTGGTTCCATCTTTTGACTTGGCCGTAACTGAAGTTGAAACATTCAGAGAAACGAAAATGCAGCGAGCACTGCGTCCATTACAGCACAAATGTAAAACCAGAATGCTTGCCCGCATTGTTGAGAGAATGAGCTTTCAGCATGGCGCTTTTTCTCTCTCCTTTCCTGAAAATATTATAGACCGAATTTTTTCTAGCGTTTTCTGTAACAAAAATCCTCAACACGGTATTTGTTTTCGGTACTTTTTGGTAGAGTAGAAGGAGGAGGCTGATGAAAAGATTTCTTTCCTTTGTCCGTTTGGGCGAACTTTGCACTAACTGTGTACGAAGCGTTCGTGGGGAAGTGCTTAAACAGAATTCTCGTTTCGTATGACATTTTTCGGCAACAGATCTTGTTAGTTAGACTGCCCAATTGATATATAATGCGAATCAGCCGAAAGATAGCGGTTACAGATATATTCTTTTTGTGTCGGCGAGTTGTTCTATTTCAGTTCACTAATTCTTGCATTCCCGTTATCCATACTAGATGACCGGGACAATCCGATAAGTAAGTTTTTATTTTGTTCTAGCATTTCTTATCTAAATCAAATTGTTGTGTATGTTCTCAAGATGGTCTACTACTGACATGAATATCGATAAAATACATAAGTAGGGTGTTGAATTTGTACCGGTAGTGGCATGGCTATTATGCCGTCACACTGATGAAAATGTTTACGAGAGACGCTATTCAATAAGTAACGTTCGAAATTACGCAACGTACACAACGCTATGCCAGGCGTTTGCTAGATTCTTTAGAAAGCAGTCTGTGCAACCATAACAAATATATAAAAGATGGACAGTCTCAAAATATTTAGGGTCTTGAGCAAATAGCAGTCAAAAAGACACGGGATCCCATCGTCTGCTATATCTAAAATACAATCACGCCCTTCGGGAGAAACAAAACAGAAGCACAGAGGCAGAAGACTTCCATAGAATCGAAAACTCGAGCTTCTCATTTCTTATTTTTTACTAGAGCACAATGTGCAGTTGCACAAAACAGACAGCTCTATACAATTGTATAGTTGAAAACGACAATTTGCTCTTTCTTGCAGTTGTCTCACAAAGTAAATTGAGCGCACACTGGAAAAGATGCAAAAATTACGTGGATGCTTAACCTTTCGATTGGAAGACAACACACCTGGTTTTGCTGACTCGCGATTACCACAGGCTTCTTTTTAACATCATCAGTACGCTCCCCAACAAACGCTCGGATTGTTCGTGACAAGGAAGCCAAGCCTCTTTTGGCAGTTCTTTTTTCTTTCATAGTGCGCTATTCACTGGCTCGCGCTCCCCTTAACATGCGCGCCATGGCCGTCTCTACAAAACTCACGGGAGCAACCTCTGACCTCTTTCGCAATTCCGGCATGCTAATGCTCGGACTGCCGTCCTAATTTTTAAGGTTAATTTTTTGGCACATCAAAACGCGCGTACATTAACCACATATATCTAACTGCTTTGGAATGAAACTCTTTACACCACTAAAGACTGACAGCCTTGAATAATTTCGTTGTTAGTTTAGAGTTCTAGATAATAAAATACGCGTTACCTAAATAAATTTTTGGTGTTGTAACCTGAACCACCAACAAAGCCGCCATAAGCAGAGCGATTTTATTGATATCATAGCGAATTTTCAAGACTTCTGAGTTCATAGCTTTTGGTCCTCAATACATGGTTTATGGTAACAACAAACAAAGAAGGGTTATAAATCTGAAAAAAAGCTAATTGGACGAGAGAACCAGTCAGGGATGGAAAAATATAAACCAGTGAATTCATATATGAGGACCGCTGCTTAACACAATCCATTCTTTGTATATAGAGAAGCACTAGAAAAAGTTTGTGAAAAGACATAAAAAACAGAACTGTATGCTAGAAATAAATATACAAAAGTAGAGCAGAAACCCACAACATGGTGAACTGCCACCAAATATACGAGATCGCCTTCAATTAAATGGGCATTGTTACCGGAAGGGAACAAAAAAATTGCAGGCCAAACTTAAAAACAACAGCGAAATACCTCAGGTTTAAGATTCTGCAACAAAGGTTTACCTGATATAACTATTGGTAATTTGAGTTGTTTCAATTTATCATTTCATATTGGTGAACACGTTTGGAAATCTGATTTAAGAATTCAAACTTTGTCAATAAATCAAATATATTTTAATTAGCACTGGCCGATATAAATAAACAGAATTTCTCATTTTTTGTGTATATTTATGGCATCTGGCCGAAAGTTATTTTGTGTAAAAAAAATCTTGCTGCTTCTTTACATGCAAGAAGAAGTTTTTTTAAACGATTGCTGTTGTAACTGCCTACGTTACACGATTAACAGCAACTGTAAATTTTGGTACATTGCAAAAAGACATCGTATGATATCCATAACAATAGAATTAGGCATCAATTACACATGAATGTATGAAACAAAATACAGAAAATGTTTTAAATATTGACACAAAATGAGAAATTATAGAGGTATTTGTCACGGTGACCTTCCCGGTTTTCTTAAAAATGTGCGATGTGAGATCAGTGGAATTTAAAAGTGTGTCATTGTATGTACAATAATTCCTTCTGCAGCATCAACATCACACACGAACAAACAAAAACAAACGGTGCAATTTTGTTTTTATTTATTTATAGTGTCAACCCTCACTTGAGGATCATTACAGAGAGGGAAGCAAACGGTACGAAAGCACATACAGATATTGATACTTTCAGCAACATGGAACAATTACACTATCGCATATTCAATGCTTTGCGAAGTTAACACCAAGAGCACATTCAAATTTCTTAACGTAAGAACTTTCAACAATATGTCGCGGCAATTTGTTCCATACTTCTATATCATCAGAAAAAAAAGAATTACGTTATTATTTATAACTGAGCAACGAAGGCGCTAACTACCACGTCACGGTTGATCCGGCTGCTGAGCTTATTCAGGAAGTGTACATAGATTTTTCTATCTATTTTTATGTTACCTTGCCATATCTGAAAGAATATTTTTTAGCGCTGCTTTTGTCGTCTAGTTTCTGGAGATTTCAAACCGCTTAGTTTCATCATCTCGGTAACTGAATTCGTTCTTTAAATTTCGAACGTATAAATCACGCAGAAAGTCTCTGAATTCGGTCCAGTTTTCTTATAAATTCTTTTGGAGGGGGCTCCAGACACCTCAAGCATTTTGTAGAATAGGCCGCAGAAATGTTTTATATGCAAGCAGCTTGACTTCTTTCGTAGCATTCGGGAATTTAGCAGGCAAAAAACGCAGTTTTCTGTAAGAGGTACATCATACTTTCTCGACATGTGCCAGCCATTTCATGTCATTCGAAATATGCACTCCCAAATACTTAAATGCACACAGCTGCGGTAAATAATTTGGTCCAATGCTGTAGGTAATGATAGAAGATGTTTTTTGTTAGTTATGTGCCACTATGTTGCCTTAGAATAATTTATTTTCATCTCCCATTTATCGCAGCGTGTTTGAAAATCCTCGAAACAATCAATATTTACATTTTGTAATTTTGCACACGTCACTGGCACAAAGGTTAGCCAATCATCGACAAACAGTTTGATTTTTACAGGAAGGTTAACAACATCAACAACATCATTTATATATACCAAGAACAGCAATCGGCCCAACAAACACCCTTGTGGGACACCGGAATAATTATCAAGAGATTCAGACTCAAACCCATCATTCCCACCAACTGCTTTTGTTTCGTTACGTATTCTTCAATAAACTGTAAGATATTTTGGTTTACACATGTTTGTTTGAGCTTGAGGAGCATTTATGGCGAGAGACCTTATCGATGGCTTTTGCAAAGTCTATGCATATTACGTCGACTTGTTCCTTGTTATCTACACCAGCGGTAAAATCGTGGAGAGATTCCACCAGTTGGAATAGCGTTGAACGCCCATGCCTGAACCCGCGCCGTTGCCTACATATCAGCCCATTTGTGTCCAAAAAAATACCCTGGTTTTTGGCAATGACGTGATCAAAAACCTTACAGCAAACGCACGTCAGACACACTGGAATGTAGTTGGTAAAGAGCATCCTATCCCCACCTTTAAATACTGGTTTAACAATGGCGCTCAGCCAATCTTTTGTGAGCGAATATGTGAAGAGCGAACTTTCGAAGATAATGACTAAATAAAATGACACCAACTCCGCATACCACCTCAAAAACACAGTTGGTATTCATCCGGCCCATTAGTCTTATTTTCGTTCAAATTAGGTAGCTGCTGAAACGCCCACTTGATCAAATTAAACTGGACCTATGGCGCATAAGCTAATATGGGCCATTTCCTTATCTTCATCCGTGAATGCCGTCTTTTTAAATAAAGATTGGAAAAAGTAATTGAAATGATTAGCAATATCTTCTTTCTTAGTTACAACATCACAGCCAACCGCGATTTGTTCAATCGCTTCTTTCGATCACTCAAGTACAGCCAAAGTTTGTTGGCGAAGTGCGCAAGAAACCAGAAACAGTGCACAACGTCCAAGTAGCCTCTCTCGGAACGTGCAGCGGAGCCCGGCTCCTAGAACCAGGCGAGACTAGTTGATCTCGACATTCCTGACATAAAATTACGCTATTTATTTGTAAGAGACTGCTTTCAAGATCTTGAGAATACCTTGTTCAATGCTGTCTCAAAAAGCTTTGAGTTAGCACAAAATACAGAAACGGCTTCATTTTTTACATCAGGTTTGATGTCTTACTTGGAAATGGGGAGCACTCCAGAAATTTTCCACTGGTGAGGGAACAGGTTTGTTTCGAGGCAGTGATTGAATATCCAGTTAAAACATGCACAAAAATTCTGCTGGGTAATTTTAAAATAGCAGGAGGTATTCCGTCAGGGCCACACGACAAAGATAATTTCAAGGGCCTTAGACCCCCAAGAACCAACTTCTCGTTCTTGCACATGATTCAACATTACGTTTATTTCACTGCCATCGCGCTGGCCATGTGTGGTACTAGATTGCTGAGTAAAATGGTTGGAAACATTATGAACTGCTTCTCCAGAGGAATCAACAAGGCGAATTTGTTCATGTGAGTTATTGTTACGGGATGGAACATATATCCAAAATGTTGCATGCTGGGAATTTACGCTGCTCTCCACCGAATCGAGATAGAAGAGCTGGTCCAGTTCATACACTTTTACATATTTTACGGTAACAGCGGAAGTCCCCTTGCTATTCATCAAGTCCGGTTTTCTGATATTTTTCGTGGCAGTGCTTCTTTTAATTTGAGGCAGGCACTTAGTTTATTAGAGAACCACAACAGGTGTATTGAACGGCACAGTTTGCGTTTGTGGATAAACTGATTTAGGCCACTTTTAACTATTTCACTGAACCGCTTGATCTCTGCACCACGATTATAGAGTTCGTGAATTTCTAACCAATGAAATGAAGAAAACAGGTATAGAAGCCAATGTATACACCACGGGAATAACAGTAGGGAGGAAATTAATTATTCTTCAGTGATAGAAGGATGAAGTTTGTCGAGTTTCACAAAGATGTCGGACAACGATACTCGCGCTATTTAAATGTTTCAAAAGCAAAGATATGTTATATTTTAAGAGCTGTATTTTTATTTTGTTTCAGTTGCACCATGGATGTGAGGTTAACGAAGTCTAAAATTGTGCTGGGTGTATAACGTACGTACTATTTCTAGCGTCGATGTATCAGATTCTCCCACTGCACACAAAGTATAGAAATCACTCAAAATGATTCGGGGGAGAAGAGAAAACTTCTTCTATAGATGTAACGAGCCTAATAAACAAAGGATTAGAAACATCAGGTGGCATATAAAAGACCCCTAATAAAAGCGTCTCACCCCAGTCAGACGAATGTCCAGCGAAACAGACACGTGGTCGCCCTCAAGTTCATAACGCCGCATAGATTGAAGAGCACTATCGACCGCAACTAACAACCCCCACTGATAATAATAACAATAATAATATTAATATTAATGAAATAATTAATATAAAAGATTATTAATTATAAAAATAATAATATAATCATAATATTATAACACAGTACAAACTGATTGCCTGTTGATTATTGCTCCCCGGAGTGGCCACAACTACCTGATTGTTTCAGGGCATGCATGAGTGGAAAGGACAAAGTGAACGATTCTGGGGTTCGAGCAAAGCACTGCAAAGAAAAAAGTGGGGGGGGGGGGGGTATTATTGCCTCGGTATGAAGGACAGGATATTTTGAGTGTGTGTTCATTCGGGTACATAGCTGCTACAGATTGGTTTTGGCTTGAACAAATTTGATTTGTAGCATGTGTTCCTAATATAGGGATTTTTGTGTTTTTCAATTTTCAATTTATGTCTGAACAGTTCTCACATACAATTTTAAGAAAAACGTTCATGCTCTGATTGTTTATCATAAAGGCTATACCCTGCTTGCAGGACACCCTGGCTTTGTCTGAGTAGTGCGGCTGCATGCTAATAGGAGGATAAACATTAGCTCAATTTTGTTGCCATTTTGAGAGAGCGATTACTTGCGAAAAATGTACGTTTTAATAGCACAAGTGCATTTGAGGGCCTTCGATCTCTACTACATCAAGTGTTTTCAATTACACTCCGCGGTTAAAACTTTCGATGACGACGAGTACAACGGAAGCAGCGAGCGCAACAGACGGATAGGCGATAAAAAAGAAGACGACCAGGCGAGGCTACGAGATGGCTGCTTAGCACCCGGTTCTCTGTACATAGTATAAATATATTGGCTTTTTCCTAGACAACGGCTTCCTTCGTTGCCTCCCTGGACGTTTTCCACCTGGTGCCGTAACCCGGGACGTCAAGCGACACGACGAGGTGAGCCATGAAGCGAAATCTACCGCTCGACCGCATTGCTCACCTTGAAGCGAGGACGAGGTGAGGTGTCGAGTCAGATGAACCGGCTGCAGATTGCTCAGAGAAGCCGTCTTTGATTTTAATCGGAAGCTTCTCGCGTATTGACGCCCACTCTCGAGGGAGCAAAAGAAGTCGAGGCCGCTGTTTTGATGGCGAGGCTCCAGCACAGTGCCGACCGACTTGCTGCTATCAGCGAGAAGCTGGATGCTCTCGCTTGCAGAAACACAATTGACGGCCAACACAAGAATGCTTTACAGCCTGTTAAAGAAGCGTACCTAATTATTCGCTATTTCGAACCACAACTTCAGGATAAAAAGCCCTTACCTGTAAGGACCCAGTTCTCGTAAAAGAGGACAGAAGGAAACACCTACCAAAATATGAACTTAATCTTACCAGCGACAGAAATGAATCTGCGGAGGAAACAGCAACCCACAAGAACCAACATACTTGAACGACCCCGATGGGAATTCCCATAGCCTGTTGTGAACCCGCAAAACCTTCAAGCTTGGCACCAGCACCGATGACAAGCGCTACTATGAATGACAACTCGGCTGATACAGCGCTTGGAGTACGGCAAGCAACTGTGCATCTTTAACGCAAGTCTACAACGCTGTGATTCCAGAAACGCCACATCAAGACACAAACTCTAACCCCAATGTGTTCCGAATGCCGGTTCCAACAGCAAGTGAAGAAAGCACCCTGAGCGAGACGATAGCTTCATAAGGGGTTTCCGTCGTGGTACGCACGACTGAAGGGCTTGAACCTTTTTCTGCATGACGGCATTCGGCCATGGGAATTCCTCCAGGCGGCATGCAAAATGACTTTCACAAGAGACAAAATGTACGTCGAGACGATGGTGAAGCCCACGGAAAAGTAAAAAAAACTGCACCGGACAATACAGACTCGTCCGTAAGAGACAAGTCTGACCGTTTTGCGACATGCGGGGCCTTCGCGAGACTGCGCATGGCATGAGTCAACCCAGAATACTCACCTATGCAAGCAACAAATCATCCGCTATATCAAAAAAAGCTGCGCGCATGACCCAGGATGTGCTCTTAGCTATGAAAGCGACAACAAAAGTGGAGCAGCTACGCTACCACTAGGGCAGCGCCAGACGAAACAGACTGGTTAAGTAAACTGCCCATAAACCCACTGACCACTCAACGGCGACTCAGCAGCTTCACGTCAGCCTGATGCCCCCTAGAAAAGGCTACATACCGTTTCCTAGACAGAGATCATCGATTGATATCGCTGCCAGCATGAAGACATCGAATATCAACCAAGCCTACAAACCTGTTCGGAAACCAAAGAAACGGGGAGCAATTAGTGTTTCCACGACATGTGGCAGTGGGGAAATTGGTTGGAAATTTAATTAAAAAGATTCCAACCGTGTTGTCAGTCACAAACACAAGACCTGGATTAAGCGACTATCTCCAATGTCAAAGCGCACAAAAAACTATGCAGGAAAATGTGCCTGTGACTCAACTCCTGGCGAGGTCATCATAAAGAAAACAGGTTGAAAACCAAAAGGAAGGCGACACAGACGGCCCGAAAATTCAGAAAAAGTATAAACTCACAGACCGCCTGGATACGAGCGACAGACTGACCTATATCTTCGGCCACGTGTCGGCTACGCAACATTAACGTTTCTTGACAATAGCTGCAAGACTTTGCTTCACCTCGCTTACAGGAACTCTTGTGGGGCGGGAGATTGTTGGAACTTTCGATGACGGCTTGGACCACGCAAGCAGTGAGTGCACTGACGGATAGGCAATGAAAAAGAAGACGACCAGGTAAGGCTACAAGATGGCTTCTTAGCACCCGGTTCTCCATACATAATGCAAATATATTGCCTTTTCCTAGACGACAGCCACCTCGCATGCCTCCCTGGACGTTTTCCACACCCGTAATGCTATCCAAGACAGAAAAGCTTGCATTGTGTGACGGTTCAATTTTGCGTTAATATGATGTCACCTCCCGCTTGCATACTTGCCTCCTTTTGGGTGTAATAATGAGCATCCTTTTTGATAATATAATTCATACGGTACCTATTTTATCTTCACGCAGCATTGCTGAAGACGACAAAGCACCACTTTGAAGCTAGCTGCGCGAGCCTCGTGCCGCGTGCAATCAATCCTCCTGGGAACTTCGAGCAATCGGCTCGGCATAGCTTCTGCTGAACCTTCAGCTGCTGCCATCTGTTCTACATATATGTGTTGTTCTGTGGCTTGGTGTTGTCACTGCCTCGTGCTGCCGCAGAATTGGGAACCACAGACATCGGACATGGCTGAAGAAAATCACGGACCTTTCGATGCCCAGCTCGGAAAAACCATTGCTCATAGCAATCATCGAACATCCTCGGCCGCGGAGAGTGACGGTGCTATGCTTTCGCTGCAGCTTTTCAAGTCCAGGCCTGAGGACTCACAGCTCTGGCTCGCCCAGTTGAATAGCCGGTTTGCCATAGCACGCATCACGCCGAAGAGCCAAAAATGTCAACACCTCGTGTCTGCGTAGCCTCCCGAGATCGCAACCGAGCTTGGCGACCTGATTGTTTCACCACCGGTGACCGACCGTGTTTGACACGCCTACGAGTGAACTCATCAAGCGGACGACAATGTCGTAACAGCGACGGTTGCAGCTTCTACAATCCGAAAAGCACGGCGATCGCAAGCCCTCACAGCTACTGCGCCGCATTCACCAGCTCCTTGGAAAAAAGGAAGCCACGTTGGATCAAGCTTTGCTTCGAGAACTTTTTCTACGACGCTTGCCCACCTCCGTCTGGATGGTGCTCGCCACCACAAACAGTTTACCCATTTTCCAGCACGGCCAACGTGCCGACTCCGTCGTGGGCGTATACACTCCTGTTGAACGTTCAATGTCCAACTTCTTACTCCCTGATTGTTTCGGGACACTAAAATAGCACCCACGTACACAGTCTTCTCCTGCGCTGCAGAGCCTGCGTGAGGAAATCTACGGTAAGGTCACCAAGGCTATCATATCACACCGCCGCTCTGTCAGACCAACGCCAGCCCTGTCCCTCGCACAGCCACTCTTTCTCGCGCCGGCGTTCGCCGTCGCCTTCAAGGCAAGTGGATATGCTGGGGTATCCTCGGCCCCTTTTATAAAGCAGATCCGGACGGGTACGGCACCATGTACTTTTCAGGGAAACTCCCGGCGCACCACTAGAGGCGGCGAGTGGTGTCTGTTGCGAAGTGAGACGGTTGTTTTTTGTGAAGAAACCACCGGACTGCGTTTCCTCGTCGACCCGACGTTGAGGTCAGCGTCCATAGCGTCCTCAGCTATATTTCGCAAGCGCAGGCGAGCCATAAGCAGCTTACAAGCCGCCAACGAGACTCGCATTGCCACCTTCTGAGAGCAATCGCTGTCCCGGCAACATTGGCCTCCGGAGAACATTTCGATGGATTATTCTTATCGCTGACGTGGCCTACCCATTCTGGGAGCACACTTTCTGCGTCACTACAACTTTTTTTGTTGGTTGACATGCACCGCAAGCGCCGCATTGATGCTACAACGCCCCTCTCATTGTTTGGTATAACATCGAAGGAACCGCTCTCGGTTGTCGCATGAACCTCGTCGAAGTAGGTCTATGACAAACTTCTTGAGGAATTCACGTTCCTTCTGCGACCTGCCAACTTCCTCCTCCCGTCGGACATGACGTCACTCACCACATTGTCTCTGTTGGCCCACCCATTCACACTCCAACTCGTCGCTTACCGCCTGATCGCGACAAGATCGCACGTGGCGAGTTCGAACACATGCTTCAGCTCGGACACGCCTCCCTCTGACTTTACCGCGAGGAACTACTGAAATATTTAGGAGGACGCCTCACTGCCATTCGGTCTGTGGGAAATTGTGCCCCTACCTGCTTTGTCAGCCGTTTACTCTTGTGATCTACTACCACGCGCTTTGTAAGTTGACACAGTTAAGTGACCCCAGGGGGTGAATTTGCCGGATGAATATTGCGATCGCAGACAGACACCTTCAACGTCGCGTACAAGTGAGTCCGTTTCACGCGGATTCCGAGTGACTGTGCCGTCGCACCAATTAACTACCCCTAGTTGTAAGACCATGACGTTTCCACCTCCATATATAAGGATGCACTCTGGTCCCCGCACATGACCCTTCCTTCCGTTGATTTCTCTTTCGGGACAAACATTGGCACACCTGTCATACACTGGGATGTACAGTACCCGTTCCCTGTCATTCCCCAGCAGCTAACAGCCCAGTTCCGAAACAGCTTCTTTATATGATCTTGGAATATCCGAGTCTACAACATATTTAATCGTGCCTCGTCCATTTTTCATGGCCTGGCCTGTAGCGCCTCTGTTGTCCGCTACGTGCCTTCTTAGGATCAACACCCACAACGGAGGACACCAACAATGCATCCGAACGCCAAATGCAAACTTCCGATATTGCTCATCTAAATTTAAATCGTATTTCTCTAAAGGGGCTGCTGTGTGTTCCTGTAGCTAATGTTTCACAGCAAACGACTTGGCTCCATTCCACATTTAGTTTCGAAGCGTTAAATAAATACCCTGTCGATTTGCTGGTGTCTTATGCGATTCTCGTTTAATTAGGTTTAACTCACATCTAATTCCCCACCGCATCAGAAACATCAGCAATATAAGTATTATTTTGGACTCTCGGCTTTCGGAGTATATTGTTGGTAAAATGCGTCTAGTGTTTTTTTAGTGCACATCTTAGCGAAACTTTTTCGGAGTTTATATCCTGTAAATATCCAATTATCCGACATTCGGTTTTTATTTCACTCACTTTAAAATGCTGCAAATATTAGGTGAAACGATATCTGAACTCTACGACTTCGGAACGTGGTGGGCTAATGTTGGTCTGAAATGTTTGAATTGCTTACACCCTTATAAGTACATTATCTCGAATTGCTAAACACAAAATATGCACATCCATCTGTAAATGTGATAGGAGGGCTATGTATTGTGTGCATGGTTAGAGCATAGAACTATGGGCGCTTGTATACACTATACGCGGATATCTAAAGAGCGGAAACAAAAATTACTTGCATTCTCTCTTTACAACCTAATGGTTGTTGCAATACACGCCAGCCTACTTTAGGAAAATTTTGTCGCCGGTAGAAGCGCACGGGTATTGATTAATTACTCTGCGGAGATAAAATCCACTTTCAAAGTGTGCTAGAAATAGGTAGAGCGAGACGCCTGAGCGCGAAGCGAGAAATCACTCGCCATCGCTCATTGTGAACTCTTGAAAGAACAAGAGGGGATCAGATCAGGAGATTGTACTGAGCCTCGAAGCTTAACATAAATATGTTTTACGCGAAATAAGGAACCTAAGGACAATCAGGCGGTAATAACTACGTCTATGGAAGATTAATCAACGGAGTCGGAGTAGTAGAATGCAATGCTGTTTTAAGAAAGTGCAAAGTCGCTACCGTTTTAGATGAACTTAATGTTCTTGCAGTTTGGCTCGTGATGTCGCGCAGCGGAAAACACAGGTTGACAATAGTAATAAAAATACGCGGGAATAATTGTTTATGTATGGACTAACCAATATTTTTACTGAATGCTGGGCACAATCAGATGTTAAGCCCTTTGTGTCTTTGATAAGCAGCTAGGTGAACCTATTGCGCCTTACCATATCGAATGGGCACATCGTATTTGGCTTTTCGGAAAAACAAAAATCTATCGATAATCGTAAAATTTAGCAATTACAAAGATAGAGAGCGCATGCTTTCTTGTGGATATGAACTAAAAACACGAATTTTGCATTGCGCGAAGGCCTTACCCCTGCTGCAAGGATAGCACAATCCAAGCTTTTATAGTTCGCCCGCAGTGCTGGTTCGTCCTATAAACTAAGACAAAATGAGCTTATTGCAAAAAAAGTTCATCTACGATAGTAATTTGGATCTCGTGGTTGAACCAAAAAGATAGCAGAAGTGGAAACTAGATGCCTACTCGGAAGGATTCACGACGCGAACGCTCAGTGTCACAGACGTCCGACCTCGTCATTCTGAACGTAAATTGCCGAATATCAAACTAAAATCGAGAAGTTTGCAGTGCTTGTTGCAACAGCTAGTCCTCCGATTCTCATTGGCACAGTCTTTGCTTTATAGTTCCATCCGTGATACAGAAGTTGTCCCTCCTGGCTTTGAAGTATACTTTAGTGATAGGGACACGAAGGGAGGGGGGTTTTTATGATCGTTCACTCCAGCCAGCAATATAGTCCTCTGGCCGTATCGTTCACACACGCCGTAATCGATATGGTGTAATATTCATCTGAATAATAATGGTCAAGCAATAATAATTGGTTGTTTTTATCGTCCTCCCACATGAACGATATCGGATTTTTTAGGCCCTTATCGGACTTCCTGTGTACTCTAAAAAACGATTACATACTAGGAGGCGATTTCAATATGCCGCAAGTGCTATGGTTTAATCACAAATCTGTCTTAACTCATTCATTGGCATTTTTGTTAAGCTTTCTCGAACTAATTCTGGCCAACGACCTTTTCCAGTTTGCAAATGAACCCACTAGAAAAGGAAAAGAGCAAGCCTACGTTTTAGATTTACTATTTGCAAACAGAGCATCACTTTTGAGAGATATATATCATTCCAGGCATCAGCTGACCATGACTGCGTTCGTGCTTATTTATCCCCGCGTAACTACTAAAAAGTGCGCACCAATCCTAGGAAGGTATTTTTCTATCACAGAGGTGATTACGCAGCTTTGTCGGAAGAACTGCAGTCTTTCCTCTCAGAATTTATTGAAATGAGGCACTCAATTGATTGAAATTTATTACAGGATGCCCTGAAAATAAATTGGACCACTTATTAGGAGCATTTGTCACTAGTAAAATTATCTACCGTACAAAACGTGCTAATAAGCCAACGATGACTCGACATACTTTAAATAATAATTATAATAAATTATTATGATAAAGAAATAAAAAACGTCGTCACTTGAACGCGTACAGGAAAATAAAAGTTAAGCAGTTTAGATAATATTAGGAAGCCTGGAAGCAACATAAAAATTCGTAACAAAGGCTCCAAGGACAAGTATTTTGGTTCTCTAGGAACGAAGCCTAAAGAAAATCCCACAAAAATGTGACAATTTGGTAAATCCAAGGCCAGGGAACCTACAGCTGTACCCAGCCTGCAAGTTGATGGTGAAATACTTACAAACGAATCTGAAAAAGCTGCTACTTCTAATTAATATTTCAAACCAGTCTTTGAACCCCCACTATTTAGGAAACCTGCCGCCTGTGTCTGAAAAGATTGAAGAACCTATGGGCTTCATAACTATCCCTTATAATGGTGTTCTCAATCTGCATAAAAATGTTGAAGTAATTAAGCTGGTGGACGGGATGCCACACCGAATTATGTTTTGTATGCTTGTTTTAAAATTGTTGCCCACTTTCTGGTTACCTTGTTCATGATAACGCTGGGTACGGGTGAAGTGCCTCATGACTTGGGAACTGCTAATGTCGTCCCCATTCACAAAAGCGGCTCCAAAAGCAACCCCGAAACTTATGGGCCCATTTCTCTTACAAGCGCGTGCGGAAAATGCTTAAGCACATAATTTACAGTGCAGTGATTAAGCATTCGAAATCAATATTTACTTACAAAGTGTGAACATAGTTTCCTGGCTGGCATTTTCTGCAGGACTCAATAGGTTTATTTGAGTCATGACAATTTCTCCTCATTTGATGGAAGGCAAGAAACAAAATTATGTATTTTTAGATTTTTAGGAGTCCTGCGATTGTGCACGTCACGCCTTGCTTTTACACAAACTATATTTTCTTTGATTACCATGCACTGTATATCAGCGAATAAGGGTTTATTGGAAAAATTGCCCGCAGCGTGTTTATTTTGCATAGGTGCCAATCTGATTCAGGGAGTGTCTCTTCTGGTGTTCCGCTAAGGTCTGTTCTGGGGCTTCTGTTTTTTTTCTTTTTTGTATAAATGACATTGTAGCTCATCCTAATTGCAAAGTGCGTCTGTATGCTGACGACTTTGTAATTTATCACCGTATAAGTAGCTCCCATGATACATACCATCTTCAAACCGATTTAAATTCAATTTAGAGCTGTTGTAAAAAAAAATGACATCGAATGTAATAAAATGTCAGCGCATTATTTTCGTTGCCGTCGTAAACCAATTTTGTCGAAATATCTGCTTGACCATGCGCCCCTCAACAAAGTTAGAGATTTTAGGTACCTGGCTATTTACTTCTCATCCACCCTCTTCTGGAAAAGACAGGTTGAACACGTTTGTACTTCTGCCTCCCGTGCGCTTAACTTTCGTAGGCGCAATTTCAGGGCTGCCCCTCCTTAACTGAAAGAAGTTCTTTATTTCATCCACGTAAGGTCGATCTTGAAGTACGCGGGCGCGGCTTGGGACCCGCAACATGAAGTACTTATCCAAAATGTTAGAATTACGCACAAACGGGGCCGCGCGTTTGCCACGGGTGATTACAATTTCCGATCCAATGTTACATTACTTAAAAACCAGCTAAACTGGACACTGCTAACGAACACAGGCAGCACGTCCAACTTATTTTGCTTAATCGTATATATTATAAAAAAACTGCATTCTTCCTGACATCTTTCTGTTTACCCCGAAATTTGTAATTAAACTGCGTGACCTTAGTTGAAAAATTCGTGACATACCTTGCCGAACAAATGATTTCAAAGATTGTTTTTTTCCTCAGACCATTAGTTTGTGGAATAAGTTGTCAAATGGTATAGTTGATTTTACCGCTGATGCGCGTTTTAGTAAGTATCTGTTAAACATGTAGTTCTGTTTTTTGTATATTTATCACCATGTTCCGCGATGTGTTTCAGCCTGCCTGCTACATGTATATGAGCACATGTTAAATTTATCTCCTGCTACAATGCCTTCTTGGCGCTGCAGGAAGCTAAATAAATAAATAAAATGAAAAAAATATGTAAGGTATTTCGTAGCTCCAGAGGTTTACAAAATCTTTTATGACCTCGCTTTTATCAATGTACACAACCCTTCTTTAGACAAGTGCATTGGTCTTGAAAGAAGACAAATCAGCCTGCTTTTTGGACTGTTTGCCATTCATAGTTTTCTTCGAAATGTGTGAACCGGCATTTGTGCCGATAACACCGAATATCATGAAATCCCTAATTAATCGTGAGTTGCTACTGCCGTGCGCTCAAAAAGTGGTGTTTATTGGATAAACCCCTATTGTTCAAAATTTTACTGGCATTTCATTCTGATTTTTTTATATTAATCTGAGAACCCAGAGCCCTAGTTATATTGCAAACCATATGTAAAGGGTGAAATATTACCAACATTTCCACCATATTCAGCGGTAGTTTTAGTGTGTTATCGGCTTTCCTAAATATGTTGTCGAAATGAAAGCGTTTCGATCGACTGAAATATAAGACAGCACTTACTTTATTACTGTTCAAAGTAATATCCGAATGTAAGTCGCGTAGGCAAACAGTTGCTAATGTTGTTTTTTTTAATTTAGTGTTTTTATCGCAAGCTTTGCCAAAATTTATATCTTCAAAATTTTTTCAGTTGGACCTGAAATTCAATATTTTGAGAGAGGCAAATAACAATGGAGGCTTTTGGCCAGTTAAGAAAAGCAGCGTGATCCGAGGGCTAAATAGAGATGTTATAAATTTTATTATTCATGACGTACCGTCGCTTTACACAAAAGTCTTATTTTTATCTCTGTAGCAGAATGTTTATTTCGAACAAAATTCTAACGAAAATACACACCCGGAGTATATACAGACAATCAGTTTTTAAATATATTTATTTTTGGTACAGCTGCTCTCAAGGTCACTATTATAAATCCCTTTGCATCTTTACATTTAGATGGGACATATCTAAATATTTTTTTTCGCATTTACCCACACAGGTGGTGCTCCAGATCCAAGAGGTGCGTTATTACTCATTTCTTTAGACCAATTTTATAAAAAAACAATGGCAATTGTATGTACGATGATGCAGAATTTACATAATAATTATAAATAATTGTAACAAGTGCGCACAAAAAAATGTACTCTGGAATAGATAGTCGAGAGGTAGCTATTTCTGAGAAGTGTAATTGAAATAGTATATTTTGCAAGAAATAAACAGATAGAACTAAAAAATATGTCATGGTCAATTTTTTACACAGAAAACAACGTAATTGAAGTACCAATAAAAATACAAATACATAAATTTACTTTTGAGTTTTCGAAAAACGGCTGTAAAAATGACATCGAATGCTACCGCAGATTTATTTTGAGTTTGGTGCCCTCTACCGTAGGGTTTGTAGTTCAAATGAAAACAGCGCAAAATACCTGAACAGTTTTATACGTTAGCAAGAGCCAGCACGTCTCTTCTATATTCTTGCCTGAAACAAGATCAAGATTTTAAGGCTGACCAAGTCGACTGGTGTATTGTATTGAAGCCTGGAAGAAGCATCCAAACATTTTCTGCACCCATATTTCAAGCAGTTAAAGGGGGGCGAACTATCTGACAACCATAAAATTAGGGGAACAGATCAAACTTTCTAACAATATATTGAAAAAAAGTCCGTTCACTTTCCATTAAATTGTTTCTGTACTTTAACATCGCATATCACCATGTCAGCAGTTCATCCGAATCCTGACAACACTTTCCAAACTTGATTTTCGTGGTTGCTATGCTAGATCCTCTGATTACCGTTCTTCTTAACTCCACCAATAAAAAGAGCTCTCTTTCCTCGTGCGGCAGGGCCTGTCATCTTGCTGCACTGTTTTGTTTTGTTTTCCCGCACAACATCCCCGCCTACGGTTGTAATTTTTGTATCTTAGGCATTTTTCTAAATTATAGCGTAGGTGCATTCAGAAGAGATTGATAAACGTTTCGCCCTAACGATCTATATGCCAATAAAAACATCCCAATTTACTTGGCTTAGAATGTTACATAACAGTTTTCCACTTTACCAACAAAAAAGACACCCTCCGTGTGATGTAAGCTTAAAAGCACGACAAGAATCTCAAGAGCAGTAGGTTGTATATTATGTAAAAGAAACCACCAAATCTCACAGCCATCGTAAACACTTCAAGATATTAAAATGCAGATGGTTAACATTTTCCCCTCATCGATATATTACAAAATTTCATTTGCATAACTACGAGAGAGGTCTTCAAATAAAAACCGTTGTACTAAAAAATCCAATAGTGCAGAATAGCATCATCAAAATTCAAACAATAAACATTTTTGGGAACTGGTATTGTCAGAATTACAATAACGGTACCTGCTACAAAAATATTTTTGTAAGCAGCTACTTCAACTAACCCTCAATATCATGGGCATGCTTTTAATGGTCCGTACAAAAACACTCTTTTTCAAAAAACTTAAAAAATTTTGAACTTGAGGTATACAGAATATTTTACGCCACTGAGCCGATGCTACCTCGAATCGCCTTAACTTCAACAAGCGTACTTGGAGTGAATACGAATCTAAATAGATATAACTCAATTTTCAAAGCACGAGTTCTCTTGAACAGGTTGAAGAAGGGGGAAGAGAAAACTTTTGAATGTTTTTTTTTTAATTTTGCAAAATAAGAAACTCTATAAGTATGCGGATAAATCTGGGGAAAGATATGGCTAACCCACCGAAATATTTGTTTAAAATAGTTTCGGGGACATTTACTATAATGTCACTACAGACGTTTACTGCAACAAATTGAGCCAGCCTATTTTTACGGCAGTCCATCTTCAGAGAAGCTAGTCTTCAACTTCCTGCTACGGAATGGCTGGTCAACTGCGCGACCATGGTAGGATCGAAAACCGGACTGTATGCGTGCTGCTTTGATGCGATCGCACGAAAGGCCCATTAAAATTGCGTGTCCTTATATGGTGATGTTGCGGAAGAGGGGTGACAATTGCCTCGCGATTAACAAAATGTTGCACGCAACCTGACGGACCTTTCCGGTCATCTGACATGGGGTACCAAGAATACGTCATGTGTCGTCGGGATACCGACAACGAATGCCCCATGCCATGTCCGGCCCTTACTTTTGTTTCGTTTTCTTTATGGCGATGCCCACTTTTCATATACAGGAAAATTAAGGACCATCAACCAAAGTACACGTGGTCAGGACCCTCATCGTATGCATTCTGCATATCAGGAGAAACAAAGCAAGGTGTAATTAGACATTGATTATTTATAAGACTTAACACGGCGATGCTACACAGGTGATGAGGCGCGTAGTGGAGGGTTCCCAATTGATATTGACCATATCGGGATGTCGAAATTGGACCAAAATCTCAAACACACAAGCCACTTCTGTTTTCGCCTTTATCAGAAAAGTGGCTACCCTTGCCGGATAATTGAACCTGCGTGCTTGGTTTACAATTAAATTACCAAAACACATCAAAACGAACAAGCCGTATGTAAAATTCCAAGGGATTGTTCAACGAATATTCAGTACAAAACACGGTTTGTGCTGAAGTATACAAACGAATTGGCAGTAACATTAAAACGCAAAGCAAAAACGTAGTCAAGGCTTTCCTGAATAAAACGAAACAGTTGATGAATTGTGCTCATTTAATCGTTGTTTTTTTAGGAGCCCGATATTTGGCGCTGTCAACTTTACAACCCGTCCTTGCTTCGGATCTTTGGCGTTGTGTAGTTACTATACCTAAATTTGAAAAAAGGATTTCTTATAAAGTCTGCTTGTTCAAAGTTCTCCGGATTACTTCTTAAATACATACACATTGTAGCCTTGCGTTTGTGAAGCTAATGTGATCGCTCAGGCCTGATTCGACGCAAAACCTGCGACGATATTTGTACATGTTAGGTTTTGGATTGTGCTAACCGATTTTGTTAGTTAAAATTGTGCCAGAAACCGTAATGTGTCGTAGTGTCCCTAGTAGCACACAATACTGCGAATGAGACAATACTACGAAAATATGCAGTGTTCTAACTATTCTTGGAAAGGTTGTTTTTAGCCTGTCGCAGTGTTTAATTATTCGTAAAAATTTAGTTTCATTTGTCAATGTGTTTATTATATGATGATGGTGGTTCGATTTTCATGGCAAGGCCTGACTAGGGCAAAAGGCCCAAGGGAAAATTGTTTTATGAAGACCAAGTAATAGTAAGCGTAAAACCTTTACTAAAATATACGTGAAATGACAAAAAGCAAATGAAGGTGACTTGCGTAAAGGGCAGGGTTTTAACATCCATGGTAATTATGAGGAGTAAAAACTTGACAACGCTAAGAAACTTAAAAGTACGTTTGTGGGGGATTATAGGGTCGTCCCTAAAAAGTAAGATGGGTGTAGTGGAAAGTGTCATGTTGTTTCTAGTGTCTTGCATTGTATGGGTATACGAATTACGGATAGCCCTCTCCACACCCGCTGCCGATGGGTCTTGGAGATGCTGTGAACAAGTGCGAGTGTGTTACACGTGCGTGGGCTATCCGAACATTGATATATCACTTCGGTATGTCTTTTATGTGAGTCAGGTGTGTATCATTCCCAAGGGTGCTTTATTACATGTAGTTTCTTGTCTGTCTGTTCGATTCTATTGTGCTTGCCGTTTGTCACGAAGGTGTTGTCGAGTTTGTGACTAAACGTCACTGTGTGGTTGTGTTGTTATGTCTACTGTATTCCTGAGTGCGGCGGCAGCGGCGCTCTCATCAGCAACCACATTGCCAGCGATCCCAGCGTGGCGTGGAACGCAGAACAGACCAGAAAGGTTTTTTGGGTATATATAGACATGATATTGTTGAGAACCATATTGACAATTCTGTTTTTGGACGGCTTGGGTGTGACAGTGCGCGCACAACACTCAGGACTCCGTATATATAATGGACTTGGAATTTTGTGTTTACGACTTGCTGTGCAATGATTGCATTTAACCTGAATTTGTTGTAGTGTCCCTGTGGCCTATGCCTTATGCTTCAGCTGAGTAACTAGTGATGTATGTGCTCATGGTTCTGCATGCATCAAAGTTTGATCCCTGAGCAGCGCAAGACACCATGATTGGAGTTTGTGATGCGTCACTATGAAATTCTGCACATTAATACTTATACTGCAGGGACAAAAAGTGCTGCAAAGTAGCAGTTTGTGGTAACCTGGTTTTATTAATTTTTATTAGGGACAAGTCACAAAGGTTGCAGCTACCAGGGGGCACAACGTCAGTAAAAGAGGATGTGTAAATGTATTAAAAGGAGAGATCTTAATGTACTAAATGTATTAACCGGAGATCTTAAAACCAGATGCTCCCTGTCTCACACTAAGTGAGAACAGCAAAGAGACGGACGGCAAAGAGAGAAACGTTTTATTTACAAACACTAGAGATGTGGATGTATCAATAAAACAGGTTTAAAAGGATGGTTTTTTCGCGATAAAATTTTAAAAGCATAGAGCAAGTCCATGTACATTTGTTGGCCCTCAAGGCACCACTTGTTATACTCAACATACAAACTTAGGACCGCGCTAGTGTGAAAAGAACCCCATGCAAGGCGAAGCACCAAATGTAGCCTTTAGTCGAACATTCTTAATGCCGTTTTTGTTGCCGAACCACGAGATCCAACGACAGCAGTATACAAGCGTAGCAGGAGTTCTTTGTTGGCACGATATGATTGGTGTGAGATTATCTAAAAGGAGTACTTACACAAAAATTTTATGTTACACTTTTATTGCTTTTATCGATGCTTTTTGTCCGGCGAACCTGAAAAAGCACTTCAAATACTTCAGCACGCGATAGTTAATTGCATTGAACGGCCTGAAAATCGTTTGGTTGAAATTCCCGCTCTTTTATCCCGAAAGGCGCATATGAGAAAATCCCGGCCTGACCTCACCGCTTTGTGCGGACGTCACTGGCGCCCGCTGGAGAGGGTGTTGCGTCCGCTCGCCGCTCGTGGGGCCCCGCGCGTGAAGTGACGTCACAAGTTTTTGACGAGCGCTGTCCCGTCACATCTTTTGGCTTCACGGAGTGATGTCACGCTGATGTCCATTTGCTGAGTGCCGCTCCGCGCCGTGCTCCGTCGGCGCGATAGATGAGATCCAATTGAACTATGTTCTTCGCGTCGTAGGCCGATCATATTTCAGCCAGAGTATTCTGTTGAGTGAAGGAAGCAAACTGAGCAATAATATTAACGCCGAAAAATGGTGTCAGTGCTGCTTAAAGGATACACATTGTTTTGAGACATTTATGCTTCAGTTGCTGGATTTGAGGAATGAATGTGAGTTTGTGGTCAAACGAAACTCTTAAAACTTGTGCTCGTTCTTCACAGGAAACGACACGCCTTTAAGAGTAATGTCTGGGTCCGGATGGACCCCACGCTTCATGGAAGACACAACTAAAGAGATTTGTGCAGGATTCCATTTAAAGCCGCTCTGGTCCACCCGTGCGGGAAGTTTCTTCACACCAAACTGGACTTGATGTTCGCAGATTTACATGTACACGATTTAAATTATATCTGTATGTCCTCTACATACATGGAATAAGAAAATGTAGGGGCAATGCCTCCCAAGAGAGTTCAACTTTACTACGACGAGAGTGCAGCTCTACACCTTGATGGTACGCCGTTTTCTTGCACGTGTATTCTTTAGAGTGCAATAGCGACTCTCACGCAAAACGTTCTTTCGGACAAGTAACTAACAAAGGTTTTTACATGTTACCTGAGTGACCAAATGACTTGAGCCCACTAAGAATGCCATAAAGCCAAGAGGTGTCATAGCCCGTCTCGATGTCGAAACACACTCTAACACGGAGCTTTGTATGCAGGAAGTCATCGTTTATATATGATTCATTTGTAACGAGTTGGTCCTTTGTGGATTACCCTGTCCTGAAGCCTTCCGGGCAGCTCACGAGAAGACCATTGTGCACAAGAAACAACATCAGTTTCCTGTTTACCATCTGTTCGAAGAGCTTGCACTGACAGCTTGTCGAAGGAATAGGACGGTAAAATAAGGGGAGCAAAGGGTCCTTTAGTTCTTTGAGGAAAGCCACCACAACGGTCTCCCTCCAAGAATTTCGGGGGTGCCCCGAAAGCCAGACTTGTTGTATAAATGAAGGAGTGCTTCAAGTGTGTGTGCGTGTAAGTGTTGTATCATTGTGTACGTATTGTTGTCTGGGCCGGGAGCTTAGGGTTTACATCTGCTCAGCGCAGACCTGAGCTTATGTAATGAAAACAGTGAGTTGTAACAAATCTGATTTGTTTTCCCGCGGGTATTTCTTTTCAGAAGAGGCTTTATTGCTGCCGGAAAGTGTTCGTGTACTGTGATGAACTGGATACGTGTTGGAACTGTTGTGCGAGCGCGTTAGCCTGGTCTTCGCGTGTGTCCCCTGTTGGTCTAACTAGGGGCAGGTAGTGTGTCTGTTGTCCTTTGAGTTTGCGTATACGTGTCCATACCTTGCGTGTGTCTGTGTATGCGTTTATGAATGGTATGACTGAGCGCCAGCTATCTCTTTTTGCCTCACGGCACACACATTTTCCTAACGCCTTTGCCATTTTCAACAAAAGGAGGTTTCCCGTCGTGGGGTACGAAAGAAGGTTACCGCACGTCTTGTTCTAGGCCTCTCGCGACTTTCTACACTCATCATTTCACCACGGCCTCCCCTGGTTGCGCCGGGCAGCAGATGCGTGGGGAATGGACTTTTCGACGGCATCGAGGTTGTGCGCCGTGAGTAATTCGGAAGCTTCTCAATGTGTAGGGGTCTTATGGTTGTGTAGTGCAGTTTGGATGCTTCTGTAAATGTATTTCAGTTAGCTATTTTTTGAATGAACCTATTCTGAGATGATGCACTGCTTGGTCATTTATATACCTGTTCGTAAAGTGGCGAAGTGGTCACTACCATATTTATTTATTTATTTATTTTGTACATACTGCTAGCCTAACAAAGGCTTTGGCAGGAAAGGGTACAGTAGTGAAAGATCAAAAACGTGCATGATCATTCAGACATTTTTCAACAAGAGTAGCAAGAGGCATTTGCCTTGATTGAAGCAATCATAACGATAAGGCCCATGCTGCGGCATACACAATGCGACATTTTCTCGCGAAGCAAACTCAAAAGCGAAAAACAAGCGTACAATATTACGTAGTAACAAAGTAATAATTAGAAAATCCGGACAGAAAAGAGTCACGGGACGTACAATCAACAAGTTCTTGGGGTAACATATTCCATTCTCTGATAGCCTGCGGAAAAAAGGAATACCTGAAGGTGTCGCTGTGAAATCTGTATTCGAGTAATTGTTTATTGTGTTTTGTTCTAAAATTCCTTGTATCGGAACGTGTTAGGAACCGGGTTTTGTCTATTTTTAGAAAATTGCTTTGGAGAAGAAACAGGAATTTCAGTCGAAGGTATCTTGCGGGGTCGCTGATTGTTGGGAGCCCAGCTAATCTTAAAAGTTCAGTTGGTGAATCACGGCGGCGGTATTTGTTATAGATGAATCTGGCTGCTCTTCTTTGCACACCCTCTAACTTTGCTATTTTACACTTGGTATCTGGGAACCAGCATATGACGCCATATTCGATGATAGATCGAACGAGTGACGTGTATGCAAGGAGCTTTGTTTTTGCCAAAGCGTATCGGAGGGACCGTTTGAGGGAAAGAAGCGCTCAGAGGGATTTAGTTGAAATGTATGACACGTGCTTGTGCCATTTTAGATCAGAAGAAAGAATGATACCTAAGTGTTTGTGTTCATTGACCCTTTGTAGTACACTTTGGTGGATTTGGTACGGAAAAAATAAAGGGTTTTTTCTTTCTCGTGACAGTCATGCAAACAGTTTTTTCTACATTTATCGTCACCTGCCAGTCCTGGCACCACTTGTCAATTTTTTTGAGAGCATTGTTCAAAACTAACTGATCATTCACGGTGTGTATTTCTTTGTAGATGATACAATCGTCTGCGAACATGCGCACTGTTGCTTCTATATCTTTTGCTATGTCGTTGATGAAAAGAAGGAAAAGAATAGGAGCCAGAACTGTGCCCTGAGGCGCACCAGATAAGACGTCAACACATTGTGATGATTGGCCTTCGAAGTGAACGAACTGCTTACGTCGGACAAATAGTCTTTTGGCCATTCGGTTAGAACGCCGTGCGCGAAAATGCTTTGCAACTTATAAACTAGTTTTCGGTGCGACACGCGGTCGAAGGCTTTCGATAGATCCAAGAATACAATGTCGACCTGACCACGCATATCAATCGTTAGGGCTAGGTCATGTACAGTATCTACTAACTGAGTTACTATCGACAAACCGCTCCTAAATCCATGTTGGTTAGGGTCAATTAGTGAATGGTTTTCAACAAAAGTTACGATGTGTTTAAGCATTAAATGCTCTAAGATTTTGCCTTCTGAACAAGTCAGCGAAATCTGACGAAAGTTAGAAGGATTTGAAGCATCACCAGACTTGTGTATTGGAATTATTTTAGCAATTTTCCACTCTTGTGGGACTTCGCATGTTTGTAACGATTTTTTAAAAATCAAGAGTAAGTATCTGGAAACCCATTCAGCATACCTTCTGAGAAAGACTTTTGGAATATTGTCAGGACCGCTGGATGTTTTTGTATTGAGACTGAGTAATAGAGACATAATTCCTGGTTCCGTTATGAAACGTTCGCCTGGTACCTCACCTACGCACTGTGTGGTCACATTATCTTTGATAATGTTATTGTCGATGGTAAATACTGTTTGGAAAAAATTATTAAACTGAGTAGCCTTGGTTAAGGCTTCCGTTGGCAGTAAGTTGCTTCGCTTAGTATCCCTTGATTTGAGGTACTGCCAAAATTTATGAGAGGCTGTTTTAATGAAGTTACTTAACGTTACATACAAGTACTTATGTTTAGCTGTTTTCACTGCTGTCTTCATCGTGCAAGACAATTGGCTAATTAGTTTTGAGTAGTGCATATGAGTTCTCTTGTGTCTGAGCTTTCTGAGCCTAGAAATTTTGCGTTTTAAGTGTATAATTTCTCTTGATATCCATGGGCTTGATTTGCGTACGGTCCTAATTTTTGGGGGAATGAATTTTACGAGACAGGGGTGAACATTGGTCTTGAAGAGCATCCATAGGTCATTGGTTGACAATTTTTCATCGTTGTGACACCGAAGGAATTCAGGATAAGATTCTCTAAGAAGTCGAGGACACTGACGTCATCCGCGTTTGTCCAGTCATATATCTGGGTATTTTTTTTTCGGGTCTGTGGCGGGTAATATAGCGTTAAAAAGCATGTGGTTGCTTTGTGATCCGCAATCCCAGTGACTGTTTCCCAAAAATTGTGTTATCTGGAATACTGTCACTTAAGAAAGTAAGGTCTAATATACTGCTGCTGTTCTGAGTGACTCGTGTTGGGGCGTGTATAATCTAAGTCCAAAAGATCTGTTTAAGTCCAGCGCCACACGGACCCATATGGGTCCGTGTCCAGACCCCACTCAAGACATGAAAAGAGAATTCCAGAACCAATAGCCAAGTCGTGTTATGAGTATGTAGTGTTTCCTAACTGATGCTATGTAGGCTGTTTTTTGTGGAAAAGGCGTGCTCTTGAGGATGTTAGAAATTTTGTTATCAGGCGACTTTGGCATCCGTGCGAGAGGAGCCCCAAAGAAAATACTGCGCATTAAGGTCGCCTGTGATGATGTATGGTTCGGGCAGCTGGTCAACCAGCGCCTAGGAGTCGGTGCTTGAAAGTTCAAAATCGGGACTAATGTAAATATAGCACACCATTATCAACCTAAAAATATTATTGTGTGGATTGCCCCAGCCTCAAAAATATGTTCAAATTGGTAGTGTGACATGCTAAAGTTTTCCGGCTGATTACTGCCACACCGCTCGAAGAGTGCGTGCAGCCATCCCTGTCCTTTCTGAATACCATATAACTAATCAAGATAGGCTTGTGATTTGAATTTAACTGTCTTCTCTGGACACACATTAGACTTGCCTTAATAGCATGCAGGATGTCATACACATCGTGAAGATTAGTAGGAAGGCGTCTGCAGTTCCAACGAGCATCATTTTCCCTTCCCAATATGAAGTGTTCAGAGCTACTGGAGTGACTGCGTCAGGTCTTTCGGGGCTTGCACTCTTGGGAGGGTTTTTTTACCTTCTCTAGAGGTTTAGATCGAGGGACCCGCTCCTTCTGCTTGGAAGCAGACAGGAACAGTCCTACATCCATCTCGTCATCAGATTTCGAAGGGGTACCTGGCGGACCGAAACCCCTGGACTTGGCACCCTTTCCGGTGCCCTTCGTTCGATCCGCGACCGCTGAGGGTGTAAGGAGCGCCACGGGTGGTGCTGGCGGTGTTGCGGGAGTTGGAACTACTGCGGTTTCCTTCGTCTCCATTAAACGTTTATTTCTCTCTATCTCTACGCGTGTGCTTCGGGCCGGTGGAGAGAAAACAGCCGATGCAGCGGCATCCCCAACGAACGTAGTTGCCATTACAGCCACACCTGACTGACCAGGCGGTGTGGTGATGGGTTGGGCCACCGGAGGCAACACGATGGGTGGTGGCGGTGGGACCAGTTTTGACTCGCGGTACTGAGTCCCCGCTGAAACCAGACGCCCCTTTGGCGGCCGCGTCGGTGTACCTCCCCAGGGAGAAAGAGGCGAACCTCTTTCGCACGTCTGGAAAGAGGTTCTTGGTGACTGTCACAGTGATTATCCTCTTTTTCTGTTGGAACTTTTCAGACCTGAAGGACCATTCCATGTGCGGCCCGTGGCAGTTTGCACAGGCAAAGGTGGTGGAGTTACAGTTTTCGGTGAGGTGGTCATGTGGAGCGCATTTCGCGCAGGTCGTCTTGCCATGGCCAGAAGTTGTAGCGTGCCCGAACCGGTGCCACCCACTTGAAGCAGTGGCACGGGTGAGGTATCTGTGGGCGAATACGACACCTAACGAAACCACCATTGATGTGCTCAAAAAGTTTGATCTGTTGAATGTAAAGATTATGGGCTTTGTTGGTATTTCGATATTGTCACGACGGATGGGGATTCTCCTTACAGCTGTAAAACCCTGATCCTTCAGGCCTTCCAGAAGGTTGGCCTCCGTTTCCATCAGCAGATCTGGCTCAGATATCGCACCCTGCAATCTGTTGAGGCTACGGTGGGGTTCGACACTGATGTCCCCATCCCCCATTCGGGTTTGTGTCAGGAGATTTGTTGCTTGCTGCTGTGTCTTCACTTCAACCAACTCTTCGCCTGTTCGTAGTTTTTTCTCCTCGAAAGATTTTCCGATGATTCTTTCAAGGAACTTGGAGACGAGGTATACAACTGGGAGGAGACGGGTTCGGATTTATCTAATGTATAAAGAACCAAAAAAGGGGAATAGTTGTCAGGTCTAGGAATGTTGATGGTTGTAGGGATGGGGAGAAAACTTCGGTGCGGCCCCTTCGGTGCGGTGCGGCAGGTACCGATCACATTTTGAGTAGGGTTTTGATTTATTCATATGACATAGAAAAAAGCAGGGGACGGGGTACTTTCTTCGCTCGGGTTACCATGATACAGAGAGATGTCCCGCAGCTCCCTGCCTGGTAAACAGACAGGGCTCCCATACCCCGGAGCTTGACCTGGGCTCCGACGGCCATCGTTTGTGGTTTATAACTCTCCACCTTTAAACACATCGCCATGGTAGGTTACAACTTATGTATGGGGACTCGGGTTCGCGGTGTCGGCAATACCGTCACCAAGATTACTATATGTGCCCCGTGCGGGAATATGTTTATTTTAACACTCCTAAGTATTTATTAGTAGTCGTGGACTGGACTATGTGGTTCTGGAAGCAAAGCTGAATGTTGTCTGCCCTGCGTTTATTTCGTGAACTGAGCTGTATATATTTGGTTTGGAGTTTATTTAACTGACATTCATATCCAGAAAATCAGAGTTGCTCTAGCCAAATATTGTTTGTTTCGCTGGGTGTCTTCGGAAGAAGGAAATAGTTGAGTCGCCCACACAAAAAAATGTTTCTTCGCTGGAGGAAAATCCGGAATATCAATAATGTAAACAAGGAAAAAGATAGGACCAAGTGTCCATTCTTGGGGCACTTGAACTGATATTCAACCAAAACCAAGGCGTCGTACCTGATAAAACAAATTGTCTCCCTTGTGTCAAATAGCTTTTGATAATATTTTGGCATTGCTCCATAGAAGTTTTATTGAATGGCAAGCCACGAATGCTGAAATTGTGTGTACGCCGTAAATGATTACGTCAGGCTCCGTGAGATGGCGGTACTTTTTCGTGCTAAGTACACTATATGTGTTTTATGTTCAAATCTGTTCCCCACCCAGCCCCCAATAAAGCCTCGACTCCAATTTCAGTGCGAATATATAACGTGCCTATTAACACTACCGTTGATAACCGGATTGAAACGAACAAAGGAGGCACACCAGTGTTTTTTTCTCGGAGTTTTCGCAACACTGGCACACACCGCGCCACGTCTGTGCCGAAGCGGGAGGGTCATGACCGTTTCCAACGTGCCAAGCGAATACACTCACAGTTCCACTTTTGAGTCAATACCATGGTTACCCTGCAGACCGATTTGTTCAATATTATATGGCATATAACACAGTGCTCCTGCGTAAAAAAAGCCCCGTCGTATACATTTTTTTTCTACTTTTTTGTATAAGGTTCGTCTTAGCTGTAACGACAGTTACTCAGTCGACGTTTTCTTTGGGAAACCATATTGTCGAGAAAAGCGTGTATTTACTCGTTTAATTACTTCTCCTTCACAATTTTGGGGAAAAGTTCTCTGGTATAGAAATTGACCGATAGCTATGTAAATATTCAATATCCACCTTGGTGAAGCGCCATCACATAGGAGATTTTGAGTTCTTGCGGAAAAAACGCGCCAGAAAAAATAAAGCGGAAGACATTGCTGAATAGCGTAGAATGAATGAAACATAAGCTACGGCTTTTGTTGGTCCAGCCTGTAATTTTTCTGTGGCTGATTCGCTTATTCAAACTACGAAGCTTTTAACAAAATTCGTCTATTTGAATACCTTTCTCGCGAGAAATTTTATAATTTTCGTGAACAATGCCTCCTGCGACAGAGACACAATGGCCGCAAAGAAACATTTGGTCATTCTCTACGAATGCGTCGACGACAAGGAACCGTATCGTCACAGTACACGCTGATCATGAAGCTTGCGAGCGGTGGCCGGGTGACTTGATCTTCGGCGATCCTTAGAGCAGCACGGTGTTCGGGGCTCGGTTCTGCCATCATGCAGGGGTAGAAGGAAAATGTAAAGACTTCTCCTGTAGATCAATGATTGCATCGTTGTCCGTCAAAAAGTCGATTCCGAGAATTCGGTCACGGGAGCAGTTAGGCAAATGACGAACTCAGCAGGGTACGTCGTGCCGTCTCTGGTGACGTGTGATGTGCACGTTCAACTTGGCGTTACAAGATTGCCACCTGCTCTGCGTATGTGTGGACCGTCGCATATGGTCATAACTTTCTCCAGATTAGACTAAATGGTCCGCTCATTACTGAGTAGTCGGCTCCCAGGTCTATGAGGGCGACTACATGAAAGCCGTCGATGGACAGGTAAACGTCGGACGGTGCCTTCCTCGAGTTCTGGGTGAGTCGTGGCGTCCCATCTCTGCTTCTACGTGTTGACGGTCGGGAACTATGCGTCGTCGTCTTTGTCGTATTCTCAGCGGCAGGTTCGGTGATGTCGGGTACGCGTCGCGCCTAGTGGTTGTCATCGTGTTCGCGAGTCACGTCAGCGTTAAATTGCGTCGTCAGGCTGAGGTCATGTCGTGAGTCATCGTCTTCAGCGAGGCACTGCGTCGTTGGAGAGTTTTCGTTTTTCTGCGGTCGTGATACTTTACCTCCAGAGGTTGCAGCTTTTAGTTTCCCTTCCCCTGCGTGGGCTTGGGAACTTTCCACGTGCGAACTCAGCATTGCTACTGTGGTTCGGTGACTGGTATGGTTAGGGCGACAGTAAACGGTTGAAGCGAGCTGGTCCTCGGTTGGAGTTGTAGAGGTATTTTTCGATCTCAGTATGGCGCTGCTGGGTTAAGGGTGTGGGGCATCGACGGAGAACCATCGCAAACCGAGCTTCTTGTAGCGACAGCGACGGCAGATGTGGTCGGCCTCTCTGCAGTGGTAGCCGAGCAGACGATTATCGGGGCGTCTAGTTTTGGGCTGCAGGGGGTCGGTCGGGCGACCATGGACGGCGGTACGGTGGGCTTCTTCACGACGGGTTGCAGCAGTTCGGGGTCGAAGAACAGCCGTGAAGTAAGTAATCGCTTGTGGTTCGCCAGGTGCTTCCGACGCCGTTGAAATCGCCAGTTCGTGTTGCATTTCTTGGATCACGTAGGTCGGGGAGGCGAGTTGGGGTTGCGGCGTCGTTATGAAAAGATTGCCCAGTTCTTCGCGAACGACGGCGCGGATCGTTTCCCGTAAATCTTCAGTCGCGAATCCAGGGCATTGACACGGTTCGCTAAAAACGCGTTGAGTGGTCGATCGTACTGCCTCTAACGCATTTCCAGGGTCCCCTTGATCAACGAATCCTCGGTCACGAACGTAGCGACGGTTTGGGGGATTTTGCATGAGTCCAGCGAAGAGCTCATGTTGAACTCCTCGCATCAGAAAGCGCGCCAGGTTCTCTTCTGCCATTTAAGGGTTAGCTCGTCAGAACCGCATCTTCATCGCCTTAACTAACACCATACCACATTCGTTGGGTTGTTGGATTCGCCTCCACAACAACAGCTCAGCATGTTCTTTCCACACAACAGTTTTGAATATTTTCAAAAGTCCCGCCTTGAACATACTCTATGACGTTAGCGACGTCTCGTGATTTTAAAACCAGACTTGAGCCGAGTCTCCAAGGTAGAAAAACACTTGCCTCAGGGATTGTTCTCATCCCATCGTTTGAAACTTTGGACGCCCTCTAGCTTTCCCAGCCACTCTTCCGGGTCTTCTCCAGGGGATCCTTGGAATGATGGGGCTCCCGAGGTTGCTGTGGAACGGCGAGCGAAGTGGCTTGGCTGACCATGGTGCTGGTTGCGATATCTTCCTTTTTCACTTTCTCCGAGCTCGGGTGCGAGGCCTTACTGTCGGCGGCTAGTACGTGTGCGGCTTGCTTGGCGACTTGCAGAGGGTTTTAGGTGCACGTACCCAGCCCCACACAAGATGTCACGAAGTCACAGACGACGCAGTAGTCTTCAGGGAAACCATACATATTTGAGAGAACTTGGGTTCCCCTAACAGCTAAAAGAATGCGCAGGTGGCGAAGCAGAAGTCAACAAGGTGACGCGCGTGGGCGAGCGTTAGCTAATCGAATGCCCCGGTGTCTGCTCAGCGGGCTTTTGTCTTTCCGCGCGAGTGTTTCTCGAACCATTGATTTACATCCAGAACATTGTAGAAAAAAGATTAATCCAGGCCAGTGATGGTAGGGCGAAACGCTCTTCTCATTTTAATGAGATCACCCATGTGGCATAAAAATAAGGCCTGGAAAATGCGCTTCGCTTGGGGCACAGATAACACAGCCGGGTGCCTCCGGGCAGTTAAAACAAACCATAAATAAACAAACCCAATGCATGTTTCGCGGCAATTTGATTGACCGGCCTGTTTCGGCAAAAGCCAGTGAGGGAGATAAAGATGTGGCAATTTACAAGTTGGAGGGAAAAGGAGCTCGGCGAGCTATCAGCTGTGCGTAAACTTAAGGAACCCGTAACCCTTGCAACTTCGCAGTTTTTTGTGCAAAATTGGCCAAGTGTTCACAAAGCAGGGGTTTTCCACTAGCCTGTGCACGGGCCGAAGCGACGACAACACCATAGGCTATGCCAAGTAAGCGCGAAGGGCCACGAAATCGCTGCAGCACACTGACGACCTCATCTCCCGAACATCCCCTCGAACCTTTGCAGCTTGGACTTTTTCTGAGAGTCTGTAATCCATGTCTTATATCGTTGCGCCTCTTTTGCTCCGTCATTTCGACCAAACCTCCATAATTTACGTGTAGTATAAACAATTTACCTATGTTCTGTTCAAAGCTAGTGTGTATGGTGCCTGACGTGCAGGCAAAGGCTAATTGCAGAATAGACTTAGCATTTTCTCTGTTGTGTGTTTTGTTGGCGGATACAGCACACTCCCACAGGAGAAGCAGCACGACTACAAGCTACTACCGGAATGTAAGAGGTGGTGTTTATGTGAAAAAGAAGACTGCGGTTTAAGGATCCGACGAAAGCCACTAGTTTTCAGGCATGTATGCCTACACTCTTCAACGTGGAAAATGAATGCGTCTTTTATTACTAGTACCAGAGTCCTTCAAAGCATTGAAGGACTCTGCTAGCACTATGCATAAAGATTCTGTTTGTTTATAGAAGAATGAATTCTTCTTTGATTTTAAGGTCACAGCCTGTCTGAATCTTTAACATCTTTATTATTGAGCACACGTTGTTTTCAAAAAAATATTTTAAACTAAGTATATCGCTCCCTAGCGCAAGTTCTCTATCCCAATTCTGGAGTTTCTGTTAACTGACGGCAAGATTACTGAAATAAAATGTCTTTGCATTTCTACTATATACGCACAATAGGCGATCGTTTACGATAGTGCTATCTCTAGTGGCTTTTTTATTAAACAATGTGAGGCTCCATAGTCTTTCTTGAGGCGCTTTGATTTTCTTCTACATGAACCCCAGAAAGGGCGGAGCATACACCCATTTAAAACATTTCCTTTGACAGACTAGTAGTAACAGTGTACAACATGTTCTTCCATATTCCGAATCATTGCAAATCTGTAAGAGTGCCGCAACGCAGTCCTGTGTCGTAAGCATTTTTTATATGAACAAATTCTTTAGAGTGGTACAGTTTTTATAAATGAATCCCCATTATAAGATTGAAGCGGCACGAGAACACGATTAGGGGATTTTTATACCATGAATAATGTGCGGCAGCTATCGATACTACCACTCTACCTTAAATTGTACACAATGCTATTGTTGTACATTTTCTCAGGGAGCATGCTCACGTATCATATTCGCAGACGCACAGTGATAATTGAAGGTGTTTTTTTCTCTATAATGAAGGCCACTACTATGACCACCGTTCAGAAACCTCGGGAGGCGCCCGTAAAGCCATGCTTTGTTGTATAAGTGCCAGAGTGTATTAAGAGTATCAGCGTGTAATTGTTATCATATCCATGCAATCTTTTCGAATCTGGCGCTGCACAATTAAATGTGCTGATAGCTACCCACAGGTCATGTAGGAAAAACGAGAGTCTTAATAGTTACCTGAGTCCTGGTTGTGGCATAACGGCTTCTTTTCATAAATCATTTTATGCTAATTTTTTGTGGTATTGTGCGAATAACTGAACACTTGTTGAAGCGTTTGCTAGTGCATTATCCACTCGCTCAAATGCGTCCCCTGCTGTGCTAACGAGAACAGGATGCAGACCCTTGGTTATCTGTGTATACTTTTTTGTGTTCAGACGGCGTACGGCTTTGTATCAGTAGACGGATGTCAGGATGGCATGCAAGCATCTTGTTTTTGCCTCAGGGCGCACACTCGTCCTTACAGCATTTGAAATGAAGTGCTTGTAAGGTCGCTCCTGAGGTCAGCGGCCATGCGCCATGGCAGCGCGTGTAAAAGGAAAGATCACCGCCGCTCGGTCTAGAGGCAATGCACTGACAACGCTACGGTGTGGTCGCCACCAATTCCCTGCGGCACGTTCTGAAGACTGCTTGTCGCGATAGAGGAATGCCGCCTGAATAATACCAATTAAGAATGCAGACGTCCGGGACAAGTTCCAAAGATTATTTACGTAGCTGACGAGGGGGTAATTATCGCCGTCTGACCCTACGGGGGCGCCGGTTTCTATGGGAGACGCCATTGTAACGCGCGACTGTAGGAACGGCTGCTATTCAGTAGCCGCCCCCTCACCCCTCCTATCGGAGGCCAGTGTACTCGCCGCCGCAGGCCTCCTCGCCCACGTGCATGCTCTTTACCCGAAGGTGTCGGCGCTTTAGTGAATATTCGGCAAATGACTTAGTGACAGCTGTCGGCATAAATTTTGGCCCTCCCGTACGCGTGTACAAAAAAGCTAGAGGGGCGTTCGCGAGAGAGAGTAATACCGAGGTGTTATGAGGCCGAAATCTCTCCTTATAAATGATTCTTGTCTGAGCTCTCAGCTAGGCAGTTCCCGGCAATACAAGGAGTTTTGACCACTCAAGTTAGATTGGGATTGGTCAGCCCCCTAAACGAAAGGTAGACTTTGGGATCGCGTCGGAATTTTAGGGTACAGCTTTGTACCTGGCAACTAGACGGGTCGTGCGCCGGGAACAGAGTCCGGGCCGTCGTATCTGGACCAGTTTTTGTACGCTCCGATCATAGGATAGGTAGACGGAGTTGGGGCTCTCGAGTGAATTGTGCAAACTTGAAGCTATAGCGTCTAACTGTACTTTGAAATTTTTAATTTTTTACTGATGTATCAAATTACTCTCATTTAAATAGTATATAAATTCACCCTTTTCCTCATCAAATCCAAACGCCCCGAGGTCGTCAATTCAACCGCCATTTCCGAGAAGCTCAACTCCGTCACCCTAAGCTTCTCCTGCCAAATCTACCGGAGCGGGGCGATTGGGTTGCTGATCTGCACTGGACTTCGGAGAACCAAACATCGTCAATCTTTACTGTGGAGTCTTAAAAAAGATGATGTTCGGTTATATAGAGTATCGACGAAGGACAGCAGAAGCTTTGTTTTGAGGTTCGCACAGCCACCTACACTTCGTGTTTCACCATAGCCTCCGTGGATTGCTTGCGACACCGGAGACCTTCACAATGAATATTGTAGATGCTTCCACGTTCTGTGGGTTGGCTCATCGACGTGTAGGTACGTTGTGGATGCGCAGTGTAGCTTACAATGCTCTGTAGATGTGCAACAATTCTATGGCTGCATTCAACATTTCTTAGGAGGCGGTAATGATAGCCCCAAACTATTTGGGTAAGGTAGTCGGGAACGGGTCACTAGCCTAGTAGTTTGGGTCCATATCCCCCTCAAGAGATAAAAGAACTCCATAGCCAAAGGCAAAGTCAACGTGTGAATAGGCGCGGTGTCATGTATTGTGTTATGAAGTCAGTTTTTGTTAAAATGGTCCCATTGATGATAGGAAATCTTGTAATTGGCCACGTCGGGTATTCACCGAAGAGACTCAAATTCAGTAAGCGGCATTGAGGTCACCTGTCACGATAAATGATTTTAGTCTCTCAAAGCCTTATTCAGAGTATCAAAATTGGAGATTGGTTTCCAGTATTTAGGAGGAAAGTAGAGGAAGCAGTCTGTTATAAAACATTTTAAAGGTCAGTGTTGGAACTGCAAAATCATCAGGAATAGTGTTATATTAGATGGGTTGATACGTTTGGGATATCCGTGTGACAATGCGCACACCACAGGAAGGGTGTCTTCAGCCATGGGTGTTCTTTCAAAGTAGCTTGTACCAATTATGAAATCTGTTAGGTATGTTTCCGGGAGGCATATGACACTTAGCTGATGGCAACAAAAGATCTCTTACGCATCATCAAAACCTGTATAAGGCCCCTTCAGTTTCTCTTTAGTGTTTTACTTTCACACTTCTGGTTTTAAGAGAGACTGCTATGTGTATTTATGTCATGTCTTTAAGGCAGGTTTTTTTTGTTTTTAGGCTTTCCAGTACACTTTTCCGCCACATCACTTTCCTTGCACTGCGCCGCAAGCAAAAAGTGCGCCACATCGATTGAATCATCAGTTGTCCTTGTGATTCTCAACGAGTCGGGATAGTTGTACCATGAAGCCTAGCGGGTCCTCCTAGCTGCAGGCGCCTCCGGCAAGATTTTTAAAGGTACTACCGGTGGCACAGGCGCAGCAGTAGAGGTGGGAGGCGCTATGTGACTCTCCGTATCTATTTCCTACGTGCCCTCAGGTGTATTGAGACCGGAAGAATTGAAACGGTATTAGGAGCATCGTTCCTAAGAGAGGAGCTTACTGTCACAACCGCCTCGGCGAATGGTGCGGTGAAACATTCTGCTGCTAATGTCCGCCCATCAGAGGGCAGGGGCAGAACAAGCGCCTTTCACAGCACAGTGTCTCTGCCACAGTGTCTATGCAGAGCGTCTCTGTCAGCGTATCTACGCACGAGGACAGAGGCTAAATTCTTTTGCGCCTCAGCAAAGAAAATATTATCAATTATGTTCCCGTGTAAATTGTTGTGTCAAGCTTAAAACGTTCACATGTTCGATAGTGCGGTTTTTAGCAGTTGGTGTGGAATTCCTGGAAGTTAACATTCGAAATCTCTGGCAATTAGCCCGGAAGATGTTTAGGAATATAAAGCTTTTTGTGCTGTTAACATGTCCAAAACTTCAAAAACATCTTGTTTTTCCGCCAATATTGTTAGTACAATGTTACGATACGCTGGCTTTGAAAACAGGGGTTTGGAGTCCGTGTGTACGTTCGGAAGGAACCAGGAATGAATCCCGCCATGACATTTTTACGAAATGTATACCCGTCGAAGGTAAACCTACTGAACCTGGGGGTATTTCTTTCACATCGAGGTGTAGAGTCATGCGCCTAACACCGTTTACTGTGTTTTTGAGGCCTCAGAAGCAGTCGTCATGGGATTGCGTATCAAATCTGGTTCATATATTTCCGCAAAAAAGCAGATCAGGCGGTTTTGGCGTGTTACCCTAATGTCCATAGTTGCCATGCAGGATTAGCTGCGGGAGACGTCTGAGTAGCCGGTGAGTGTTGACAGGAATTCAAAACTTCACCCGTTTTAATTTTTTCGCATCGTTTGATTAAAAAAACTTGAACACAGGAAGTATTGATTGAGAAAATACAGGTTTTGATTTTTTCGCACATTCAATAAATTAGAGGGTCTGTAAGTCAGTGGTTCAAAGGAGTCAAAATTAAACGTTTTTGCTGCCCCCTTTTAGTGACCATTTAGGGTGAGGTGGAGTTTATGATTTACCATATGGCAAGTCCTAAATGTTGCAAGCTGGCCTACGTTCTGCACTGGGTTTGGCTAGGTGATCCCTTGGGTGCCAAAGCTCTCTGCCAAGTGCATGGGCCGGGTTTTAATCCGAATGAGCTCGACCAAGGTTTTGATGGTTACTGTTCAGAGGAGTTGTGTTTTGCCAGTTATTGCTATTTTTATTGTGAAAATTTTAATATAATACTATTTTGGCAGTTATTAATATCTATAGCCAACCATTGGCTATACGTATTTTTGGTAGGCTTGGTTTTACCTTGTACATACAAGGTGCACCATGCGAATATATCGGCAGATGTTTTGCTAATGTTGGCATAGCAGCAGACATATTCCCGAGTGGACAAAAGTAAAGCGTGAATCAACCAAAAAATTTAGTTACGCAGCGTTTTACTCATTAAACGTATTGAAAGAAGCCGAGCAGGACAAACCATAACTTTTATAGTGACAATACAAACGTATATATTAACAGAATTTCTACAGTACTGTGTCTTAGAACAATTGTCAAAAATTTTGCCTCCTGCCCAAGAACACACTCTATTTCTCCTGAGTTCTAAGACAACGTTCTAAGAACTTCTTCTACGGAACAACTGGGCATAACTGAGCTGCATAAAGAGATTGCCAGAAACTTCAAACGAGCACCAGATGGCTGTTTGCGAGGAATGTTTTCAGTACTGTGAAGCCGATATTGGGGCCTTCACAACATTGACATACTAGCGCCAGGCTAAAATAAACCAATTACCGCTGCGACGTATGTTTAATAATTTTGTTAAGCAAGAATAAATTGTTTTACCTTTTCACACTGCCTTGTACGTATCTAGAATATTTATATAAATAGGATTGAGGAATAGCCAATGTTGAAACAATTCGTTTAAAATCGTTTCAATTATAATTCCTGTAAATGTTTTGTCGAACCATCCACAGACTGATCAAATTTTCACAATAAGTAGGGTCGTCGCTCTAATTATTACGATATCATGCATGTAGTAAGGTTGTCATTATGCTCGTATGAACACATTTTCGGCAGGGTTAACCGAAGGGCGTACAAATCTGCAGTTGAGCTAAACATGCCCCTTCGTGGAAAATGCCATCGTTAATACGAACAACACCTCTTCCCTAGATTTCTTCAGAACGCACTTCTGGTGCGCTTGTCGGATAGTCTTGGGGAATATACTTGATGATAGAACAGGGATTTTTTTAAAACGAATTTTTCGCCACTACGGTTTAGGAGACTGGCCATTTCACAAAAAATAGCTGCGCACAAGCAGACTTGGGAGATGGTGGGGTTTGTTGCCAAAATGTGTAAACATATATACGCACGAAAAAACATTTTTCATATCCGAAACCGTCACTAGGCCGCAGCCCTGAATAATGGCGATTGTAACTTCTTCAGTTTAGCGTATGGTTCTTCAGTCAAAATTAACTAGAGGCCTCTCAGCACACATTTACCCGGCATTTGTCTTAAGTATCTGCTTTTTAAATTCTGCTTTGTATTTGCATTTAAAAACGACAGACATAATTGTCGATCCCTGTTAAATTTGTGTTGTGAATTATTTTTGTTTTCACACCTGCCCTCGGCCTAACATGCGCGTGATATTGGTGACATAAAGATGTTGCGGGGCAATGCATATCCGGCAACGCACTCACATTGAATAGCAGGTTGCAACGCAATAGAAAATTACTGACGCATCATAACTTACGTTTCCACGCCTGTGTCACCCATAGGGGGAGGTTCAATAAGTGGACTATACACACCTAGTTAGGACACTGAAAGCTTCAAAAATTGGAAAGCACACTGTAAAGCGTAAAAACGCTTTACATTCATTTGTGACCCGCCGTAAATAGTATTACGTAATACCCTGATAGCCCCCTTAACCGTAAAGAAAAGTTATAGTGGTACGGTTGTTTGTGTCAGACGACACTGGACGATGTTGGTAACTCGTGAATTTGTGTAACTTCTGCCGTCCGCTCCTTGGCAAATGGTTTTGGCCTGTCACTGATATGCACTTGTTCTTAGAAATTTTAAATAATTTACAATTTCCTCTCCTCCATCGAAGGCCTCTAAATAATGTGGTTGCCGTGTCGTATAAAATGTAGCCCTATCTGATGTAACAAGGCTTAAGGAGTGAGGGAGACTGTTGTGCATATCAAACGACAACATGAGCGCCGTAAGTGCTGTCGTCTCGATTACCACTCGCCTTTTTAGCTCTCTCCTTATCCCGTATCTTTTCGAACAAACAAATGTGTGTGGTTGTAATATATCTGCCATATACCATATTTACAAAACACACAGGCCCCCAGCCATGGGTACAGATGAGAGACATAAATACATCACGGCGGAAACTTACGGGCTGTCTTGGCAAGCTCTGAGGTTTTAGCAAGTTTGCAGGTTTAACCATATCTGTGATACAAGTTCAAGCTCAGCTGGGCAATTTTGGTGTCTGTTTGTTGTCTGGCCAACTTTTAGAACACGGTTTGTGTAATGTTTGCAATGGTTACCCCCGAAAACTGTGCCTCAACAATTTTGATGATGTAAAGAGCTGCAGTATTGTACTTGGTACATTAGAGAGAGAGAGAATAACTTTAATGAAAACCAGCGATGTTAGCCGAGCTGTCGGGCTGGCTTGCTACGCTAGATGAGAGAAGAAAAACAAAATGAAAAAAAGACAGAAAAAAAATGTGAAAACGAAATGATGTCATTTGATGCGGCCAAAATTTTCAATCACAAAACTCTGTCCAGTTCTGTGCTCCGAAGAAACTCAAAAGAGCTTTGATTGCACGCCCAGCCTGACTGGTACCCGACCATGGACCCAAAACAACCCTCATCTCAAGTCCCCCACCAAGCTGCCTGCACAAAGATAATATGAGTTTCTGTCTGTGCACGGTGTACTTTGGACACACGCATATAACAAGATGGATGTCTTCTCGTGAGTCGCATTTGGAGCAAAGAGGTGAGGATGCCTGCTGGAGTTTGTACAGGTAATGTCCCGTGTAGGCCACATTCAGGCGCAGCCTATGCAGAATGGCTTCCTCATGCTTGCTACGTCCAGGTGGCATTCTGAAGGTGCATTTGGGATCAATCTCATGAAGAGGTGCGTATAGCTGCCTTCATCAGTCCACATAAACATCTGCGCTGTCCATGCGGTTGATGAGGCGAGTATTGCCGAATCCTTTCGCGTCAATGGGATCGGCACAGCTTCAGTGCAGAGACTGTGGGCAGATGAGGCGGCTTTGTCAGCTGCGTCGTTGCCGGCAAACTCCGCAGTGGGCAGGAAGCCACAGCAGATCTACACTGTGTCCCCTTTATATGGCTTTTAAGTGCAAGAGATTGATTTCCCAAGCCAGCTGTCTTTTGGAAGCGATTTCAAGCTTTGGAGTGCTGACCTGGAGTCTGTGAATACAGCCCATTGATTGGCCGGCTGCTTTAGAATATACTGAAAAGCAGCGCGCAGCCCAGCCAGCTCAGTAGCTGTCGTCGAGGACTTGTGGCTCAACAGGGCGCAGATGGTAGTGAGCGACAAAGGAATCGAGATCCCTATCACCGACGATGTAGCCGTCACTGAGCCATCACTGTATAAATGAGTGTGGCCTTTGTATTGGTTGTTAATATGCTCCAAGGCAAAGAACTTTAGAGCCGGGGCTGGTATATCCGCCTTCCGCTTAAATCCAGGTACCGTGGTGACAATTTTCATAGGAGGGAATAGCCGCGGAGGGTGAGGAGAAGAGGCTGAAGGCTGACACTGGGAGGGCATAGCGTGCTGCACTTCAGAGGCCCAGGCGGCAGCAAGAGGATGCCCATGTTGCCTTGCAACAACGCGCAGGCGCGTGCGAAGTTGCTCCATTGCCTGCAAAGCAGTGGGCGGAAGCCGTCTGCTCTCTGTCATGGTTCCCATTGTGGAGGTGGTCTTCGGGACACCAAGACATATCCTCAGTATTCGAGCGTGCAACCCCTCTAGTATTTTATAATTCCCTCTGGATAGAGAAGTCAGAGCTGGCAGGCTATAGTGAAGTAAGCCTTCGCAGAGGGCGTCGTATAGCCGTAAAAGAGAGCTGACGCTACATCCATCAGTGCTGTTGGAAAGCATGCCGAAGATGTGCGCGAATGACGTAAACTTCTCTTTTAGGCTTCGGATGCGAGCCGTCCATGTCAGATGGCAGTCGAAGGTAACACCCAAAAACCGGTGATGGGTGACATACGGTACCAGTACGCCTGTGGCCGTTAACTGGTTGTTTGAGACTTCCCGCTTTCTAAAGGCCATGGCAGCGCACTTTACCGGTGATATCGCGAGGCGACGTGTCGCGAGAAAGTTCTCAATTGAACTTACGGCACGCTGAAGTCTCGATTGGATCACATGCCTGTTGCGGCCCGAGCACCAGATACAGATATCATCAGCGTTGATACATTATGCAAGTACCTGCGCACGCAGTAAACCGACTTACGCTTTAATTTCAATGTTTTGTTGTGACTTCCGACAGCGGCGAGAATAAAACATTTAGGCACTTTCACTATGCACGACGCCAACGAATAAAAACACCCGAATATTGACCTTGCCTACCAAAAAGCAAAGCTCAATGTGAAACTTAAAACGAAGGTATTAAATATATTTTAGAGCTACTATTTTTCGCGTAGGACACCAGACGATTTCTCTAAAGTTTCTTTAGACAATCTAAGAGAGACTTCTACCGCATTTGTTGAGATAAATTGCACCGAACAAGTGGTACGCCAAAGCAAGAAAGCGCCTGCGCTGTAGGGTTTTAATATGACTGCGAGGTAATAACTAGAAAATACCACCAAAATAAATTCGTGTTTGGCTAATGAAAACCGTCCAATACCTCGAAGGATCAATATTTTCGAGAATATTTGTTGTGGAGAGCATTTAGGTTAAACGTTTAATCGGTATTCCATATTACATACAATTGCTGCAACCAAGATAAATGTGGCTGGTATACCACTTTTACTTATATAACGTACAAAGAATATACGGCGACAAAGATAAAATACGTGAATAAAGAAGCTGCACTAATTGATTTTTGTTCAAAGTGGGGTTACTGTCACGATGGTCTATTGTTTAAACAATAGAATTTTCGACAACAAAGCATTTAAACTGCAGTTTCAGTTGCTTCCAAGTTTGTCTTAAGACACAGTACTCAAATTTAATTTCGTTTTTTTTACCTGTTGCTCTTCTTCTGAATGTTTCACTCACCAAAAACTAAAAAAGTAAGGCAAAAACCTGCAAATATAGAGCGGAAGCATGAACTCTCCTTGCAGATATAAAACGCCGCGGCCGAAAGAGCACCTTTGTCTCCTCTACGTAAAACATTGGCACGCAGAATGATACTTGACCACGTCAGATTTTTTGATGCTGCAAAACAGCCAGAAAACACAAAGCATATACGAAAAAATAACATGAGCACATAGGTTAGGTATCCAAAGTTTTGGACGCTGTACCTTCTCAAGGAAGCGAAAGCTGGAAGGTCACATCCTCATAACTGCACGAGTACTGTTGCTTGAGCGATCCGCTCAGTAAAACGTAAAATTGGCCTATGATGGTTTCATGTTGATTCGCAAACAACTAAGGGGACACCATAAAAATTGGTTACCAACTGACTTTCTTTAGGAATTCTTTTAAAAACGCACGAATTCTCTCAGTGCTGGACAACAAAAACTGTCTACAGAAACTTGCACACCAGCTCATGACCAGCGATTCTCTTAAAGAATCTTACACCTTGTCTCTTACCTGTTCGCTCAATTTTTAGTTGTGTTATGTCCTCACGAGTGATAGAAAAACATACTCTGGAGAATTTACAATATCAACAGTTGTAACCCCCAAAGTTGAATTATTAAGAGGAAGACGCAGCGATGGTCCTTAAAACGAAATCCTGTAGGCACGATCCTCTGCAAGAAAACAACACGCTACCAACGGGGTTAATATTTCTGAACATAAATATTGAGACATTCAGCAGGCAAACACTCGTCCACAAAGCGCAAATTCAAGCCGAAGTATTGGGAGAGCTCAAACTTTGGCCAGATGTGGGTTTATGTTAGCTTACAGTGTCCGTAAGCGACTTCCAATTCAAGTGTATAATGCAAAGTCCAGGCGGCGCCCGTCATAGGTTTCGTAAGGTTACCAGGCTCTGTAGTAGAATACAACATCTAGAAAATAATTTGTGCTGAAAAATGTTTCACCAAAGCAAATTATTCGCACAACACCGGCACTCCTAGCGGAGTGTGGCACGGTACTAAGCACGCATTTTGTAACGCATTTTGCGTAGAAAGAAACGTACAATACTGCAGGTACCTGGCGATTGTAGTCACGCCGTTGAAAGGTAACCCTCGTCCCCCCCCTTAAAAACATTTTCAATAGTACCTTTCTTTGGACATTAAATGTCAAACGCGATTATAGCGAGCTGGTAACACAAGAATGCGAGGATCGCATGTATACACCGCTGTTCACAAAAATCAAAACTTCATTGCCGCGAAGAGAAACAGGCGAGAAATAAACGCGTGGAGCTCGTGTAGCTCTTTCTGATACCCCATATCATATTTTCCCTAAGCGCCATAATTGTCCCCGAGCCATCCCACTTTCAATTATTTCTTGAGCAAACAGTCGTCGCTATGCGAGGCAGCAGAGGAACAAGGCCGTTCTTGTGACCGTTATGCTGCCGCATTTTCTGTAGGCGATGATAACAGCGGGCACAAAAAAGACATGTCTGAAGGACAAGGCAGCTGGCCAGGTTTACTGGCCGCTGGAAGACCACGTAATGATCCCAGTAAGCGTTTCGTGATATAGTCCGGGCGCCACAATACTTTCGTTTAAAGAGAACAGCTGCTGTCAAGTAGGTGCAGTTATCTGGGACCAACCAGCGTTGTTCTTTGCTGCTGTGTCCGAAGCGAGACTCCAGGGACACTGAATGGCAGTGGCTAGAATTGAATTCTAACCGGTACTGGCCAGAACGCGCCAAATTGTATCTGTACATACATGGGGCGTAGAAGTATTGTACATTACATATCTATCTTGATGATCAGACACCACAAAACTAGAAAAAAGTATTGTTTGTATTTCATAATCACAGAGAATCTGTAGTTTCAAAAATAGTCTGGTACTTGGTTTCTAGGCTCTCCTGAAGCCACTGCGATTGCCGATGTTGCAGAAATTGATACTTACCTTGTATTCTTGCCAAGAGTCTGGTTTATCTTCGGCAGTTTCACGCTGCAAATTATTTCAGGCGAGTATCACCAAATTGTTCGCGTGTGTCTAACTCTACACTACGTATTATTATTTTCCGGTGGTCATTATTTCTTATCACAAATCAACTCTAATTCCTTCCTCACTGTCTCCTCTAAATAGACTTTAGAAAAAAACATAAGAAGAAAGAAAGGTTACGGAAATTACCGCACCGGAGAAGCTACCGCAGATCTAAAAGAAAGCGAAATCACTAAACTAAATTTGTAGGCTTTTTAGAGGGTGGGGAAAGGCAAACCTGAAGCAAGATCTTGGCTATTGCGAGGAAGAATATAAAGAGAGAATATTCAGCAGAAGGGCATCAGAGCACTGGTGTGGAAGGAGATGAAGTGCAAACGAGGCGACAATGCGAAGATGTGGGATGGAAGTTAAGCACAATTAGGCTGCCGTTTCAAATGAACAAAAAAGAATTTCCTACAACTTTTTTTGAAGGTGCAGTAGACGTCGCTGCCAAAAACACGCTTTTTATTTATCCGCCGAAGTCATAAAACTTATATTTGCACATTGAAGAGAACCACTGCGTCCGGCATGCAAAATACATAGCGCAGCTCGAAGATATTATTGAATGCATAATGATTAGCGGTTAAAGGAAACCCTTTGAAGTAATAGGTACCTAAAGGGCAGTTATAAACAATGGAGATTTATCCTAAAATCTGGGGCTAGTATTGTGAACTCCTTATTTCGAAGAGGGCTATTTAAAGCGCACTTGCTCCAAAAAAATTGTATGTGACTGGCGTAGCTCATGCTTTAAGAATAGCCAGAGGCAATGAAGACTCTCTGACATGTAAATTACCGGGAGAAGTGAAGAAATATCGTGGTTATTCGCCAGTGGTATAGGCAAGCTAAAAAAGGTGGATTACAGAGTAAACACCTTCCCACACCACCGAAACTACATTCTTATTTCTTCTGTTTCACGAAGTTATTTATAAAGCGTTACATCTTGGTTTGTTTCAATATATTCATTACTAGAAGTTTGTGTGGGGCTCTGATCCCGAACAGCTGGAAATAAAGTCAGACAGGGCGAAGGTTTGCAAACGTTACTTAGAATATACCACAATGAGAACATATATGTGTTAGCAGGAATAGATCAGCGTAGATTACAGATGTCATTATCTGGTATTTAGGTTATTGTTTTTGTACGCACTCCACACTGCATATGCGGCAATATTATTTGCGTACATTGGCCTGTACAAGATGCTTGGAGTGGCATGTAGTGACATAGGCTTTGAAATGTTGAGTTAGGAGTTGTACGGGAGGTAAATTTTCTTTTAATTCGTTAAAGTAAAATGCAATATTTATGTGTTACCAGGAAGAGATCAGCGTAGGTTACAGATGTCATTATCTGGTATTTAGGTTATTGTTTTTCTACGCACTCCACACTTCGTATGAGGCAATATTATTGCGTACATTGGCCTGTACAAGATGCTTGGACAGGCATGTAGTGACATAGGCTTTGAAAATGTTCAATTATGAGTGGTACGGGAGGTAAATCTGTTTCTAATTCGTTAAAGTAAAATGCCATAATCTGTAAACCAAATAATACTTAAATTATATTTGGGCGAAAATATGCAGAGCTTACAATAGATGCCTTATGTTGGTGCTATCACCCCACAGCACACGTTGAAACGTCATTATTTGAAAAAAACATTCACATGTATAGCCTAATGTAGCAAATGCGCTATATATTTGTCGCATTAATACCTTTTTATGTCTTACAGATACAGCTCGTGATTCAGACCTTGAGAGTAAGTTTGTCCTCCTTTCAAAAAAGTAGTGGTATTATAAGGCTGTTGATACCATTCTCGTTACACTCAAAATCGACTATTAAAATCTAACAGTCGCCTACACAAGACGATTCAAACTTCTTAGAGACGTCTCAACCAAGACAATAATTAATGCATGACGTCCAGAAGTCTTCCAGTTGTGCTAATGCGGCACTTATAGCCGTCTATTTGGGGGCTTGGAAGATGTGTACACAATTTCCTTGCTAGAAGACCAGACACTCCTTTTGACATTAAAATAACTTTTTTTGAAGCAGATTCAAAAAAGTTTAAAGTAATTTCAATACCTCCTGGTAGAAACCTCTCATCAACGCTTGCAGCATGCTTTTATTTCGCCGCTGAAAGGTATGTTCTTTCCTGGGGTCTCAAATCTTCCCCGAGCAATGGCAAGTAGTCACAATTACCACTCCTAAAAAATCTATATAAGTTTACGAGTACACTACGTTTACGTGATTACTTGTACAAAAGTAGGGGGGAGAACGCCAAACCTTCTCTCGTCGCGGAACACCACACGACGACCGGTGCACAAAGGGCTTTTTTCAGGCTTGTATCTTCATGCCGCTAAGGAAGATGTTTTTCAGGTGGAGCAATTTCATCAAATCTGCCATACAATACCCCAAAAAGAACAGGCGTCTCTTAATGCGTTGAGTAACCGACAGGACATTGCAGTAAACCAGCAGATAAGGCAGGGTGGATTGTTATTATCGAACGGGCTGATTACGCCAAGGAATGTGATCGGCAATTAAGCTACTGGAACTTCTATAAGCCCCTTCCTTCAGTTGTATGCTGCTAAAGAACAGCAAAAAATTGTTAACAAATCCTTTAGGTATTATGAAGCTAGAGAAATGGATAGATTACTGGCCAGGGCAATAACAATGGGCAACCCAGTTTTTATTTATTTATTTATTTATTTATTGGTTTAAAATACCTTACAGGCCCCTGTTCAGGGCATTGAGTAAGGGGGGTAACAAAGGAAAGTGTTACAGATCATTCATCACAAAATCACGAGTTAAAAACACATCAGAACAACTTATGACGACAAGGTTCGCAATACACAGGGCAAGTTCGACAACGATAACACGAACAGGAAAAGTGTCATAAGTAACCCCCCGAACGGGTATGTGCCGAAACCCTCGAAGGTGTATGCGCCGAAAACTCCCAAGGAGTATGTGGCAATCAAGAAGCTAACAAGTGGGCAAACAAGAGAATGAACATCGAGGCCAGAAGAAGAAGAGGAACGAAGGAGCGTGGGGACAAGGTAGAAGACCAGGCGACGCTCCTGGAACCGACCCCAGCGTGATCGGGGCATGACGACGCCTCAGGCCTACTGACTGGAGGTCCAGGCTGCGATCCTGGAGGGAGACCCCGCGGCAGCGCACCGTCGGCGGCTCTAGGTTACTAACTAAGCTACAGGCGGGGACGTCCGGGGCTAGGACTGCGACGCCAGCTCCACAACGCAACTAGGGCTACGCTCCCTTGGCTGTTGGCAGCGTCGGCTGGGCCCACGTCCTGCAAGCCTCTTCGAGACGCGACGATCACTTTGACTTTCACGCCTAGCAAGAAGACATCTGCTGCAACGTGAGGCGACGCCATCCTTCACAACTTTTAGGCGAGCTCAAATTGGTAGAACACTGTGACTGTTTACGTACTTGTCGTGTGCTGCGAAAAAGAGTCCGAGTCAATTAAACGGTTTTTCTGTGTATACTGTCCGCTTGGTGAATTTACGTGAAAATTTTGGCGAGCCTGCCAGGATCCATCAATTCACATTGTCATTGTCGGTTAAGCCGTATGGATCATGGACCCAGAAAAACTTGTAGTCTTACCGAGGCGCTAGGGTTGACGAAGGAGGAGGCGTTGGCAATGTATGAAAGAGCAGCCCAGGAGGAGCTGAAGAGAGCCGAACGAGAGCAGGAAAGAGCAGAGAGGGAACAGAAAATGCTCGAACTTAAACTGCAGCTCGCTGAATATGCGTCGCAGGGGGCAGTAGTCCAGACGGGAGAAATTTCGGGGTCCGTATCACCTCGAGCCCCGAAGATCTGTCCCCAAAAAATTGATGGCACCTTTCGATGACAAGCGAGACGACTTGGATGCCTACCTGCTACGTTTTGAGAGAATAGCCACCGGCCAGGGCTGGGAAAAGTCCGAGTGGGCTACGGCTTTGAGCTGTGTTTGGCAGGCGAAGCATTAGGTGTTTTCGGCCGAATGCCAGTGTCCGACTCACATGAATGCGACAAGGTGAAGATTGCACTACTGGAGAGGTTTCGCTTGACTGCTGAAGGTTTCAGAGAAAAGTATAGGTGCTGACAACCAGAAGACGCTGAAACCGGTCGAATTTCGCCGCATGAATCAGCAATTACTTCGATCGGTGGATGGAGCTCTCCGGCACGGAGAAGACCTATGAGTCTATCAGAAATCGCATTGTCTTCGAACAATTGTTGAATTGCAGTAATCGCAATTTAGTCGTGTTTTTAAAGGAGAAGAGATTACAAGCTATTGACGACCTGGCTGACTCAACTAATGGCTTCCTCGAGGCGCAAGGCTTAAAAAACTTTGGTAAGGTCACTCATGAACACGAACAGCCGGGATGTGGAGGAAACGCGCCAGAATTGAGGAAGCTCCGCATAACCAAACAGGGTCGTAGGAGATGCTTGCTCTGTGATGGCATCGGCCATTTAGCCGCGGATTGCCGCATTAACTTTGAAGGCACCAAATCTGACCTGATTTGCCAAGTCTGCGATAGGAGGGGCCACAGGACTGAGTCCTGTTGCTTTAAGACTCAAGACATAGTTGCGAGCATGGTGTCTCCACATTCAAAACCAGCGCAACGGCCGAATGATGCTCAAGCAAAAGGAGATGAAATCAGAACAGTAGGAAGCATGTACGACGGCGATGAACAACAGGGACACAATGCCAATCAGTGAGGGAGTAGTCGGAGGGAAGAAGATCACGGTATTGAGGGATAGTGGTGGGAACACGGTGCTGATTAGAATGAGTTTGGTACGTGATGAAGATCTGACAGTAAAGAAGTCACCGGTTATTTTCGTTGACAATACCATCAAGTGGTTACCGGAAGCCATCATAGAGATCTCAACACCCTATTATTCTGGGATCGTTAGTGCAAAATGCCTAGAGAACCCTTTATACGACCTGGTATTGGGGAATGTTCCAGGTGTTCGAAATGTAGACACTCCCGTCCCCAAATGGATTTGCAAGGCGGAAATCAGGGAGAAACGAAGGCGACGCATCATATCAGAAGAGATACACAAGACAAATGGTGATTTACCGCATATAGAGTATGCCCAAGTGGAAATGTCAGCAGCCGTTGAAGCAACCGTCATGGTGGGGAAGGAGCAGACCACTCCAAAAGCGTCACTTAATCACCCCCTTGCGCTAAACTCTCTTGAGTTGGCCAAGCACCAGATGCAATATCGGACACTGCAGGGCTGTTATCAGGAAGTAGGGGTGGAATGGAGAGGATATCAGGCGGTTTCCATGTTTATAGTTCAGAATGACCTTCTTTACCGAAGATGCCTATTCCGCTCAGGTCGAGTAGTGATGCGACTTGTCGCACCGCAAGATATACGGCAGGGGCTCTTGGCATTGGCGCACAAAAACATCGTGGCGGGCCATCGAAGGATGTGTGAAACCATCAGGAGAATTGCTGAAGATTTCTGTTGGCCAGGCATGCAAATTGACGCAAGGAGATACGGCAAGTCCTGCAAGATTTGAGGGCAAGTTTTTTCCAAAGGCCGTGTTAGCCCAAGGAGAGGTGGTCCCCGAGCGGCTGTCGGAGTACAGCAAGCCTCATAGGAGCGGACAGTAGAGTGCACGAAGTTATCGTGTAATCAAGAAGAACTGCGGCGAGATTTGCCCTGCTTAGTAGTATTTACTGGGACCATGTGACTGGGAAGAGAGAATATAGGCGCGGACTTTATGAGTAGAGTAGCTGCCTAAGCAAAGGTGTACTCACCATTTAGTGGTTAGGGTATCAAACGGGTTAAATGTAGCGTGGGCTTTGTGTGTTTATTGTAAACGGACATTGACTCGTGCTTGTTATTATCAATGGACATTGAAACTGTGTCTTAAAATTGTATGGTGAACTGTGTCGGTGAACTCTGTATGTTAGAGTAAAGTGTACTTGGACTTTTGGGGGCTGCAAGGTTGCATCGGTGAGAGAAGACTGTGCTCCAATTGTGCTAAGAAGAGACAGTGCTTTGTCAGGATCCACTGAGTCAACATTTCCCGTGCAACGAATGAGCCGTTTTTTAGGAACAAACCCTTAAAGGGAGGAGGTAATAATGTCATGAGCAATTCCCCCAAGAGAATAACTTCCGGAGAAGACTAGTAGAAGAAGAGGAGGAAAAATGAGACATGGAGAATGTCATGGGCAACCCCTCAAGGGGGGGACTGGAAGAAGAAAAAGAAGAGAGGTGGGTGGACAGAAGAGAGCGTGTAATGGCGACGCCTGCACGCAAGCTCTAGACAGCGAACCAGGAAAGGCGCCTTTCCGGCCTCCTGAGCGCGGCAACGATCCTGAGCGCAACAACGCATCCTTGGCGGCTTCAGAGACGACCACCAGCGCCGCGACCTGGCTTGAACGCTCGGGCTGCGCACCCGAAACAAGGTCCCCACGGCACCCGGGGCTCCGCACCCTGGTCTCTGGCAGCGTGTCCGGCAAGCCTCTCAAGTGGTCATCGACTACGGGACCCTAGTGACTACAGCTGCAACCAGCAACGGGCATCAAGTGGAAAGTGAGCTGAAGTTAACTGTGTATAGTGCTTGCGCCCTGAACGTTTTATCGCTACTGCAGTGGGAGCGCTGTGATGTGTGGAGTCGTGCGCATTATTTCGTTGTATATTAAACGTCTCGTTTTTTGTGCGTCCAGTTTTCCCGGCCAATTGACGATGACAATTTTGGCGAGCCTGCCAGGATTTTCAAAATTGTCCCGTCAATAAGCTGGGAAACTGGACGCAGAAAAAACGAGACGTTTAATATACAACGAAAAGAACGCGCACGACTCCACACATCACAGCGCTTCTCACTGCAGTAGCGTAAAACGTTCAGGGCCAGAACACTATACGCAGTTAACTTCACCTCACTTTCCACTTGATGCCCGTTGCTGGTTGCAGCTGTAGTCACTAGGGTCCCGTAGTCGATGACCACTTGAGAGGCTTGCCGGATACGCTGCCAGAGACCAGGGTGCGGAGCCCCGGGTGCCGTGGGGACCTTGTTTCGGGTGCGCAGCCCGAGTGTTCAAGCCAGGTCGCCACGCTGGTGGTCGTCTCTGAAACCGCCAAGGATGCGTTGTTGCGCTCAAGATCGTTGCCGCGCTCAGGAGGCCGGAAAGGCGCCTTTCCAGGTTCGCTGCCTAGAGCTTGGGTGCAGGCGTCGCCATTCCTCGCTCTCCTTTGTCCACCCACCTCTCTTCTTTTTTCTTCTTCCAGTCCCCCCCTTGAGGGGGCTGTCCATGACATTCTTCATGTCTCCTTTTTCCTCCTCTTCTTCTACTAGTCTTTTTCGGGAAGTTATTCTCTTGGGGGAATTGCTCATGACAAAAATTCAATATCGTATCGCACACACGTAAACCGCGCACGAACATTGCAAGTATACTGAACGCTAACACGCTAGTAGGTAATCTGGGCAACAACCAAACATACCCAAATATGCGGTCATGAAGTGCAGCAATCAGTTTCTGCAGTCTTGAGTATGCACAACGGAAAGATCACAGGGAAAAACGCAGAACATACTCGCACACGTAAAGAGACATTTCCAGCGTGAAATGTTCGTACTCAGGCACAAAGTGGGACACTGGCAAAGAAAAGAAAAACAGAAAGAACGTGTTAAGACTGCTTGTTTTGGCCTTCCGGCAGAAAAAAATGGGAAGATTAAGAGAGGGATAGAGGACATGGCCGCAAAAAATGCGAAAAGAGTGGTAAGACCTTATTGTAAAGAGAGAGTGAGGAGTAATTGACAGAAAGAATTGTTGTCTGATACTGAGGCGATGTTGTCTGGAAGATCATTCCACAATCGTATGGCGCAAGGAAAAGCAGATGAGTTGAACAAATCAGTTGAGCCATATAACCGCGTGAAACTGAGGTGATTATACAACCTAGGTGAAGTAATGAAAGGAACATCAAGGTGAAGTGGGGTTGGTCTGTTGCTGTATACGTATTTGTGCTGTATACGTAATTGGCCACTTTCACATGCTGTGAACGTTACACCATATCCGGAATTCTTGCCGACCAATTATGTTGAGAATATTAACAATAATAATTCGTTTTTCATCACGGATTACGTAGACAGGTAAAATGTGCCCACCAAACCCAACAGGTGGGCTTGTAAAGCGTCGCACGGCAGCAGCGGCCATCACATCTGTGAAAGTACTCATTGATAGCGATACCTGAATACAAAGAGAACAGTAAAAATAAAAGAAAGAAAGAGCAGACGAGAAAACAGACAAACAAAAATAACAAGAAAAAACGAAGGCAAACAGACACAAACAAAAAAGAAATCTTCAGGTGCCATATACATTTCCGTCTTAAGCCGTATGGGGCGATATCGGTACTTCTGCAAGGAGGGAGCGTTTGGATTGGAGTCGTGCTTTACCATCCATGCTTACCGAGAGTTCCAGAGTTCAGCGGGGATATGTAGACAAGCCGGAACGATCAGTGTGGCATATGAAAGACAGACGATATTTCTAGTTGTGTACCTTAGGATTTCGGCCCGAAAGGTTGTGGCTTTGCTGTGTTGGTGAGTTTGAGCAAGAAGGTAATAGTGTCATTGTCTCACCGTATTTATTCTGTAGTGTTGTGACCGGACGGAATGTTTTCGGTAATTTATTACTCATACGCACAGTGAGAAAAGAAAAGGGAGAGGGAGAAAGAGTGTTAGAAAGGCTAAGATTCAGAGCTTTATTGAGAAATATTTAATGAAATAGAGTGTCAAGACGGGCTAGTTACTGCTTACTGAAGGCAAAAACAGCGAAAAGAAACGGCACAGAAGACGAGAAAGACACCAGCATGGGTGCTGACTAACAACTGAATAAAATGTTATTGCGAAAACAAAATCCAGAAAGAACACCAAAGCAAGATACAGTTAAGATTGCAGAAATACAATCTCTACGGCAAAAAGTCGACAGGCGGTTTGCTGATGCATGCGCTCTCTCGCTCGTGAATAGAAATATCTTCAAAGATCTCGCTTGTTTTCTGGTCACCATAGTGCTTAAGGACATGTCAAAGATCAAATAAGGTCTCGCATGAGGGCTCGTTCACTCATGAAGCAACATGTGTGGCAAGGTTACTACCGGTAACAGATTTGATGGTGCTAACGTGCTCACGAAGACTATCCTCCACACATCGTTACGTTTGTCCTATATATGAGCCACCGCAGGACAGACGTGTCTCGTACACTGCTCTGATCTTATGCGAGCCCTCATGCCAGGCCTCATGAGAGCCCTTATTTGAGCAATGTCTTGTCCTTAAGCGCTATGGTGACCAGAGAACACGCGAGATCTTTGAAGCTTTTTCTATGCACGAGCGACCGGACCCATGCGTCAGCAAACCGTATGTTGCCATGTAGCCGAAGAAGATAGCATTCGTACAATCTTAAATGTAGCTTGTTCAGTGTTCTTTCTGGATATTTTGATATTGCTCGCACGCATAAAATTTTATTCAGTCTTTAGACACTGCCAGTGTGCGTGTTTCTGTCGTCTTCCGTGCCGTTTCTTTGCGGTGTTTCTTGCATTTAGGGGAAGCTGTTTCGCCCGATGAGAATAGCCTTGAATATCACCTCGTCGCGTAAAGAGAGTGGGTGTTTGCTCGTATTAGCACAGGTTATCTTTAATGTCGCAGGTTGCCTACTTAACGACTTCGCGAGTGCAGACTTGTGGATATACTCTCTCTCTCTCTCTCTATCTCTCTCTCTCTCTCTATCTATATATATATATATATATATAATATATATTATAATATGAGGCAATGCCAGGAGACTTGGCGGATGACATTTTTTCGGCGAGCGGTACCCTGGCCAGAATTACAGGCTTAATCACGATGACGATGATGGCACGTCACAGAAAGACGACGAGCGCTGAGATAATCATGGACGCATTCAATACAGTGACGACGATAAAACGCGAAGCGGGATTGGCCAGTCATATACTGAGTTATGGCCGGATGATTGGGACAGTTAGGATTCGCGCTCACAATGTACATATATATATAAATAATATATATATATAGATATATATATATCTATATATATATATATATATATATATATATCTATAGCGTATATATATAGATACATCTATATATTCTGAGAATCAATCTAGCCGTTGCGCTATTGCCCACTTCAGGAAGACATGGATAAGGGCCCTTGTACTGTCGTGGGCCAATTCATCGTAGACTTCGTCTGCTTCCAGGGCAATTATCCATATCATGCCGTACCTCATCTATTCTTCATTCCCATCCTCATCATCATTCCTAGGGCTGGAGTTCTGGGTTGCCGCTCGGAATAAACGCGCTGTTTCCACTGCCTCTGCGACGTGTCTTCTGGGTGACGGCTGCCCTTGACGTCTCCCTCAATACAAATATATATTTTTATATTTATATATATATAGGATTGTAGATTAAGCCCGCCGAACGAAAGGCTTGATTCGGGAAACATCACCAATCTCAGTTCCGCAGCACTGGCGCTCACTGACACCGGAAGTAGGGGTTACGCGGTAGTTACCTGGTGAGGTCTGTGCGATGATTGTGTAGGGGCCAATGAAGCGTGGAAGGAACTTCTCGCATAACCCAGGGGCACGGAGAGGGGTGCACAGTAGGACTTCTTCCCTAGGTTGGTAGGATACAGAACGATCGCTCTCATCAAGCGGGACTTGCGGCTGTTTTGGCAGGCTGCCGAGTTCATGCGGGCAAGACGGCGGTAGTGCGCAAGTCGGGAAAGAAACTGGTCGAGCAGGCTTGCAGTAGAAGTTCTGGGTGAAGAAAGGAAAGATGTGTCAAGTACCGACAAAGGGGAACGGCCGTAGAGAAGGAAGAAAGGAGAGAATCCTGTTGTTTGCTGTACAGCGGTGTTAAAGATGTAGGTGGCAAACGGTAAAATGGTGTCCCAGTTGGTGTGGTCTGGTCGGATGTAAAAGGAAATCATGTCAGAAAGAGTACGGTTGAAGCGTTAAGTGATGCCGTTCGTTTGCGGGTGGTAACTGGACGTAGTGTTGTGAACGGTTTCAGCGGCACGAAGAACGTCGTAAAGGAGAGTAGAAAGGAACGTCCTTCCGGGGTCACTGAGCAGCACACGAGGTGGACCATGGCGCAGGAAGATTGCTAGCAAGAAAAATTCCGCAACCTCCGAGGCCCAACCCCTTCGAAAAGCCGCTGTTTCGGAATGCGCGTAAGCTAGTTAACCGCGGTGACAACCCACCAATTACCGGCTGGGGTGGCTGGAAGAGGTCCGTACAGATCGATCCCTACAACTTCAAATGGAGTCGAGGGACATGGAAGGGGTTGTAGTGTCGCAGCTGGACTCGAGGTCGGTTGTTTACGACGTTGACACGGTTCACAGGACACGTTGACACGGTTCACCGTCTTGAAGGTCGATACATTTTCGGCAGTACGTGCAGCTCGTTGTAAGGAGAGAAGATGAGAAGGTAACGCCGGACTGACAGGCTCGGTGGAGGCAATAGTAATAGCTGGCTCTGTCGGAGGTGGCGCTTGACAACTTTCCTCTGTTGACAACAGCGGACAGCGTGAAAGTGTATCGGCATCCGAGTGCTTTTTGCCGGATTTGTACACCACATCAAAATAGTACTCTTGCAGCTTAAGTATCCAGCGGCCAAGGCACCCGGTTACATTCTTGAGGGAGGATAGCCAGCAGAGGGCATGGTGATCCGTTACAATGGTGAAGTCTCGACCATACAAGTATGGTCGAAACATTTGAACGGACCAAACTAGAGCCAGGCACTCCTGCTCGGTTATTGCGTAGTTCCGCTCGGCTGGCATCAACGTCCGACTGGCGTAGGCAACCATGTGCTCCAAAGATGATGCATTGCATTGCACGAGCACAGCAGCAATACCATGTCAACTGGCGTCGGTGTGGAGTATTGTCGGAGCGTTGTCATTAAAATGTCTAAGTACGGTTGCAGAAGTAAGAGCCTGTTTGAGCTCCAGGAACGCTGTTTTGCATTCTTTACACCTGGTAAACGGTGTATCAGAGGCTAAAACCTTGTTTAAGGGTGAAGGTATTGCCAAAAAGTTCCAAATGAATCGACCAAAGTATGAAGCCAATCCAAAAAATCTGCGAAGTTCTTTCTGACGAAGAGGTCGGTGAAAATTTATTACGGCTCTCGTTTTATCCCTATCAGGGCGAATGCCATCCTTGCTCACAACGTGCCCCAATACTATGATAGAGGTGGTTGCAAAATGGCTTTTTTTGCATTGAGTTGGGGACCGGCCTCGCTGAGGAAAGTAATACTTGGTCCGGGCGTTGAAGGTGCTCGGCAAATGAGGAGAAAAAGATAACACTGTTGTCCAGGTAACACAGACGCGTTTTTTTTTCATTTGCAGCCACAAAGGACATTGTCTATCGTTATTTCAAATGTAGCTGGGGCATTGCAAAGCCCGAATGGCGTTACAATAAATTCGCAGAGGCCATCGGGTGTTGCTAAAGCTTTCTTTTCTTTGTCAGCTTCGTGCATGTGGATCTGCAAGTATCGCGATCGAAGATCGAGACTAGAAAATAATTCTGCCCCTTGCAAGGTGTCGAGCACGTCGTCGATGCGCGGCATAGAATAAACATCCTTGCGAGTGATCTTGTTTAGGACCCTGTAATCGACACAAAACCTCACGGAAGTGCCTTTCTTCGGAACTAGCACTACAGGTGATGACCCAGAGCTAGCCGAAGGACGTATAATATTTCACTTCAACATGTCCACGTTTTCTTGAATAATTTTACGTTCTTTAGGTGAAACGCGGTACGGGCGCCGACGGATGACACAGAAACCATCCGTTTCGGTACGATGGGTGGCCATCAAAAGCCTGCCCCAGAACAAAAGAGTTAGTGTGAAATAAATCTTTGTGCTTTTTCACTAGAGTCAATAGGGTGTTATCTTGCTCCGTGGAAAGGTCGGGATTGATATTCGCACCAATAGGGACAGCCGGCGGTTTAAGGTCAGCAGAATTTTATGCTGTTGCAAAAGATTGAAGAGGAAAAACGTCAACGGCATCATCGTGGGGCACACAAGCAATAGCGGCGTGCTGGGGTATCAAGACGGTCTCCGACGTCGAATTTATAGTGGCGAGATAGGCAGATTCACAAGAAAAACGGACAAGCCACGGCGGTATTACAGTCCTCTAACAAAGAATTATCTGGTTGGTGCAATCAACACGTCGCCGTCAACAATTTGGTCTGCTGGCACTGAAAGAACAGCTTCTTGGCCAGGGAAGAGTGTACAGTTGGAGGTCGTCACCAAACGTGGATCTGACGCGCTATCGACACTTGCGAGCTCTTTTCTTCCGATATCAATCATTGATGGACCACAGGAGATGATAGCAGATGCCGGACGTAAAAAGTCCAAACCCAGAATTACTTGATAGACGCACGAAGAGAGTACTGCAAACTGAACGTTATGGCCACTCTCATTGATGAGTAGTGCGCGCAGTACAATATCCTGAAGGCCGAATCATATTCCCGTTCGCATTACGCAGAGCTGGGCCCGAGTAAGGAGCCCTTACCTTTCTTAGTCGAGAGCACAAACTTCCATGAATGATAGATATGCTGGCACCCATGTCTACCAATGCGTCAACAGGAATTCCCTCAACGAGGACAGTCAAAGTGTTCCATGGCAGGTCTGGGGGTCATACATTTTCCATTTGTGTTGCAGTTTCGCCCCCCAAAACTGCAGGACCTACTTTTCCGGCGCGTGGCTAGTATCGCGCAAGACTGCTCGCAGAGGCGACACAGAACGACGGTGTGGTGATGGTGAACGGCGTCGTTTGTTTCGGGAGTTGCGAGGAAAGTCAGCGAGGCCAAGTGAAGAGGGAGATTCGACGTGGCGGCGACGTATAACGCTGTTAGCAGAAGCGTAGCTAAAACGCATGTTGTCGCGTTCGTAGGAGTCGCAGCCACGTCGCTCGTCCTCTTGACCCCGACGACAAAACCGGGAGATGTGGCCACGTATATCGCAGTAGTAACAAACCGCTCGGGTCACAGCTATGTCTTGTCGGGGTGATCGCCATGAACGGGGACCCACAGCCATACGAATGGCCGCCACATTTGGTCGGAGGTTGAGCCAGGATCGGCATCAGCGGCATGGATGGTCGCCGAGCAACCTCTGAGTAGAATGGAACCATCAGAGGAGTAGGAGGGTCGGGAGGAGTGAGGCCTGGCATACCGGCAAACTCCTCTTTAATGATTTCGCGCAGGCACCAGGAGCACAGGGAGAACGGTAATCACGACGCTCTTCAAGGATGATATCCCGTATCAGCGCCCGGAGGTTGTCATCTCTGGGGTACTGCGGCGTGATGACCTCCTGCTGCAGACGGATAGACTGCAGTTCGACCAGCCTTTGGCAGTTTGTGGTTACATCAGCGACGGTCGGCGGGTTTTGAAGAGCGAGAGCCGTGAACGCAAATTGATTGATGCCCTTCATGATGTGTCGAACGCGGTCTCCCTCCGACATGTCGCTGTTAACGAGGCGGCACAACGCAAGAAGATCCTGAATGTACGAGGTTTATGTCTCGTGAGCCTCCTTGGGCACGGCTTTCTAGCTTCTTTGCGGCTTTGGAGCGAGCAGCGGAAGAGCAGAAAATATTGCGCAGTTCCGTGGTGAAGTCCGACCAGTCACTGATATGGCGCTGATTGTTGAAAAACCAGGTCTTGGCTGCTTTGTCTAGGGACCACGAGACGTTTTGAAGATTCGCGTGGTCGTCCCAGGTATTAAAAGCACTGACACGTGCGAAGGTAGCAAGCCACTCCTCGATGTCCTCACTCGAAAGGCCAGTGAACATCGGCGGATCCCGCTGGTGGCTGGTTACGAAGTAAGGTGGGAAGGCGGCTGAACCCACACCGTCGGTTCGGCTGCCGGTTCCGCTGGCAGGTTCCGCTGTCATAGGCATGGTGTAACGCGGTAAGCGACGACCCGAACGGAGCTCTAGGGGTTCACTCAGAGGTGGAGGGCAAGGGATCAAACCGCACGCTCCACCACTTGAGAGACAATGCCAGGAGACTTGGCGGACGACGTTTATTCGGCGAGCAGTACCCTGGCCAGAACAGGATCTATCACGATGGCGATGATGGCGCGTCCCAGAAAGACGACGAGCCATGAGATGATGATGGACGCACACAATGCAGCGACGACGTGGTATTGGCCAGTCCAATACTGAGTTATGGCCTGATTACGGGACATTTAGGATTCGCGCTTACAATATATAGATATATATATATATATATATATATATATATATATATATATATATATATATATATATAAATATAAGGTTAGTAGAGACAGAGAGTACTCTGAAGAAAGGGAGTCCTCTCCCTGAAACGTCAGTAAACTTATTTCTATTTGCTACGTCTTTCTCGTTTGTCTCTGTCTCTACTAACCTTATTTTTTTCGCGCTCTGTGTGAGTTTTTATCTTTTCAGACTATATATCTATTTATATTTATATATAGGATTGTATAGCACGGTACAATGCAGTTATGCGGCGCACAGATCCTTGTATGGCACTGGGAAGGGTGGTGTTCAAAGGCGTAATGTAAGAAAGAAGATGACACTGTTTTTCGGGGAGAGAAGTGCGGAAGTCGTGGTCAACGCGGAGCACGGTTTGCGAGTTTTATTGGATCTTCTCCGTCTGCTGCATCGTTGCCGTCCAGCTCGCCGAGTCCTCGTTTTCATGGCATGAACGTTCCTGTTTGTGGATTTAAGAATTCTTTTCACCTGTTTAGGTATTATTTCTTCAGCTAGCAGACAAGTGGTCCCTTCAGCGTGTGTAAGGATGTTTAGGCATATTTCCGTTTGGCGGATTGTTAAGGCAATTTCCGCTATTCCGTTCCTGCGTGTGAAAGGCAATGAAGTCACAGCGATTGACACGGCAGTACCCTGGGGCAGTGGTTGCATTCGTCCTTTGAAACGTCCAGGCGTCGGCGTATATGTTTTCACGGTTTTGGAACTTTTCTCGAAACAATACAATCCTAGCTATTCATCTGTTCTTTGTAGGTCTGGGTCTATGTTTTTCGTTAGTGGCAGGGCTTTAATTCAGAGCCGCTGGATTGGTGAGATATCCATCATGGCGTGGAGCTCTTTTCTCTTGGTAGGTGCGGCATATATTCCATAGGATGGCCGGTCCAAGTTTTTTTCGCTGGGGATCCTTTGTGCTAGGATAGTGGCCTGTCAGATACATTTTGTTATTGCAATATAATTTAGGTACTGTGAGAGGATCTTGAAAATTGAGATGCAGGCGTGGCAGGCTGCGCTTTCTGCTGTTGTGACCATGGTCCTTATTTGTCTTTCTTAAGTAGGGGTAAGTCATTGGTACGGCAGGCTCACCGGTATCGCACCCGTGATTACTGCGTACAATTTTCACGGCACAGCTCTTCGGCGGCCGTCTCTGGGCTGAGCCACGTTGTCGGCGTAACTGAGCGAACAACAACATAGTGCTTATGTATATAGCGCTTATACTCTGTCTGCTTATATAGCGTATCTTTTCTTTCGCACGGCCGTAGTGTCCTTGCTCATCTCCGTACGGCCGTAGTATCGGCCGTAGTAGTGACGGCCGGAGGAGGGTTAGTGAGAGTGGAAAGCTGGAGAATGGATTTAGCGGAGTGATGGGATGGGACACAATAAAAAATCGACGACTGTGGAGAGCTTTGTCTAACAAGGCCAGTGAAGAGCAATGAGTAAAAAAGTCGCAAATGTAAAAAGTCGGGGTTCTTGCCGTTCATTTTTTTCTCGGTAGCACATTCCAACTTTGGCGATTCGGCAATTGGGATCTTTAAGAAGCTAACGGGTCCGATGTTCAAAATTCCCAAAACACAGAGGGACCACAAAACATCGGTACGGTGAAGGCGAGCGGCGGCGTGCCGGACGATGACTCGAAGGCTGGAGTGGCTTGGATGCAACGAAGGTCGGCGCGGAGGGGAAATGTGTTCGTACGACGATAGCCGTAGAGCAACCGTGAGCCGCCTCGATCGAAAGGGGCGTAGCTTCTTCGCTTGTCTTGCTGACGGTGACGGCAGAAACGAGAAATGTGCCCCCTGACCCCACAATAGTAGCACACTGGAAACCGTTGACGGCACGGTCGCATGGAGGTGAAATAGGGCGGGGAATCAGGTGCTGCGGCAATCACTCTCACATGGGCCTGCAGCGACTGTGGCTGAACCTGCAAGGGTGGTTTGGCTCCAATCACAGAGTCGGACGGCAAGTAGATGGTGGCCAGGGGAGGGGTCGGGGACGAGTAGGAGTGCGTGCAGACGGTGGCAACAGGAGGACGTACGGGCGAATATCCCATCATAGATGTTAGCTCTTCTGTGACAATATCTCGCTGCTCCGGCGCGTTATTGTAACTTTGGTCATGCTATGTGCAAGGCGAGTCATGTTGCTGTAGTTCTTCGCGGATGATTCCGCGAATGAGACTGGACAGGTCCGAGTCCACGCATTGATGAGTGGCTCAAGCCTTCCGGTGAAGGCTAATAGACTGTAGTTGGTCCAGCCAATGACAAGTCTTGCGGACATCGCTAACACATGCAGGCTTTTCCGCAGCCAGATCGTTAAAGGCAAACGAATGGATATCCTTCAATATATGAAGCACCTTGTCAGCCTCTGGCATGGTTTCATCAACGCGACAATAAAAAGCGACGTCGTCCTCAATGTAGCAGGCTAATCTCGCATTAGGGCGTTGAATGCCAGCGGCAAGCTTTTGTCTGGCTACGTCGGTGCGAATGGAGGGCGTGCAGAAACTTTTTCGTAGCTCCAGACTAGTTTGTGATAGTGTGTTCGTTGTTACGGAACCGCGTCTTGGCTGACTCGAGGAGGGAGAATGAGACGATTCGAAGATTGGATGCATTATCTCACAAAAAAAAGCTGCTAACCCGATTATAACTATCCAGCCAGTGATCGACATCCTCCCCTCGAAGGCCAGAAACAAACTGGCAGATCGCGTTGGTGGGTGGTGATGGTAACCGAAGCGGGCACAGCAGCTGCGCTCCGGGGGGGGGGGGGGGGGGGTTGTCCCGCTCTCGTGCTGCATCTTCAGAGTCAAGTGCCTACCGAAACGGAGCTCCAGGTGTGCGACTGGGAAATACAGAGGACGGGACCGCGGTGAACCTCCAACACTTGAGGGAGCCGTCAAGGCCAGCCGTCATCCAGAAGGGATGTCGCAGAGGCAGTGGAAACACCGCGTTTATTCTGAGCGGCCTCCCAGAACTCCACCAGTAGGAGTGAGGACGAGGATGGTTATGAAGAAGAGGAGGTACGGCATGATGATAATTATTTTCGTGAGAAACTGACGAAGTACAAGATGTATTGGCCACGGCAGTACAAGGACACTTATTCATGTCTCCTAGAAGTGGGCACTAGCGCATCGTACAGATTGATGCTCACAATTATTATAGTTTTTAGGAGATGTAGTTGGAGCTACGCAGACGCTTTAGAGGGTTTATATAAAGGTGAGTGGTGAGACTAGCGTACCTCAGAGCGTCCAGGCCATGGCCGAAATACTGAGAAAAGTGCCTTCTGCGGTGCATCTTCTTCCGCTGACACCGACGATGCGCATTCAACAACTCGGTACAGTCCACGGTACTTAGCAATTGCTTTTGGAAAAAGTCCACGTGTTCGGCTGGATGCGCAAGCCCACCCGAGTCGGAATAAAATGTAAGTTCTTTGGCGCGATCCGCAGGAAAATGTTTCCGCAGATAGGCAGAGGTAAGCCAAAGGGTAAGCACAGCATTGTTTGCTATGGCGGGAAAGCTAGGAAACTGATGTAAATTTCGTGGCATCAGGATTGAAGGGGAGAGTGGTGTCAATCGTGTAGGACGGCTCATGCCCGTACAGAAAAGATAATGGCGAGAATACCATTGTTATCCCCGTTGCCGTGTTGTAGGCGAACGTGAGAAATGGTTGCGCAAGGTCCCAGTCGTATGATTCGTAGACACTTACGCTGACAGCATGTCTCCAAAGGTGAAAAAAGCGTACCGTGAGCCCAGTTTTTTTGTTGCTGCTGCTGTGATGCGGTGGTCGGGTGAACAATATAGCATTCAACGAGTAGGGCTTGAATGGCGTTGGTCAAGAACACCTGGCCTCCGTCACGAAAGAGTTCCTGGTGCGCCCCGGAACGAATAGCATCGTGGTGGAGTAGAAATAACTAAATGCCACGCGCTGTAACAGCCGGTCGGACAGCGTCTCTGCGAAGTGGTTCACATGTTTCGCAGCTTCCATTATCCCTCTGTTTTCGCTGGATGTACAAGCGCAAGATACTGGACGGTGTCTACGCGCTCGAAAGACCTCACTAGACATACCAGCGGCTTCAATCCACGTCGGTCAATTACTATGGCAGTTCTGCAACCTGGGCCCTGTGTACAAGATCAGACGTGCGTTTGCACGAAGTGTTACATGCCGCCCTAATAGCACCGTGGGTGGAGCCGGTCATACGTTTTCGGCACGCCGGCGTGAGAGCAACTTGATTTCTGTGAAGGGAGGCAGATATGTTCGCGTGCAAATGGCGAGGACTAACCAACAACCCCTATGCTCGTAAAAAAGCTAGTTGTGATGTTTGAGAAATATGATATGCAGGGCGAAGTGTAAAATTTCTCGGCACAAGATTCGCCATGCTTCCTCACGTTACACATCTGGCCCTACACCAATATAAGAACTAACCTACGAATTTTTACGGTGCTCAGGCGTCAGGCTCGTTGCGGGGAGAGACGAAAAACACGAGACAGTACCGGTGGCGACAATGTAGGCAAGATCAGCAGACATTGGTGAGGGTGAACGGGCGCCATCTTCAGTGCGTGTGAGGAGGGCTTGATAGATGACTTCTATGTCATACTCTTGAAGTCGAACAGCCTACCTACCAAGACGACCAGATGGTTCTCTGAGGGAAGCAGCCAAGCGAGTGCACGTTTTATCGGTGACGACATACAATTGGCTGCTGTACAAGTGGGGCATAAACTTTCCGAGAGCCAACATGAAGGTCAAGCACCCTTATCAAGTAACGGTGGAGTTTGACTTGCTTCTAGTAAAGGTGCTGCTTCAGTATGCCAAGATATCCTCGAGAAAACTGCACTTCCGTTGTTCAAGCGCGGCACTGAGACCAGTGCCACTACCAACCGTGTGGATCTCCGTTGTGGTCACAGGTTTAAATGTCGCAATATATGGGCGACATCAAGAACCCGATTTAGAGGTGCAAAAACCTCGTCGCTCTCCGTTGACCATGCAGGGATTTGACTGTCCTTATTGAGGAGCTTTGGTTAGGGCGACATGACGTTAGCAAAGTGGGAACACGCCATCAGAAAGGCGAGCACAGGAATATAAATCTTCGAAGTGCCTTCATCGTGGTTGGCTTCGGAAACAATGCAACCGCTTCAAAATTGTTAGCGTCTGGAAGAACCGCGTCCCTAGTAGGATGTAGCTGGCGTGCAGAAAAAAGGTACTTTTTGATGTTCAGATGCCGCCCAGCGTTGGCAGGGCGGTTCAAAACTTGCTGAAATTGAACGAGTGCGCAGGCAACCAAGCTATAAAACTGCGACATCTTCGAGATATCAATGAGGAGTACTTCACTTGAGTCCTGTCCAAACACAGTCGATCTTGTGTTAGGAGGTGGAGGGGGAATTCCAAAGCCCGAACGGCAATACGTAAAATTTATAATGACCAGCGGCGGTACCAAACACCGTTTTCTCTGCCAGCCTTTGTATTTGGATTACGAAAAATCTAGCCTCGGTCTTTGGACAAAAAAAAAGTCCCAGGTTGAGAAAAATTCAGCTCTCTGCAGCAAGTAAGTGGCCTGATCGATGCCCGGAAGGGATAGATGTCTTTTCGTGCGATATTGTTCAAACAGCAATAATCAACGCAAACCCAATTGACCCATACTTTCTTACAAGCACCACGGGTGACGCCCATGCGCTCTGTGTTTTTGTGTGCTTCTTTCGATGGTTGACGCCTTGGGAGCGCTGGAACTCACATAAAGAAACATGCGGCTGCCGTGTATTGGCAAGTTAAAGCGTCGTTATCCAGTCCTGAAATCACTGGATCTCGGCTGAGTGATAGTTTAAACAAAACATTTAGAGATCGAAAACGGCCACAAAATATGGTGTACACGGGGCGTAGGAAATGTGGAACAGAAGCTGCAGGCAACACAGGAATATGGTTGGTGATCCCGGACAGCATTTTGGTAGCGCATCGGCACTTGGCCACGCCAATTGGTTAGCCCATCCTTAGTGAGGGCAGCACGAGCCTGTGCCGTGAGCTGAAGGACGGCTCACTCCAACAGGAAGAACAACAAGGGTTTGTTGAAGCATTTTCCGCAGCGACTGCTTGGCAACTTGCCTGGCTCCAGCCTTGGGTTTGTGCGGTCAATAAAAAAACATTATGTCGTTGTGTACATGTGCGGTCCTGGGAATAGCGTTGATATCTGAAAATGGTAGCAGTGGTAAAACCGCTGATGTCGTAAGCTGAAGGCTCATACGCGTTCATCAAGCCGACGTCTGGGTGGTCATAGGGTGTCTTAACATAGTTGCTCTTGTAAAAAAACATGTAAAACTTGTAAAAATACATACACTACTTTGGTCCTTGTGAAACTAGCAAAATCCTAATCCCAATAAATTAGTTCAGAGGACCTGATAGTTTGTTGCATCGAGCAGCCTTGCGCCCTTTTTTTCCTGAAGGACGAGGTCCTCAGTCACGCACCAGTTAATTTAAAGCATCGCACGCTATGTACGAAATGTAGTATAGACGACCGCGCCAGGTCGTTGTCTATATTAGGTTAGCATTACGATTCGTAACGCTATCGATATTCTCTACTAAAATGAGCGTACACAACTTCCAGTCAGTGGCTTATTTTTTTATTGGGTAGAAGCATTTATACCCTTGGCGGGGCACTCGAAATTTACTTTCAGCTCCACAACGTGTTAAGCTATGTGCATCGGCAACACAATTATGCAAAGAATTAAAAAAAATCATTGACCCGCCTGACTAACACAGTATAATTTAGATTAAGTTAAGGTGACGCTACCAAGCTATCAGAAAAAAATTAACAAGGAAGCGGTGAATGGAATAACGATCAGCGTTGATGCCCGAGGAGTGTGTAAAAATGACCCAGTCTGTCATTTAACTGTTACAGGACAGAGAGAGGGTTCAAGCGCCGTGACCACAGCGCCTTAAGCGCCTGTTCGCAGCGCGCCCTTGTCTTCTTATTTCCAGCACACATCTTGTGGCAATAGTTTTATCTCGAGCCGGGTTCGGGCCTAAGATGAAAAGGAGCCAGGCGCGGCTCGGCGGAATATGACAGTGTTAGGTGCAGGCGCGGGCCGAGCCCTGATCCCATGCTGTGCCCAGCACGGGAAATTTCGTGGATTAGGTGCTTAAGGGTGGGGTACGCACTCACCATTAACTTAAATACTAAACGCACCTCTTCTCGGGCACATCTGCGTGCTGTTTTTTCACTTCTATTCGCACTTGAATGAGCACGGATGCTCATTTATTTCATTCTTCTTCATCCGATGAAAACATAAGTGTACGCTTTCGGCGAGGTGAACGTGGAACTGGTGATAGTGACCATACCTCCATTTTACACCTTGATGATGATGATGATGATGATGATGTTTGAACATAATGGCGCAAGGCCAGCTAGGGCAAACAGCTCCAAGAAAGCGTTTTGATGAATAGCTGACAACTAAAATTGGTTAGAGGGAACATAAATACAATCAAATAAAGGCTATCAGCATGGCTTGTGTACAAGGCCAGGATAAAGACAGAGTGGTTAAAAGAAAACTAAGGTGGCTGGCGTGTAGGACCAGGGGCAAAACTTTAAGTGGTATGGGATGAGCTGTAAGAAGTGAGCTTCTGACAGAAACCTAAAGTTGCGCTGAACAGAAAACATGGCATCGCCTCCTAAAAGCTGTGATGGATGTAACGACACTATGTTCAATGTAAGGTTTTCTGAAGTGTTCGCACCGCGTACTGTCGAATGCCTTGCATTGTATGAGAATGTGTATCACGGATAGGCCCTCCCCACACGTGCTACACATGGGTCTTGGAAATCTAGTGAGCAGGTGCGAGTTCGTCAAAAGTGTATGCCCTATCCGTAACCTAGCTAAGGTAACTTCATTGTGTCAGTTGTGTGAGTCACTAGTTTATGATCCTAAGTGTGATTTTATTACGTGTAGTTTGTTATCTGTCGGTTTGCTCCAGTCTGCTTCCCAAGTTATACGGAGTTGCTGTCTAATCTAGGGCCTGCGGTCTGTGTAAGATAGTGTTGGTATGTTTACTAGATTTCGGAGAGCCATTTTTAAACCCTGAGTACCTTGGGAATGGGTACCGCAAGTGATGAGGTCTTGAGGCTGGGATAGTCTTTGTGGAGCAGATAGTAAATGGCAGTGTGAGTAACCCGGCTTGACCGCAGTTGGAACTGGCGAGAACACTTAAACATCTACGTTGTAAAAAATTCCAATCAATATAAACCGTTTCGGCAAAAGTGTTGTCACAGAATTATCTTACCCCACTTCCAATTGCGCCATCTCTTCAATCACAACAGATTTATGGTTTGAAACTTATACCAAGCAATGAACACCAGTTAAGGCGTTTCCAATTTTTATAGTTTTGTACAGCACATATCTTGTTAGCCAATTATTTTTAAGAGCTTCCACTAAGTTGGAGCAAAACAAAGTTCTTACAGTTTTAGGGCGTTCTAGCAACCTTACCGACGAGTTTATTGCAAGGGAAGGCCCTGTTTTATAATACTTTAATTATTATCTTCCTTTGTTTGCACGTTATTCCTCTCTTACAACTCCTTTGACCACTCCGATAATCATGTCGTGGTAACCTAGCTCCTCGTCACAATTACAGGGAACAAACAAATTCTTTTGTTTTGAACAACGGCAACCACCTACTCAAATTGCACTTCAGAAGTGCATTAGCTTGTGCAATGGCTTTGAATATGCCGTTTTACTCGTGAATTTGTGTTGCCTCTAAACCAAACGATGCTAGGGACGCACTTGGGGCTAGTATTTTTAAAACATCTTTGTTTTATTAAAAACAGAATTGCAAACGGTGCTAAGTCACATTTCTTGGCCAGAAGAAAGGGATTTTTCGCACTTGTCGATACTAACATGTAACAATGTTTAGTGTATTTCAATAAAATTTTTTGAGGACTCGTCCTAAATATTTTTTTTATTTTCATGTTACAGAGGCAACCACACCAAGCGGTAATATATACTTTACTTTTTTGTACAAACCACAAATATTAAGAAGCTGACAACAATGTTGGAAGAAAAGTCAAAATGACAAAAATAGTCAGAAGATAATTCTGTTTTGTTCGTAACATCACACAAGGAAATAAAACAAGTTCGGTGCTAATATATTTATAATGAATGCTTGGTATTGCAACTCTCAGAATTAAATATTGTATATTATAATTTTTTTTGTATTTAGGCACGCCTTCGGAATACCTGTAATGCTTGTTGCAAAAACATTTCAATACCCTTGCAACGAACACAGAGCCGCTTAGTTCCCTAACGATGAAAACTATATTAAAAATTTGTATTTGTTTTTCACAAATTCAGAGATTCTCAATGCAGTGACATATTGTTACAATATAGTTCATGATCAAAAAACTGTTTGTCTGCAGCAGGGCATGGCCATGAAGTGAATTTGCTACTATAAAAACACTGTGTCTCCTTCTAACAAAATGAGAACGAATGTTCTTTGTCTGAAGTGTAATGGACTCCTCAATGTGACTCTTAAAACATTTCCTACGCGTAAGAATGTAATCTACCTAACGCTCATAAAGGGTCCAACCTGCAATATTCCGGACAACTAGCATCGCCCGTCCAAAACCGTGGAGACGCGGAGTGTCTTTCGTTATCCCATTGGTTCACTAGTTGAACCGTAGTCAAATGTCGGGGAAAGCCAATGGCATTTGGGGAACAGAAATCTACGGAATGGGGAACCGAAATCTACGGAAATATACAGAAATATACAGCACTTTTGAGTGTTGCGTTTTTTCAAAGACTGTTAGTGGAGCGCAACCGTCACAGAACACAAACGTAGTACTGGACAAAATTTATATGAGCCTGATTTTATACGAGGAGTCCGATCCACATTGTCTAACAGTTGAGCGTTGTACTTTTCTGTAGATAATAATCATTTTATTTTCACAGTTCGACATGTATTACATGATCCTGAAAACACTCAACTAGCAGAGTTGAGTAGACTTGCCTACAATTCCTGGCAAGTAGAGAAATGCAAAGAATTGTAGGGCTGGAAAAGGTTCCAGTCTGTTTGTAGCACGTGGGGCTCAATTTGCACGATTGATTCATGTAGTGCATTTATGAACACGGCCATGCAAAAGATGGCACTAAGGGAGATATTACACAAAAGAATGTTTGGGCATATTCGTAACACATTTCTTTACCTATATGTTACAGAGCTGACTCGACCAGACATAGACGGTAAGTATACAGTCATTGTATGGTAATGTTTTGTGGCTAAAGAAAATGTAACTTGTTCAAAAATATTATCTAGTACTCACAAAGTATTTTAGAATAAAATACAATATTCTAAACTAGTGCTACGATCCACACTGCATGATTATGAAGCATCTAGTCTTTTTAAAGCGATGTAAAGTCAGTTGAAAAATAAAGTGCGATTTGGAGAACGACACAAAGGAGAATGACAGGACGAGCGCTCCGCTTCCTTTTTTTTGTGCTTTTCTAAGTCTCGATCAGTTTCCGAATCAAAATGCACCTACTTGTTCAAAGGTTGTGTTCCATGAAGTACAATCATTTCTAGATACACATTTTAGAGGTAACGAATAATAATAGTCCAGTATAATTTTGTAGACGAGCAATGCAACAAAATGTAACCGATCAAAAATTTAAACAAATCAAATGCACCTCCCAGTGCTTTTCGACGACTTATTCTCGTTGAAGGACATCAAATGACGCGATAGTTTAATATGTGTGTTAGGTCAACCTTTTCTGTAATTTTTTGGTGTCAATAAAAATAAAGGAGCGCCGGAACGGATGTCTTGCAGTGATTCGGAGGTGCCACATGGTGTCTGTTTTTTTGTGATAAAGAAAGAGGCACAGTAAAAAAGTGAAAATAATGATGCAGGAGACAAATATTGCAAACCAGACAAAAGTATTCCACAATTCCTAGCAGTTAGTCAGCATAGTGTCAAAGGGGGCGAAAGGTTTTACAGGCGCCATAAAGTCAGTATTGAAAAATAACTAATAACCTGCAAGGATTTATTTTTCAGAATAACTGCAACTTTGATTTCAACAATACCCACGGTGGAAAGGGAAGAAAAAAGTAAATAGACTATATCAGTCGCGGCTAGTTTTTGGATACACGATAAAATGCGAATACACAAGCTGGTTGCTTGTATTCAGATTTGACGAGAATGCTGGAGGGTAATTAGGTAAATTATGTATACACGCCAAGCCAGAAACGGACAAGTATGTTTATATATGTTTTCATCCACTCTCTTTCATTCACAACTATTCATCTCTTTCAAGGATAGTAGATGACTTAGCACAATTTTCTCTTTGGTTGGCTAGGCTTTCTTGGTTGCCTATTGGCATTTCGTCCTAACTTACCGAGCTCCACATTTCCCATTCCTATTTGGTATCAATAAACATTCATATCTGTATGTGTATATAGATGCCTGTGTGTGCACCTACAGATATACATATGTATGTACATAAATATTATATATTGTAGCAGGCCTTGAGGCAGACGTCACTCGCTGATAGAGCGGAGAAAACAGACACCGTTTATTTTCCAAACGAGCAGCCAAGAAGGACTAGCCTAAGGGGTGATAATGATAGTGTACACGTAAAGAAGAGGAAGCATTTCTAAAAAGGATATCAGCTGATGATGATTACACTTAAGATTGAAATAGGTGAAATATTGTTCCGAGGTGAACTACAGTGCTTGCACTAATTCCCCGTGCGAGGAACGCGCCCGGCGTTTAGGAGGTGTGGGAAGGAAATTTTTTGAGACGGGAGTCATGCACAACTTCAGTACCGCCACAGCGACGGTCCGTGCTTGGAGACACAGGGGTGACCCGATAGTTGACGGGTAACGTACGCGCCCGATCTGCATAATGGCTGATGAATCGCTTAAGAAACTTTCGCATACCCCGGGCACACGAACGGGAGTCCAGAGTAGAACCTTGTCCTCTGGGCGGAACTGGATACACCGGTGAGAGGAGTCGTACTGGTGCTTGCTGTCCTGCTGGCAGGTTTGCGTGTTTTCACGGGCAATACGGCGGCAGTGGTAAGGGCGAGAGATGAATCCTTCCGACCCTGGCACACATCCCGTCACACGTGCCGAGAAGAGACACGTGTCTATGACGAAGGGGGGTTCACGGCTATAAACAAGAAAAAACGGAGCGTAGCCAGTGGTTCGTTGGTGTGCCGTATTATATGCGAGCGAACGAACGAAAGGATGGCGTCCCAGTTAGTATGGCCCCGCTTCATATACAAGGAGATCATATCTGGAAGTGTACAATGGAGCCGTTCTGTGAGGCAATTTGTTTGGGAGTGGTATGAGGACATTATTTTGTGGATGGTGCTCGATGCACGAAGCAGATCTGCAAAGACGCTCTAAATAAATGCCTTTCCACGATTACTGAGTGGAACCCGGGGGGCGCCATGGGGTAAGATCACGTTATGCAAGATAAATTCGGCGACTTCTTGGAAGCAGCCAGAGCGAATAGGGACCATCTCGGCATAACGCGTATAATGGTCCACTGCAGTTACGATGAGGTGGATGGCAAAGGGCCGTGTAGATTCATACCCACCACGTCAAAAGGATGCGCCCGACAAGGAACGGGTTGTAGAAGTCCAGCAGGCGCCGTTGTAGAGCGTTTGCAATGCTTACACAATGCACAGGCGCTGGCAAACTTAGCAAGGCACCTTGTCATACCAGGCCAGGAGAAGCGAGCTCGAATCATATCAACCGTTTTTTGAAAGCCGACGTGGCCGGCATCTGGGTCATCGTAAAAAAAACTTCTAAAAGCTTTGGCTGCAAAGCCCAAGGAGAAACAGGCACCCATTTTTCTCAGGCAGGGTAATGATATACACAGCACAGCACACCGTTGTGGAACATGTAGTTTGCAAGCAGGCGTCGTAAACACCCGTTAGGAGGCTGCGCCACCCCAGAAAGTCGGTAAATTATTGTCCGACAGTGAGAATCCGCCTGCTGAAAAGCAACACTTTGGAGCCCTCAACGAATGGCGCAGGGTCGATGGGAGCCAAGGATATAGCTCGTGCAGCGGAGGAAACATCGCTAACGGTGTTTGATGTCGACCCGAGGGGACAACGTGACAAGGCATCCGCATCAAGATGTTTTCTGCCGGATTTGTACTGTGCAGTGTAGTCGTACTCCTGTAATCGCAAAATCCACCATTCGAGGCGGCCGAAAAGGTTCTTCAGCGACGACAACCAGCACAAGGCGGGATGGCTGGTCACAACGGTTAAGTGGCGGCCGTATAAGTAGGGGCGGGATTTTTGCATTTACCAGACTATTGACAAGCATTATTGTTCATTAATGATGTCGTTCGTCTCTGCGGAATTGAGAGTGCGACTGGTATAGGGCACAAAAGGCTCTCTAGATTGGTTATCGCGCTGGAGAATAACAGCACCAATTCCGTACCCGCTTGCATCCGCAAGTAATAAGGTTGGCTTGGTGTCTTCGAAATGGGTCGAAGAAGGGTCAGAGGTAAGCGCATCTTTTAAGGCTTCAAATATTTTTCGCATTCCTCTGGCCATATGAAAGGTGTGCCAGAACAGAGAAGCTGGTTTAGCGGAGACGCGAGAGTGGCGAAGTTGCGCTCGAAACGTCGAAAGTAGGAGGCGATGCCAAGACAGCTGCGGAGCTTCTTCTGTTGCTACGGGCGTGGAAAGCTCATGACAGCGCTGGTCTTCTCAGGGTGGGGCCGGACACCATTTCTGTTCACAACATGGCCAAGTACCTTGATCGTCTTGCTCGCCAAATGACATTTTTTTGTGTTGAGCTGTGGGCCGGCGTTAGCGAAACATGTCAGCACTTCATCCAGCCGCTGCAGGTGCTGAAGGAAAATAGACGAGAAGACAATGATGTCATACAGATAGCACAAACAGGTCTTCCACTTGAGGCCACTTGGAACAGTATCCACGAGTCGCTCAAAGGTTGCGGGCGTGTTACATAACCCGAACGGCATAACTTTAAACTCGTATGGGCCGTCGGGGGTACAGAATGCTGTTTTCTTCTTATCGGCCTCGTACATAAACATCGGCCAATACCCTTAACGTAAATCAAGGCTTCAAAAATATTTCGCTCCTTGCAAACAATCCAAACCATCGTCAATCCGGGGCATCGGTTTGACATCTTTCCTGGTAATTTGGTTAAGGGCTAGAAAATTCACGCAAAAGGGAACTGAGCCATGTTTCTTTCTTACTAATGCAACAGGAGAAGACCAGGCGCTCTCGGAGGGGCGAACTATGTCTCGCGTAAGCATATTCGAGACATTCTCTTCAAATATGTTTCATTCAGACGCCGACACGTGATACGGTGATACGGGTGGCGGCGTAAGATGTGAGGACTGTATGTCTGTATGCGGTGTGCTGCGGCAGTGGTCTGGCCTAACGTTTTGAAAAAAGAGTCGAAAGACAAACGGTGCTTGTCCAGTAAGGCCAACAAAGACTGTGCCTCTGCCTCCCCGACGACGGGGTTAATGATTGCGGTCAGCGTTGAAGTAAAAGCGCCCAAAAAAACGGAAATCAGAAGAGTCGACAACGAGACGATAGGAACAACATCAAGTCTCCCCCTTAACAGTCGAGGGCGCCGTGGTGCCTGTATTCAGCAAATTACGCTCAGCGCTAGCGTTGGTCAAGGTAAGGGTTGCCAACCCCTTCGCAGAAGCGTATGAACCACGTAGCTATCACGACTCCTTTATAGAGTACGCTGGCACAAGGGACGACTAAGATGTCCCACTCACTCATGTCGATCGATCGAACTGTGAGAAGAGTATCCAGGCTTGGAGGAAGAACACAATCAGCAGCCACTAGGAGGTCCATTTCATGCATGCTGCAAACACTCGAAACTTGCGCATTTGATAGTTCAATGGTTGGGCGGTGACAAAAGCTTATGGCTGAGGCTGATGAGAGAAAGTCCCACCCCAAAATTAGCAAATGAACACAAGATGTGAGCACTGCGCACGGGATATGATGCTGAAGTCCGTCGATAAGTACGCGTACCGTGCATTGTCCAGAGATGGCTGAATCACACATTATTTTCGCCACACAAGGTGGGACCAGAATAGGGAGTTTGCACGTTACGAAGTCGACCACACAAGTCTGCATGTATAACTGAAATAGTGGTGGTATGTGCCACAAGAGCGTCAAAAAAAATACCTTCAAAGACGACAGATAACATGTTCGATGGTCAGTGCGGAGGAATTGTACTTTTACCAGGCATAGCAGTTTTCTCTCCAAAAACTGCAGAGGTTAGTTTTCCGGGCGGAGGTCAGCACCATGAGACGCGGGGCGAAGGGGCGATACCGAGCAGTTTCGGAAGAGAGATGGTGAGCGGCGTCGCGATTTGCGGGAACTGCCGGGAACATCGTGTGTGTCCGGAGCCTTTGGAAAAGGGCGTGGAGAGCAATGATATGCCCGTTGACGAAAGCCATATGGTGATCGGAAGGTGTTGCGGTCCGTTATGAGACCTGCAGTTTTGGGTACTTAGCAATTGCTTTTGGAGAGAGTCCGGGTTGTGGGCAAGGTACCCACATCCATACGAGTCAGAATAAAAGGTATGTTTATTGGGGCGATGGTGAAGATATTTTGGCTGATAAGCACCGGTAAACCCACGGGTCAGTTGGCAGCATTGTTTGATGTGGTGGGAAGGCTACGAAACCTCTGTAAATTCGGAGGCGTCAGGATTGAAGGGGGAAATGTGCTAATCGTATAGAACGGCTCATGTTCGTGCAATAAAAGAATGGGGAGAATACCATTGTTATCACCATTGCCATGTGGTAGGCTAACGTGAGAAACGGCTGCACAAGGTCCTAGTTAGATTGGTTGGAAGACACGTACACTGAGAGCACGTCTCAAAGGGTAGGAAGAAAGCGTTTCGGGGCCATCTCTTTGAACAATACTCCATTCAGCAAGTAGGGATTCAATAGCGTTGGACAAGAACCGCGAGCCTCTGTCATAAATAGTTCCTGATGTGTCCCGTGGCCAATACCATTAGGGCGGACAAGAAAGGATGAAATGTCTCGTGCTGTAGCAGCCTGTGGAGCACCAGTCTCCGCTTACCAGGCCAGCTGGCCCAAAGCAACTAAATTTATCGGTTTTTGGGTGGAAGTACAAGAAAGAACCATACTTGTCGTTGTTTTGAAGGCCGTGCGAGACCGGGTAGAGGGCTTAATGTTCGAGTAAATCAACATGACAGCTTTGCAACGTTGGCATTCTGTTGACAATCAGGCGTTCTTGCGAACGAAGTGTTACATGCCGCGCTAATAGTACCGTAGGTGGAACCGGTCCGACATTTCCAGCACGCCAAGATGAGAGCAACTTGGATCTATGTGAAAGGAGGCTGATATGTACGCGCGCAAATCGCGAGGAATAACCAACGACCTCTCCTTCCACCCGCCGAAAAGCTAGTTTTGTCGGTAGAGCTATTTCATACGAAGGCCGCCGTGTGAAACTCGTCGGCGCAAGGGTGTTATCCTCACTCAGGTAAGATATTGGGCCCTACACCAAAATAAGAAGTAACCCACGAATTTTTACGGTGCCCAGCGGACTTCATACTGACGTTGATGGACGACAAACATGAGACAGTATCAGTGGAGACTAGGTTGGAAAACATAGGAAAAGACTGGTGAGCGTTAACAATTGTCATCCTAAGTGTGTGTGAGGCGCGAGTGGTAAATTGTATGCGTGTCAGCCCTGAAGTCTAATATCTCACCGGCCAAGACGACCTGATTGATCTCTGAGGGAAGACGGCCAACAGAGTGCGTGTCGATCTGTGACATGATATTGTCAGGAGTACAAGTAATGGCGGAACTTTCTGTGATCCCAAATAAAGGCGAAGCACTCTTTTTATTAATGAAGCAGTTTCACTGGGTTCTAGTGAAGGTAGAACCTTAATACGCCACTATGTACCCGACAAAACTACACTTCCGTTGTTCAAGCATGGTACCGAGACCAGTGCCACTATAGCAATCGTTTGGATCTCTTGTGGGGCTCACGAGTCGAAATGATCGCGGTATACGTGGTTAAGCAAGAACAAGACGAAGAGATACAAACGCCTCGTCCCGCGACGGTGACCACGAAGAGAGATCGCAATCATTAGTGACAAGCCTTGTTAGGGCGAAATGATGGTAGCAAAGTGGGAACAAAGCATCAGAAATGCAAGCGCAGACAGTGAAGCTTCGAAGCGCCGTCATCGAGGTTGGCTTCAAAAACACGGCAATCACTTGAATCTGGATAGTTTTTGGACGAACCTCGATCTTAGGATATTGGAACTGAGTATGACGATCTGGAGTGTGGGAAAATGGCACTTTTTTATGTTCACGTTTAGCCGAGCGTTGGCAAGGCTGGTCAAAACTTGCTTAAAATGAACCAGATCGCACGAAATGAAGAAAGCAAACTAAAATATCATCAAGACAGCAAAGTCATCTATTCCAAATGAGTTCTGTCCAAATACAGTCAATTATAAGTTTGAATGAGCCGAGGGCGTTGCAAACTTCGAACAGCACTTCGCAAAATTTATAAAGGCTGTCGGGAGTACAAAACACCGTGTGCCTGTCCACCTCTGCATTTGTAATGAGCCAGTTCCTAGAACAAAAAGCCGAATGTGAGATTCTGCTCCCTGTTGAAAGTAAGTGGCGTGATCGATGCGCGGGAGAGGATATACACGCTTTCGTGTTATGTTCATACAGCAATATTCATAATCATCATCAGCCTATCTACGCCCACTGCAGGGCAAAGGCCTCTTCCATTATTCTCCAATTATCCCGGTCCAAGCACTAATTGAGACCAATTTATCCCCGAAAACTTCTTGATCTGATCTGCCAATCTAACTCTTATGGTCCCTGCAACGCTAGCCTTTTCTAGGGATCAGCTCTGTTACCCTTAATGGCCATCGGTTATCTTGGCTTTGCAATACATGCTCTTCCCATGCCTATTTCGTCTGCTATTTTTTCTACTAATATATCCTTAATCCGCGTTTGTTTCCTTACCCACTCGGCTCTCTTCTTATCCCTTAATGTTACACCTATCATCTTCCGTTCCATTGCTCGCTGAGTCGTCCTCAATTTAAGTTGAACCCTCTTAGTGAGCCACCAAGTTTGTGCCTCTAGGTGAGTACAGGAAAGATGCAACTGTCCTACACTCTCTTCTTCAGGGACAATGGTAGGCTGCCATTAATCATGTGCGAATGCCGGCCGTATGCACTCCACCCCATTCTTATCCTACTAATTATCGCTGCCTCATGGTTGGGATCCGGGGTACAACTTGGCTGAAGTAGATATACTCGCTTTTCACTCCCACTGCCTCGCCACCTATCTCAAACCACTGTGCTTTGCAGAGGTTATTTATCATTACTTTAGTTTTCTGCGTAGTAATTTTGAGGCCCACGGTTCTACTCTGTTTGTCTAGTGCAGAAATCATGCTTTTCAATTCCTCGCCCGTGTTACTTAGCATGGCAACGTCATCAGCAAATCTGAGGTTACTGAGGTATTCTCCATTAACCCTTACTCGCCCGTTCCCAATTTAATGTTCGGAATACTTGTAAACATGCTGTGAACAACATTGCAGAGGTTGTGTCCCCTTGTCTGACACCCATCCTTATAGGTATTTTTCTGCTCTCCTTATCGATGATTAGGGTAGCTGTGGACCCATTGTAGATATCCTCTAATATTCTTACATAATGCTTATCTACACAATGGTTTTCTAGTGCCTGAATGACTGCTGGGGTGTCTACGAGTAAAATGCATTCTCCTAATCTTTGAAGCCGACATATAGGGATTCAGTATACTCAGCGCACTGCTCTATCACCCGATTGATCGTGTGATTATGGTCTATTATTGAATATCCTTTACGGAACCCTGTCTGTTCTTTGGGTTGACTGAAATCTGAGGTTGCAGATATTCTGTTTGCGATTAACTTCGTATGTACTATGTAGACGACTGACATTAAGCTGATCGGCCTGTAATTTTTCAATTCTTTCATGTTACCTTTCTTATAAAATAGGATGATTTTCGCGTTCTTCCAAGATTCCGCTACACTCGCGGTCATTAGACATTGCGTATACAGGTTTGCCAGTTTTTCAAGTATGATTTCTCCACCTTCTGTCATTAGGTCTGCTATTATCTATGCTTACCAGGTGCTTTGCCCCCTTTCATTTCTTTCACAGCCTTCCTTACTCCTGTCTTTACTGGGGGGATGTCTATCTCCTCCTAACTACTTTGTCATTAGGTATTATCCTGGATGTCCCTGCTACTGTACAGAGCCTTATAGAACTCCTTGGCTACTTTGAGTATTTTATCCCTATTTCTGAAGGTATTGCCTTGCTTGTCTTTAAGTGCATATATCTGATTTTTCGCCAAGCCAACACGTCCATAAACTGCTTTTAGGCTACCTCCGTTCATTAAAGCGTATTCGATTCTTTCCGTGTTATACTTTCATATGACAGCGGTCTCACGCTTATGAATTTCGAAAGCTCCGCTAGTGCAATTTTGTCAGCTGGAGTGGTAATTGTCACAATTTGCTGTTTTCTAATTAGATCTTTCGTCTTCTGGGAACGTGTACCAGTATCATGTCTAGCCATCGTGCCCCGGACATCTACTGCACACTTCGTGCTAATGCCTGTAAGATTGTCGCTGGCTTCCCGTGTCGTAACATCTGCTTCCTAGGTAAGAGCTGAATATGGGTTCTGCTACGCCATCCTGAATTCTTCTACTTAACATATTACAGTTAGCTCATTAATCGGCTTTTTTGTACTAGCTTGTTAGGGTCCCTCCTCAAATCTATCCTAAATCGAGATCTCACCATACAGTGGTCACTACAACTTACCTTTCCGAGCAATTCCACATCGTGCACCACGACAGCGTTATCGCGTATTATGAAGTTTATTTCATTTTGTGCTCTCAATTCGGGCTGCTCCACGTCCACTTCCGGCTCGCTCGTTTGCAGAAGAAGGTATTCATGATGCGTAGGTTCTTCCGTTTTGCCAACTCGACTAGTAGGTCGCCCTGCTATTTCTGCAGCCCAGACCATAGTTCCCAACTGCCTTGTTTCCAGCCTGATCCTTGACTATTTTAGCATTAAAGTCTCCCACAACTACACTATACTGTCTTTTTACTTTAGCCTTTCCCGATTCCACATCTTCATAGAAGCATTCAACTACCTGTTTGTCATGGCTGGATGTAGGCGCGTAGCCCTGTACCACCTTGGGTTTGCACATCGTATTGAGCCTTATTACGAGAACTGCTACCCTTTCGATAATGTATAGTATTGTTCCCTGTTGCCAGCTATGCTCTTATTGACTAGAATCCCCACTCCCTATTTTCTTCGGTCCACTAGACCACGGAAATATCGGACGTGTTCATTTTTCAGCACTGTATATGCCTCACCCGTCCTCCTAACCTCACTATGCTCTAAGACATCCCACTTGATGCCCTCTAATTCCTGGAACACATCTGGAATCGCTTCGCTAGATAAAGTTCGCGCGTTAAACGTTGCCAGGTTCAGATTTCATTAAAGGCTTGTCCCGATCCAGGGATTCTTAGCACCCTTTGCTGCGTCACAGGTCTGACACCCGCCGTGGTCAGTTGCTTCGCAGCCACTGGAGGCTGAGGCCCGTGGGTTAATTGGCGTATTCATGGGAGGTTGCAGCCGTTGCTACAACAGAATGGCAAACCCTGCTCTGGTGAAGGAGTGCATATTCGGTGATGGTCGCTGGGGTCATGCCACATTCCAAGCTTAATTCTGCAGTTCCATCTACACGCAAATTTTTTTTAATTCAGTGGGAATTGTCCGGCACCGGGATTCAAGCCACGGTTCTTCTAGACGCGAGGCGGATGCTCTACTTCTACGCCACCGCTGAAATACAGCAATATTCCACGCAAACCAAATTGACCCATTCTTTTTTACAAGCAGCATGGGTGACGCTGACGGGCCTCCTTTAAGATCGTCCGGCACTACCATCACCCAGCTTAAAGCATTCCCCCCGTATTTCCCTCTACCCTCTCGTAGTCCTCCCTCTTACTCTCTTGCGGGGTCCTGTCGCAATAACCATACCTCCGTTTATCTCTCACTATTTCGCTTCCTTTAACCGACCATTGGCCCACTCTGCTTTCCTCCTTCCAGCCTCGCTCTAAACAACTTCCCCCTCTCCACCTCAATGTCTATTTATAAAACAGTGTTCCACAGATGAACCCTGATGCCATAAAAAACACAAGCCCCCTTGTCAAAAGGTTGGCAGAGGTCTGAGGCCCCTACTTTGTCCAACCTCCAAAGTAATATTTCTATGTGGTGACCATCTTAAATGCACCCCCTATCTCGCTTCTCTCCTCTCTCTGCTCTCTCTCTCTCTCCCTGGATATATATATATATATATATATGGTTTGGAATGAGGGGCTCGTTAAGATATACAGAAAGAAATGCCGGCAGTCTACAACGCCAAAGAAAGCATAGGGGAATGGTTGGACTATTTTTTACCGTTAGTGAGTGACGTTACATTTTTTATTATTAATTACACGGAACGCACGCTGCCATGCTAGCGTGCGTGCAACCTCTGCTTTTTGAATAAAACTATTAACTTCAGTGTTCGCTTCGTCTTCATAAACTGGTAGCATGGAATCTAAGGTAGGAGTAAGAGTGCGGCATTAAACCACTTAAAAAGCAGTAATTGCTGTGGTCTCCTGAACTGCCGTGCTGTTAGCGAAAGTGGCGTACGGCAAACGTTCGACCCAGATGTTGTGCTCGAAATCGACATACATTGAAAGCATGTCGGTGAGGGTTTTGTTTAGTATGTCTGTAAGGCCATTTGTCTTCAGATGGTCACCAGATGGGTGGTGTGCATGAGCATCATAGCGGACTGCATGAAATCTGCTGTGAAAGCTGTACTTTTGTATGTTATGACGACCTGTGGTTCCCTATGCCGCGAAATTACGTTGTCCACAAAAAACTGTGCTACCTTGACTTAGGTTGCTCGTTAAACAGGCGTTGCCTCCGCATTTCATGTGAGGTAGTCAGTCGCGACCATGATCGATCGATAACGCTTCGTAGACGTTTGAAATGGCCCAGCAGGTCCATCCGGACTTGTTGAAGAGGCGAATTAGGTGGCTCTATTGGTTGAAATAGTCCTACCAGTTTCAGGGGTATAGCCTTCCTTGTGTGGCCATTGCGGCAGATCTTTACATAGTGCTACACTCTTTGCAACAAAATAGGCCCACAATACCGTAGTCGAATCATGGTTAGTGTATGGTTAACACCCAGACGTCCCCACCGAGGTTTCGTCGTGACAGGCGTACCGAATGTCGGGCCGCATGTCTGTTAGTATGACTAATAAAAACAGGTCTTTTGCATTCCCAACATTCAGTTTGTAGAGTACGCCGTTCCGAATCATGAACGACGACCTGTTCCGGGTAGAGGCACATGGAACACGCACGTCGAGGCCTTCCAAATCCTCCATAACCAGAAGCAGTTCAGGGTCGGCGCGTTGGAGTTGGGACATTTGGGAATCGCTGACGGCCCCAGGGAGGAAAGGATTCTCGGCGTCTGAGTCGGTGAACCGATGGGTGCCGGGTATAAGCAGTCAGCGTAAATGTGCTTACGCTACGACTTACACTTGACTTTCATGTTATAATCTTGTAACCAGAGCTTTCATAATGCAAGGCGTCCAGATGGGTGCTTTAGGAATGCGAGCAAGCACAATCAGTGGTAATCGCAGACAATTCTACATGGCCTGACAAAAAGATATGGGCGTAACTTGCCTATGGCCCAGACGACGGCGACACACTCCTTTTCAGTAAATAATTAATTCGACGCTGCTTTTGAAAGAGCGCGACTGGCGTAGGCTAAAGCTCTTTCAGCTTCCATGTGGCCATTGAACAAGGCTTAGACCAGCGAGACCCCCGAGACCGGATTTACGTGTGCGGATGTTCGTAAAAATGAGCAAGTATTGCCGCTGTTTGTAACCAGTCTCGCACGTCTTTCAAACCAATTTCTTATTCCTCTTGCCAGACAAAAGGTACGCTCTGTTTGGTCAGCGGCGTCAGTGGTTCCAAAATATACGAAACATATTTCCAGGAAGCGCCTGTATTACGCGGCAAGCCCAAGAAAGCACCTAGTGGCCTCTTTATCAGTTTGTCTCAGGAAACGCGAACAGCTGGCTTCTTTTCAGAATCTAGGGCGACTGCTTCGGAGCTGCAAACGTGTCCCTGACACCACAGCTGCTTCTAGCCGAAGTTTCATTTTCTAGGTTTTATAGTTATTTAGCCGATTTGATGACTTAGAGGACCAGTCGGAACCTCTGTAGATAATCATTGAATATTGCGGAGAACACTATGACATCGTTCCAGGTAAACGAGACATAACTGCCATTTAAGACCGGCCACGACACAATACATCATTCCCTAGAATGTAGCGGGTGCAGGCCAAAGACGGAATTGCAGGATTTTGAACTTCTATAGCCCATCGGGTGACAAACCCGGTCTTCTCGCGGTCCCGAACGTCAACCCTCGATTAGCCAGTATCCGCTTTTAATATCTAGGGTAGGGGAAATTTTTAAGTCTGGAACCGCTGCAAGGCATCATCTATGCGTGGGAGCGGATAGGTGTTTTTTTGTAACGCGATTCAGTTTCCTCTAATCGACACATATGCGCAAAATTTTGCCTTTTTTTCTGGACTACCACCACTGCGGATGCTCAAAGACTTTTCAATTGTTCAATTGCATCGTTTGTTGTTGAATCACAATAATTGTTGAAGTACATCTTTCACTTGATTCTGGATAGTTTCGCGCTCTTTGTAGGATACCCGGTACGGGTGCTGGTATACTGGCTCTTACTTCGTCTACAATAATGCAGTGGTTGCCAACAGTGATTTTTCCGACCTTTGAAGAATTGGAATAGCACTCGCAAAAATCTCCGAGGAGGACTGTCAGCTGCTTTTCCCGTTCAGGCGAGAGGTCTCGGCTTATTTCTAATAATGTCGCGACGTCTTTCAGACCCGGTACGGCAGTCCATCTGTCACCACTGCACACAGATCTGACAAGTGAACAAACTCGTGGAGCGAGGCGATAGCGGTTCTTTTAGCGACACGGTGGAGCCTGTTCCAAAAATTTGTGAGTACGGCATTTGTCCAACCATCACACGGGTGGACAAGGCTCCTCGCAACCAAGATTTCCTTTTCTAAAAGCAAGTTCGTGTAGCCTTCCACAATTCGTTCGCAACATTCGGGTGTGTGCCCTTTCACGTAAACGACGACACAACTTTGACACAACGACACAACGTTTTCGCCAACTAAGCCGTGGATACGAACTTCCCCGCCTTCTGTGTCATTTTTAGCTATGGCTCCTACTGTCGAGAATATCACCGTAGATTCTTGCAGGACAGTGATGGTACCATTTGCTTGTAGAAGGTTGACACCTAGTCTCGAACACAGTTGGAGTACAATGACGTCAGCGACCTAGCGTAGCAACGGATGCCAACCTAAGTGGTGCATCGTTCTGTAGTCGTGATCAGATGACCACTCCCAGTGTAATTCTGGGGTACACTTCAGTGAGGTCGGACCTTGTTTAGCTCCTCTGCCAGGTTGCTGCTAATTACCAGTAGTCGGCCTCTGTATCCACTAGCGCAGTAGGGTCAGAACCATCGATAGTTACAGCAAGAGCAGATCTGGCTAGTTTTCTGTGAGTTTGTGTTTGCGTCAGTTCTACGGTACGTCGTTGAAAAAACCGTTGGGGATTTTCAACTACTTTATCTTCAGCGACCCAAGCTCCAGAGGTTGCTGGTCTCAGATTTCCCGACACGGGCTGGGCGAACGGCGCCGGGGTGAGCTGGAGGGGCCACACCCTCGTTTCATCGCTGGGTTCTAGAATGTAGTGCAGATTCTGCCTTTCCCATGCGGTCATTACACGCATAGACCGCTATAAATCTACACCGATATTTCTCCTTGGTTATCCATTGAATGTTACGCTTGACAAACCAGGTCCTTGTGTATTAATAGAGGGAGAAGTACACATCACAGAGCTCCGCGCTCCTTTCTTAGGGATTAGGATGATTCATAACAAAGGTCCCAACCATGAGGCAGAGATAACTAGGAGGATAATAATTGGGTGGAGTGCATACGGCAGGCATTCTAACATAATGAATGACAGCCTACCATTGGCCCTGAAAAAGAAAGCGCATGATAGCTGCATCTTACTGGTACTCACCTATTGGGCAGAACCTTAGAGGTTCACTAAGATGGTGCACCTTAAACGGAGGATGACTCAGTGAGCAATCGCACAGAAGATGTGTATTACATTAGGTACAAGAATAGAACTGACTGGGTCAGGGAACAAACGCGTGTTAACGAAATATTGGTAGAAATTAAGAAAACATGGACGTGGGGAGGACCCAAAGCGAAGGCAAGATAACAATTGGTCATTAAAGGTAATAGAGTGGATCCCTAGAGAAGGCAAGCATTGCAGATGGCGGCAGAAAGTTAGATGGGCAGATGAGATAAAAAAGTTTGCGCTTATAAATTGGTCGCAGTTAGCACGGGATCGGGCAAATTATAGAATAATGGGAGATGCCTTGGCACTGCAGAGGGGCAGTGGGTATAGATAGCCCGGTGATGATGGTGATTCTGTATATATATATATATATATAATTAGAGAAAACTTCGAACAAGGATAAAACCATGACTGTTCCCAACATTTCAGCAGAGACTTGCTTTCGACCCTGACCGGACCAAGGCCAATCACTTTGCTGAAACGTTACCAACAATCATTGTTTTCTTTTCTTCTATATATATACATAAATATATATATACTAAATATAGTAATATACATAAGACAGAAAATAAGGTTTGGCCGTCAAGAAAACCTCGGAAAGCAAAGGGGAGGTTGTGGTGGGTCATAAAAAGAGATGAAGAATTTTTTAGTCGAAAAGAAAGTGGTGAAAAAATGCCCGCCGGGTGGGATCCGAACCCACGACCTCCAGAATACCGGTCTGGTGCGATAAACACTACGCTACCGGCGGGGCTGTTTCCCCAGCACTTTCTCGGGTATTTATGTTAAGGTATTTTTTTTTTCCTGCACTTGGGGGTGGTAGCCAGCGCCACTCGGACTACTCGGGGTGAAGGGGACCTTCTTTTTAACCCCCGGGCCGTGACTCGAGTGTCTACGACATGTCGAGAGTGGTCGACCAGCGTTGAACCCTCTTAAGCTCCCCTTTTGGGACCCAGCCTGCCAGAAAAAAGGCCCTCGCTAAGCATGTAGCGAATCAGAAATTGGGAAATGAGGGGCTCCGTGAAAATAAGACAAAAAATAAGGTTTGGCAGTCAAGAAAACCTCGGAAAGCAAAGGGGAGGTTGTGGTGGGTCATAGAAAGAGATGAAAAATTTTTTTACTCGAAAAGAAAGTGGTGACAAAATGCCCGCCGGGTGGGATCCGAACCTACGACCTCCAGAATACCGGTCTGATGCGATAACCACTATTGTACGGGCGGGGCTGTTTCCCCAGCACTTTCTCGGGTATTATGTTAAGGTATTTTTGTTTCCTGCACTTGGGGTGGTAGCCAGCGCCACTCGGACTACTCGGGGTGAAGGGACCTTCTTTTTAACCCCCGGGCCGTGACTCGAGTGTCTACGACATGTCAAAAGTGGTCGACCAGCGTTGAACCCCCCTTAAGCTCCCTTTCGCACCGAGACTGCCAGAACAGAGGCCCTCGCTAAGCATGTAGCGAATCAGAAATTGGGAGAAGGAGGGGCTCCGTGAAAATAAGACAGAAAATAAGGTTTGGCAGTCAAGAAAACCTCGGAAAGGTTGGTGGGTCATAGAAAGAGACGAAGAATTTTTTTAGTCGAAAAGAAAGCGTATATATATATATATATATATATATATTGCCGAGGACCATACATTGGGTGTGTTTATTTGTGTTTTGCTTTTACCGCCCGGCTGCGCCGGTCTGTGTTATCTCTGCGCCAAGGGAAGCGCGTGTTCCATTCTTTCTTTCTGTGCCACATGTGTTATCTGTTGTGATAGGGAGAGCATTCCATCTAACGTGAACAGCCCAGAATAATCTTCTTGGATCTACTATGTTCTCGATGCGAATCGACGTTTCGAGAACCACGCGCGCCGAAAGATAAAAAAACTCCCAGAATTTCCCCGAGGGTGAACATGGTTAAGTGCGAATGCACGGGGTGATGCTATGAGGGGAGTAAAGTTAAAATCCGTTGGCATTCGCCCGTGAGCGCGCGCGAGCCGACCCACGGAGGTCTGGCAGTTTATCGCTGCATATATAGGGGGGTACGCCGCGCCGAGCCAGGTGGCTGAGAGAGGAGGCGAGCGCAAGGGGAGAGGGACAGCGGCGCACGGCAGCTGCAGCTGAGCGAGGGGGAGAGGAGAGAGTGTGACATCATGGTGGAGAGAGAGGCGCGCGGCAGCTGCTGGGGAGAGGAGGCGCGCTGTGACGTCATACCATGACGTCATGGCGCGAGGAGCGGTGCGGGGAGCGGCGCGCACCCGCGCAAACCACGGCGAGGAGGCGGAGCGAGCGCGGTCACGTGGTGAAGTGACGTCACCGCACCGTGGCTACCGACGCTCCTCTCCGGTCCACGCCGTTGCTAGGGAGAGGAGGACTGCGGACGCCGCCGCCGCCGCCGCCGCCGGCGGTGAAGGTTTGGGGTCGCTTATAAAGTGCATTCGCACTTAAACGCCTGCAGTTCGGACGCCGGGGCATTCGATCTGCGACGCTCGCCGACGCAAGTCACTTTGTTGACCGCTGCTTCGCCGCCTCTGTATTCTTTTGAGTTGTTAGGGGAGCACAAGTTCGCTCCAATAAACTTGTTTCCTTCAAGACAACTGCGTCGTCTTTGTCTTCGTGACATCTGGTGGAGGTGCTGGGTACTCACCGTTTATGCTCCCTACGACATCTGGAAGCCGCCAAGCCAGCCCAACCAGAGAAAGCCGCCGACTGCAAGGATAGCTACCCTAGTTCGGTCTCATGCCAGAAGGGCCCAAGAGAAGGAACGCAACCAATCCCTTGCAAGAAAACGTCGACAATGCCGGCAGACCGGCCAGGCTTCCGGGGACCCCGCTAGACCCCAATGCGAAAGTGGACGCCCGTTTGTTGCCGGGGCGACGAAGAATTGCCGGCAGTGTTTCTTTTAAAAGGGTGCTTTAACCTTGGTTCGAACGAAGGTCTTTGCCGTGGAAATTTTAAGGGTTCTGAGTTTTCCTGTAAAAACAAGCTACGCATTTCTTAAAATCGGACCCAAACCCCCAAAAGGGCGGACTCTAGGGAAAACTAGCCCGCGCAAGCGGAAAACGGGGAGTTTTTTGAGGTGGGAAGGGGCGTTTGAGCCAGTCAACCCGGGAAACCGCGCTGAATTCGTGCCGAAGCCAGCAGATTGAGGCTCTCGAAATCGGCAAAGCAGAGACCGTTTGTTGCTGCATGCGAACTACGGCGAAAACGTTCCGGCTGGGGCCCGCGAAAAGGGCCGAGATGAGTCAACTCCAAAAGTCCAAACCAAAAGTCTTGCCTATGACGTCCGGGAAAATTCAAAACCTTGGGACTCAGGGGTCCAGTTCCGCCCCAAGCATACTGCCAACCCGTGTCGACCCCGACCCCGCCAACCGTTTCAAGAGCTCACCACCGCCTCCACTCTCCCCCCCCACGCGCCCGATCGAAACCCTACCGCCGACCAGCCTCACCCGAGCCGGGAGATGACGGCAAGATTCAGTGCACAGGCTACCATTCGGAAGGCCAAAATCAGGCGGCCCGTACAGGAGACTCGCTGCGTGGCCCGACGACCCCACCACACGATCGCAGCCCCTACAGATCGACAAACCTGTCCCACCCAAAGGGGGCCCGCCCTCCCACGCCGCCCTACCCCCAGTGCCTAAACCGCCGGCAAGCTATCCCTGAGCCCCACCCACCGCGGGAAATAAAAGCAGCAACTTGATGAATGCTCTACGGCAAATGGAAACCCCAACTGCAAGGCGCGCGCGGGCAGATGAAAATCCCCGAAGACCCAACCACGTGAAGACCCGAATCACGACCACACGCGACGCGCCCGACCTTTCCCGTCCGGAGAAGCGACGACAACGGAGCACGGGCCGCGGCGGGCCAAGTCGGAACGACGCCCCGCGAACCCGAACTCGAGGAAGACTGCATCTGACGTCCAGGTGTCCATCGACGGCTAGTAGTCGCCCTCGTAGACCGGGAGCTGACTATTCGGTAATGAGCGGACCATTTGCGTCTAAACTGAAGGCCAAGTGGAGGGCCGGAAAGGAGCGGAGGAAACCGCGCGCCCACCCCCCCACCCCCGTCCAACCCCGGGGGGGCCCCCCGCCCGGGCGTCGACAAACCGCCCCCACCCGTCTAAAAAGCCCTCACCGCCCCATTCGGCCCTCCCAGGGCGCACGACCCCCTACCGCCCAACAGGCCGAAAGACCTTTAACGATTTTCTCGTCTACAATCAAAGCCGTCCTCCATCTCGCTCCCGTCTAAGCCCGGGGGTGGTTCACCTCGAGCAACCCACGAACCGGCTTGAGTTTACGAAACGTCCACAACCACAGTCCCGCCCCAAACCCGATCGCGTCGACCCACCATTCACCCAAACCGCCTGAAGCTCGAGGGGATGGCCAATCCCAGTGAAACAGAGCCCTTCTGGGTGAATGCTCTACGGCGAAATTCAGGAGAACCCCACGGCAGGACCGGAATACCGAAACACGACTTTTCGCAACCAACCTCCTGGCACCAAATGGTCGCAGCTACGGCCGTCCGTACGACCAGCCGCGCCCGTAAAGCCGCGCACGTCACGTTTTGCCCGCAAACGACCGCCAAATCGCCGCCACGCCCCCACGAAATGGATCCGCACTCTCCCGGGTCGTCGAGGCCAACGTGCGTCGACACGGAGCAGCTACCGGATGAGCGATATTCGCTAAAGAACGAAACTTTCTTCGAGGCGGTCACTCGCCCGGCACCTGGACGTACCCGAGCGCGCACCGCGCGCCCATGGGCGGACCTGCCGCGTTCGGCTGGTCGCCCGCCCCCATCTTGGACAGTTTTGAAACCCACCTGCATCGTGGGAGACAGCAATTTTTCCCGTCCTCGAGCTGTGCACCACGTTTCCCGTCACGGGATTGCCGATGCCTGCACGTGCCCCGGAAGGAATGGGCCCACTCGGAGGCTCCTGACCCCGGCTCGTGACCCTCCAAAAGGGGCCAACAGGTCGCAAAGGGGCAGTGCCGGGCTAGGAACCCATCCCGGGCAGTTTTCACCAGGTCCAGCCTTACATGGGCGGGTTGTTTTCCCCAGCTCAGAGCAATGAAATGACCCTCCGAGTACGAGCCCAAACCTCAAGAACCACACTTCGACAAGGGCCCAACTCAAAACGGAACAAAATATGCTTTGTTCGCTAAGCCAATTTTTCTGAGTTTTACGTTCTGCATCCAATCACCAACATATGGACCGAACACCCAATTCCGTATCCCTTTTTAAAAAAGATGGACACAGGGGGTGTACTCTCCTTAGGCCATAAAGCCCGGGGTTGGCGTCGTCTCTGTTACAGACGCCTTAGGTTTCCTTCTACCGGCTCAACACTAAAAAGCGTTACCCTCCGTTCGAACGCCCTTGAGCTCGATTCAGGAATATTGCTCATCTATCACCAACCCTTGGCGACTAAGTAAAAAGTCTTGAGACTGCATCACAACCCGCCCCCTTACGAAAATTGCGTCTTCGGGGAGTCTATCAACAACACCCAGTCCAAATGGACACTTTTCACCCTATTTTTCATTTCTCGATACCCCGCCCCCCCTCCCAAACGAACCCCTTTGAGGGAAGGGACCGGGGGCCCCCCCCGCGCCGTTCTGTTCGCCAAGCCCGCGGTATCTTGGAATGGACTTTTTGATAGACAACGGTGCAATAATCGATCTGCAGACTAAGTCAATAAGTTTTTCCCCCCTCACTCCATGACGCCGGAGCCGAACCCCGAACACGTGCACTGTAAGGATTGCCGATGATCATGTCACCCTGCCACCCCGCGCAAGCTTGATGGTCGCGTCTACTGTGAAGATGGCTCCTGACGTCGACGCTATCGTAGACACTGATCAAAAAGTGCTTCTCGACCGGTGTGTCTGTCCAAGAGGCATTGCGCGCTTCAAGGAACACCAATCCCACATTTGGTTACTAATTTCACCGAGAGTACCAGCATTTAAAAGGGCGCGGCAATTGCTTTCCTCGAAGAAACGCAAGAAGCAAGTGACGTGATCGCGTCGCCGACGTTGAACGCACACCCGTAGAAACTTCAAGCTGTCGCAGCCCTTCGACGTGAATCCGCGCTACCGCGAGAAAACGGAACAAATTATTGGCTTTGCTGCGTCGCTTAGCAATGTTTTTCGTCGAGCTTTTTCAGACCCCTCTAGCCAAGCACCGAATAATAACCGAAGATGGAGCCCGACCTACCCGACAGTCACGTACCGCGTCTCTTCACACGAACGGGAAGCCATCCGGACTCAAGTCGACGACATGCTCAGCGACGACATTATACAGCCATCGAAAAGCCCTGGGCTGCGCCGTCGTACTCGTAAAGAAAAAAGACGCACATAAGGTTCTGCGTTGACTACCGGCGACTGAACAAAATCACGAAAAGGACGTGTACCCCCTCCCCGAAACGACGACGCCCTCGACCACCTCTGCCACGCGAAGTATCTCATCGATGGACCTGAAGACCGGCTACTGGCAAATTGAAGTGGACGAGAGAGACCGAGAGTAGACTGCATTTATAACCCCGCGGCCTATACGAGTTTCAAGGTGATCCGTGGGCTGTGAACAGCACCCGAACGTTTCAAAGAGTCATGGACACTGTGCTAGCTGGCCTTAAGTGGCAACCTGCCTCGTATACCTCGACGACGTAGTGGTATTCGCCCGGACTTTCGACGAACACCTGCAAGGTTGGAGTCTGTACTCGAGCTTCGTATGTCGGGGTTGACGCTGAAGCCTGAAAAGTACCGTTTCGCATACGGGGAATCAAGTTCTGGGCCACGTCGTCAACGCCGCGGGAGTCTACCTGACCCAGCAAAAATTCAGCCATGCGAACTTCCAAGGCCGAAAGACAAGAAGGGCGTGCGAAGATTCTCGGGCTGTGCGCATACTTCCGGCGCTTCGTCGCAAACTTCGCACGCATTGCAGAGCCACTCACGCGCTTGACGAAAGATAGCACCCCTTTTAGCTGGGAAAACGACCAAAAAAAAAAGCATTCTGCGAGCTGCAAAAACCCTGCAAAGCCCGCCCGTGCTCGCTCATTTGACGAGAATGCCGAAATGGAAATGCACACGGACGCCAGTGATATAGGCTTGGGTGCCGCCCTTTGTCCAAAAGCAAAGCGGCTGCAAAAAGGGTAATCGCCTATGCCAGCCGTGGTCTGTCGAAGGAGGAGAAAAACTATTCTGCCTCTGAGAAAGAGTGCCTGGCTATTATATGGGCGATTTCAAAATTTCGCCCATACGTGTATGGAAGGCCATTCAAGGTTGTAACAGACCACCATGCGCTGTGTTGGCTCGCCAATTTGAAGGACCCCTCGGGCCCGTCTTGGCGGTGGAGCTTGCGCCTGCAGGAGTTCGACGTTACAGTCGTTTATAAATCTGGCAGGAAACACTCCGACGCCGACGGGCCTGTCCCGCGCCCCCGTCGACTCACCACCACAAGACTCTGATGAAGACAGCGCGTTCTTGGATCGGGACGGAGAGCGACCTAGCCGCCCAGCAGCGTGCCGACCCCGACTTACGCGTCATAATCGAATACCTCGAGGGATGCAACGTGCCGTTCCTAGGCCTTCAAACGCAGCTTACCAGCATTCAGCCTGACTAACTCCGTCCTGTGAAGAAGAATTTCAGCCCCGGAACAAGAGCGAATTACCTTCTCGTCATCCCCGCGGACCTTCGTGACGAAATTTTGGGAAACGTGCCACGACGACCCGTCTTCCGGACATCTGGGCACAGCCCGCACTATTGGAAAAATCAAGGCGAGGTACTACTGGCCCGGCCTTACCTCTGACGTCACCCACTACATCCGGAGCTGCCGTGACTGCCAGCGACGAAAAACGCCGCCGACAAGACCCGCCGGACTTTTTGCAGCCGATCCCGTCCCATCGAGACCATTTCAACAGATTGGAATGGACCTTTTAGGCCCGTTTCCCACGTCACGATCACAGAACAAGTCGATTGTCGTAGCGACAGACTACATGACGCGCTACGCAGAGACCGCCGCTCTTCCGAGGGGGACTGCACAAGAAGTGGCGAAGTTCTTTATAAGCCAAGTTGTGCTGCGACATGGAGCCCCGGGAAATCCTAATGACAGACCGCGGAACGGCCTTTACTGCGGAGATGATGCAAGGAGTATTACGCTACAGCAACACGGATCACCGAAGAACGACGGCGTACCACCCCCAAAGGGAAAGGACTAACAGAACGTCTGAACAAGACAATCGCAGATATGCTGTCAATGTACGTTGAAGTTTAACATAAGACTTGGGACGAAGTGCTCCCGTATGTCACGTTTGCGTACAACACGGCTATCTAGGAGACGACGCAGCTGACGCGTTCGAGCTTGTCTACGGTAGAAGGCCGACTACGATGTTCGACGCCATGCTTCCGCACGTAGAAGACGACGACCTCAACGCCGACGTCCACGGATATCTTCAACGTGCGAAGGAGGCCCGCCAGCTCGCTCGAGTTCGTATAACGGACCAGCAGCTGGTGGATGCGGGCCGCTACAACCTCCGACGCCGAGACGCCGAGTACCAACCAGGGGATCGTGTGTGGGTTGGACTCCCATCCGACGACGCGGACTCAGTGAGAAGCTCCTGCGACGGTATTTCGGACCCTACCAGATTCTACGACGTGTTGGCCAAATTACCTACGAAGTGATCCCCGATGGTGACTCCGGCACATCACGACAACGCACGCGGGCTGAATTCGTCCACGTGGTTCGCTTAAAACCTTTCTACGGACGATGACGAACTTTTATTTTTATTTGTTCGGACGGTCGCTTATGTTAGCATCGGGTCGATGCACTCTTAGAGGGGGGGGGTAATGCCGCGAACCATACATTGGGTTTGTTTATTTGTGTTTGCTTTTACCGCTCGGCTGCGCCGGTCTGTGTTATCTCTGCGCCAAGGGAAGCGCGTGTTCCATTCTTTCTTTCTGTGCCGCATGTGTTATCTGTTGTGATAGGGAGAGCTTTCGATCTAACGTGAACAGCCCAGAATAATCTTCTTGGATCTACTATGTTCTCGATGCGAATCGACGTTTCGAGAACCACGCGCGCCGAAAGATAAAAGCCTGCAGTGCGGACGCCGGGGCATTCGATTCTGCACGCTCGCCGACGCAAGTCACTTTGTTGACCGCTGCTTCGCCACCTCTGTATTCTTTTGAGTGTTAGGGGAGCACAAGTTCGCTTCAATAAACTTGTTTCTCCTTCAGACAACTGCGTCGTCCTTGTCTTCGTGACAATATATATATATATCAAGAATGACATCTTAACTTTTGTAATTGAACAGAAGAGGTGCGACGTTCCAGACTTCGGCTCATCAAGCCGAAGTCTGGGTGGACATAGGATGCCATAACATAGTTGCTCTTGTAAAATAATACTAATAAGAATAATAATATTGAAATATCCAAATTATATTATTCATTTTTTATTAAAAAAGAGTACAAACAAACGCAAAATGGGGCCGCCAATACCTACAGGTGGGCTTGTGCAGCGTCGAACGGCTGCAACAGCCTTCACTTCTGTAAAAAACACTATTTGGCCATGCTTACTGAATATGAAGGTAAAAAAATACAAGCAAACAAAAAAAAGAGAGAAAAAGAGAAGAAGAGAAAAAGAGAGCAGACGAAAAATAAAGGGAGGAAAGAAATAAGGGAAGCAAACAACCGACAAACAGAAGAGACGAAGACAAACAGATAAAACAACGATACAATAAATCAACATGGGTTTCAGCTACATAACTGATTTTTTCCGCAATACAAAAAAAAATTAGAGAACAACAAAACAGCTAGCGATCACCGCATACACATACTCATTTCAGCATATTTCTAATGCCAGCGGAGCAGCACGCAAGTGTTTCCGCGTTGTTGAAGAGAACAATTTGTCATGCAATTCGTTGAAGATAGCGGGATCATAATATGGCCGCGCAGCAATTCCGTATTGGGTACGGACCCTTGGTGTCATATATTGGGGTATGTGCAGCAGACGTATAGGTTTAACATTGGGAGTTCGGTAATCCATACACCAGAAATAATTTAGCACGACGATTTGCCTAAACAATGTATCGAATGACGGTAACCCACCTGCCCTATATACACTGTCCGAAGCCGGCACGTGTGACTTGGATATATTTTTTACTCTTAGCTATGCTTTTATCTAAGTTTTAGATATGTGTTTGGGGTATGTTTTCTTGGCTATGTATTTTTTAAATACTGTTAACTCTCTTTTTTTCAGGTAGCGGAGCAGTTGAAAAAACAGCACATGCCATAACAAAGAACACTATACCCCAAAGTTTGAGCTAGTATTTTTTTCGAACAGAGAAACGCAGAAACACTATTCGGTTGTACAGCATTCAGGCAGTAGTTTTAAGCTCTTTACATATGTAAGCCATGTGTGTGTTCCATGAAAGATCCCCATCAACATGTACACCTAGCTATTGAACAGACTCGACATAGAAAATACGGGCACACGAACAGGATGCACAATTTGATGAGCGTATTGTAATAAAGCAGTCGTAAGGCACTGTTTTCTGTCGATTTCAGAAGCACACTAGTCGCCTTTTCACAGGGTTGATTGATATTAAATTCGCTTCGAACCAACCCACTACCCTTCTGCCATCGTCTTGAAGATTTGAGAGAGTGAGAGAATAACCAGACTTTCCAGATACCAGCAGGGTGTCATCAGCGTGTTGATAAATTTTCGAAGTTTTAACAACAGTAGCTAAGTCAGTAACATACAAATGAAAAAGAAGAGGTGACAGCATAGACCCTTGCACACATCTCTTAAGTGTGATACTATCACTCAGCACCGATCTAACGGACACCACTTAACAACGATCCCGAAGGTAAATTTCAAGCAGAGATAAAGATGGTCTGCGGAAGCCATAACGGTATAATTTAGTACAGAGTATACCATGGTTCACAGTATTCAACGCTTACTCAACATCAAGAAATACCCCAAACAAAACCTCATTCTTATCTATGCTGTTATGAAGGGTATCAGACAACTTTTCAAGTAACACCAGCGTGCCCGCGCTAAAGATGAACCCGTATTGATGTTCACTCAGTAACTCATGTTTTGTTACAAAGGAAGTCATGACACCTAAAATGCGCTTTTCAAGAATTTGAGAAAAAGGCGGTAGTTTAAATGGTCTTTTTTGCCACTTTTATAGAGGGGAACCACGCGTGCGCACTTTAGGCTCTGTGGCAAAGAGCAATGTTCAGTTACGTTGTGCAGCATAAACAAAATAACACCTTTTAAATACCCATTATTTCTCCAGAGATTACCTATGTGTATGCTATCAAGCCGTAATCATTTATTTCGTCTCAAATTACTCACTATTCAAAGCAGACCAGGCTCTGTCAAAAACGGGATAAATGCGGACGATGACACAAGATTTCGTAGTATATTGTTACTGGCACACTGAACTGGGTCTTTTTGTTTCAATAAAAACGATTCATTAAATTTGTTAGCCAGGTCGGAAGTAGCAAAACCCAAGTTTCGTTCTATTGTGCTTTTTGTAGGCAGGCGCTCGTGACCTCGTATTTGATTTACTAAGGACCAAGTTACTAGTCATATTGCGACTAGACACTTTGAACTGTTCGCTTCAGAATTGCTTCTTTGACAAACTAATCTGCGCAGTCACTCTATTTCTCACCGTACGGAACTAGCCGCGCAGCGCTGTGTAGTCTGGGGCTCGGCGACATCTTGCCCAACGCATATTTTTTATCAGTGCCAAAACACCAGGTGTAACCCACTGATGCTCAGCCCTCCGTTTTTTTAATTCTATGGTTTTCTTATACATCTCCTTCATCTGGCCTAACGTGCGGACAAAATTGTCATATGCAGTGTCGTTATTATTATCTAGAATGAAAGAATTCCAGTCAAAGCTAGAAACTTGTTTGTCTATCGTTTTTATCAAATTGACAGTATGAGTATGATTCGTTTGTAAAGAATTGTATTTGGTTACCTGACCCGCAATGAAGTAGTGATCTGCTAACTTCTGCATAATTACAGCCCCGGCCATAGAAGAAAGGTCGGATGCTCGCACGTTCATAATGAGTGCATGTACGGGTGAGATTACCTTTTATGAACTCCTCCTTTGTGGGTTCCCAGATAAGAGGCTCAATTCCGAATTTGGAAAGGGGGTTCACGTATTGTTCAAAAGCTGACCGCTCGCTTTCGCAGCAAGTCGATGTTGAGCCCCTGAATATGCACAAGTTGCCTGAGCTGAAAGTTTTTCTGCACACCTCTCGCAAATCTTCTGTAATACAAAGCGCGCTTTCGGTTGGAGGACGATAAACAACTAGTAAACGAGTTACAAGATCATTTTCGGTTAGCTCAAACGCCAGAGCTACTGCCGATGAAAATACAATGTTAATATTTGAAACTAACAAATTGTGCCTAATGAACACGGAAATACCACCCCCTTGGTATTTTTGCTGTTGAGGGAGTGTTTCTGAAAGACGCAGTAAACATACATAAACTCTGTCTGTCCTGGCGACACTAGCAAAATCCTAATCTATAAAAAACAGACTTCAAAGTGCATGATAGTTTATTGTTTTGAGCAGCCTTGCGCCCTTTTTTCTTGCGGCAGGAAGTTCACAGTCACGCACCAGTAAATTTTAAGCATCGCAAGCTATGTACGAAATGAAATATATACGAGTGCGCTAGGCTGTGGTCTCTAGTAAGGTTAGCAGTACAATTCGGGAACGCTATCAATATTCTCTACTAAAATAGGCGTACACAACCTTCAGTCAGTGAAGATAGGCTAATTTTTTTATTAGGCAGAAGCAATTATGCGCTCTCCATAGCACTCAATATTCACTTGCAGCTTCACCACGAGTTATGCTATGTGCATCGTGAACACAAATCTGCAAAGAAATAAAAAAACCATCATTTTCGCGCCTGACCAAAACAATATAACTTCGATTACGGTAATTTGACAGTACCTAGCTATAAGAAGAAAAAACCCGGGTAAGCGGTAAATTGAATAACGATTATCCTTGGCGCACGGGGACTGATCAAAAGTGACCCAGTCCTGTTGTTAAACCGTTACAGGATGGAGAGGGGCTTCAAGCAGCGTGACCTCCGTGCCTTAAGGGCCTGGTCGCCTCGCTTATAAAAATGTGTCTTTGTTTCGAGTGAGCTGCAATTCGCACATCTCCTAGTAATGCCTCACTATCGATGTATTGTTTTATCTTGGGCCGGGTTCAGGCCTAAAAGCATCCAGGTGGGGCTGGGCCGAGTATGAAAGCGTTAGGTGCAGGCGCTTGCCGAGCCCAGATGCCATGCTGTGCCCAGCACGAGAAATTTCGTTCAATAAGGGATTAAGGCTGGGTTACTCACTCACCATCAACCTATATACTAAACGCACCTCTTCTCGGGCACATACGCGGGCTGTTTTGTCACATGTATACGGGCTTGAATGAGCACAGATACTCATTTATTTCATTTTTCATCCTACGAAAACACAAGTGTCCGCCTTGGAAGAGGTGAATTTTAACTGGATATAGTGGCTGCATTTATATTTTAAACCTTGAGTAACTTGCGAAAGGGTCAGCGCAAGTGACGAGGTGTATAGAGGCTGTGATAGTCTTTGGGGAGCACATAGTAAAGGGCAGTGCCGAGTAACCCAGTTTTATGGTAGTTGGAACTGGTGATAACACTTCAACATAGGAACTGTAAAAGAATTACAATCAATAAATCTTTTCGATAAAACGATTCTCGCCAAATTATCTTACCCCACTCCAAATATGCGAAGTCTGAATCAACAGATTTAGGGTTTGAAACTTAAACCAAGCAACGAACACATAATAGGATTTTTCCCATTTTTATAATGTACGGCAGATATCTTGGTAGCCATATATTTTTCGGAGCTTCCACTAAGTAAGCAAAAAACAAAGTAGTTGAAGTTGTACGGGGTTCCAGCAGCGTTACCGACGAGTTTAGCACGGGATAGGGTATTGTTTTATTTTGCTTTTATGATTATGTTCCTCAATTTGCATGTTATTCCTCTGTTAGATATTCATTAAACCCTCCGAACATCGTGTCGTGGTAACCTAGCTCCTGGTCACAATTACCGTGAGCACACACATTCGAATAGTTTAAACAACGGTATCCACCTAGTAAAATTGCACTTCAGAAGTGCATTAGCTTGTGAAATGCATTTGAATATGCCCTTTTACTCGTGATTTCGTTTTTGCTTTAAATGAAACGATGCGAAGGACGCACTTGGGGTGGTATTTTTAACACATCTTTGATCTATTCAAAACAGAATAGCAGATGGTGCTCATTCTCATTACGTTGCCCACAAATAATTTTTTTGCACTTTTGGATACTAACATATATGTAATGGTTATTGGATTTCAACAACATTTTTTGAGCATCAGTCTAAAATATTTTTTTTTCGCCCTTACAGATGACTACACACCAGAAGGTAATATATGTTTGACTTTTTGTACAAATGACAAATAGCAGAAGCTGACAAAATTAAATAGAAGAAAATGTAAAATGACAAGATATTGTCAAAAGATAATTTTGTGTTTTATTCGTATGATCACACAAGGAAATTAAACCGGTGCGGGGCTTGTACTTTTCTAGTGAACGCTTGTATTTCAACTCTATGAATAGGGCATTTTATATTATAATTGTGTTCGTATTGAGGCGCGCCTTTGGAGTGCTTGTTATGCTTGTTTCAAAGCATTTTCTATTACCCCATGCAACGAACACAGAGCTGCTTAGGTAACCTTGCGACGAAAACCATACTAGAAAATGTCTCTACTTGTTTTTCTCAAATTCATAGATTCACAAAGCACTCACGTAGTGTTACAATTTTGTTCATAACCAAAATTCTGTTTGTTTGCGGCGGGCCATTGCCAAGAAGTGAAGTTGCTAGTGAAAATATTTGTGTCTATTTCCTTTAAAGAAAATCAGAACGTTATTTGCCTAAAGTGCAATGCACTCCGCAATTTGACAGTTAAAAAAATTCTTACGCGTGACAACGTACTCTACTCTTAAAGTTCGTAAACTGTCCAATGTGCAAAATAACCTACTTGCCTAAGGGTGTAAGCTTATGGTTCTAAAATAACAACAGTTGCCCTGTGGCCGTCGGAATGAGTAAAGAAACAAGAATTTCTTGCAGTGATAGGTAATATATTGTAAAACAAGGGCTCCGTAAAACAATAGAATGGAGTTGGATTCAAGATTTGAACAGGGACTACGGTTGCGTGAGTTCAAAGATTGAATGGAATAGAACTTTATTGTTGTTGTTGCATAATGGTACATCACTAGAATATAGTGATTGTAAATGCTTTACACAGATGCGGACGGACATTGTACGGTCCTAAGGTCCCCGCACCAAAAAGGTTATGGGAAAATTGTTAACCAAAAAGCACACTACATCATCAGAGTTGCAGGTATGCAAGACCACGGCTAACCAATTTGTTGTAAACCTCATTTATGTACCGCCGCAAAAGAATTTTTATTCGGTGCAGCAAACCTAGGCAATCTACCACAGAAAAAGTTTCTGATTCTCCAAAAATTCACTACTAAATTTTGAGTGCTGCGTTCTTTCCAAATGTGTTAGTGGAGTGCAACTGTCACAGAACACAAATGTAGTACTGGACAGGATTTATATGAGCGTGCATTTTATACGAGAAGGCCAATCCACACTGCGTAACAGTTAGCTCTTTACTTTTCTGTAAATATTGATGATTTTATTTTTGGAGTTAGACATGAATTACATGATCCTGAAAACTCAACCTAGTGAGTATGGCTTTAGTCAAGAAGAGAAATCCAAGAAAATGTAGGGGTGGAAGAGGTTCGAGTCTTTTTGTAGCAGGTGGAGCTTAATTTGGGCGATTGATTTATGTAGTGCATTTATGAACACAGCCATGCAAGCTATTTTACAAGAAAAGTATCAACACAAAAAATGTTTGCGCATATTCGTAACACATTTCTTTACATCTATGTTACAGAGGTGACTCGGCCTGAGCAAGTCGGTAAGTTTTCAGTCGTTATGATAATTGTTTCTTGCTAAAGAAAATGTAACTTGTTCGGAAAAATAATCTTGTGTAAGACGAAGTATTTTATTTTAAAATACTATATTCAAACTAGTGGTGCAAACTTGGCTGCGTGATTATAAAAAAAGTAATCCTTTATAGGCGATGTCACATCAGTGTAAAAATAGAGAGTGACTTGGACAACGACACCTATAAGAATGACGGGAAGCGCTCAACTTATTTTTTTGTCGTTGTCCAAGTCTTGCTCTATTTTTCAATTATATGCACCAACTAGTTTAACAGCCATGTTTATTGAAGTAAAATCAGTCCTACATACACATTTTAGAGGTTAAGATTAAGAAATGCCCAGTATAGTTTCCTACACAAGACACGGCACAAAAAAGTAACCGATAAAAAATTCAACCCAATCAAATGTACCTGCTATTGAGCTTCGAATATTTATTCTGGTTGAAGGACTATAAATGACGCGATAGAGTAATGTTAACTTAGGTCATCCTTTCCTGTAATATTTGGTACCAGTGAAAAAGTGGAGCGCCGTAACGCATGTCTTAAGAGATGCGAAGGTGCCACACTGTGTCTGTTTTTTTGTGGTTAAATACGAAGCACGAAGCAAAGTGAAATTAATGATGCAGGAGACAAATATTGTAAAACCAAAAAAAGTATTGAACGATTGCTTGCAGTTAGTCAACATAGTGTCGAAATGGGCGTAGCGTGTTACAGGCGCTGTGCAAGTATTTATATTTCACAATAACTGCAAATTTGAATTGAACAATAAGCACAATGTAACAGGGAGTAATTAAAAGCTACTAGAATATATCCTTCGCTCCCAGTTTGTGGATACCCGATAAAATGCGGAAACATAAGTCAAGAGCCTACCTACCAAGTCGATCAGATAGTTCTCTAAAGGAAGAAAGCAACCCGAGTGCGCCTTTTATGTGTGACGACATAAAATTGGCCGCAGAACAAGTGTGGGCAAACTTTTCCGAGAGGCCACATGAACTTCAAGCACCCTTTTCCAGTAACGGAAACTAGCAACCGTGTGGATCTCCGTTGGGGTCACGGGTCAAAATATTCAAATATATGGGCGGCCGCAAGAGCCCGTCGTAGAGGTTCAAACGCCTCTCGCACGACGTTGACCATGCAGGGATATCACTGTCATTATTGAGGAGCTTTGCTTTGGGCGACATGACTTTAGCAAACTGGGAACACAGCATCAAAAAGGCAAGCACGGGAATATAAATCTTCACAGTGCCTTCATCGCAGCTCGGCTTCGGAAACAAGGCAACCGCTTGAAAACTGTTAGCGTCCGGGAGGACCTCGTGTATAGGAGGATGTCGCCCAGTATGTTGAGCTGGAGTGCAGAAAAATGGCACTTTTTGATGTTCAGCTGCAACCCAGCGTTGGACAGGTGCTCAAAGTGAACGAGTGCGAAGGAAACCAAGCTACAAAACTGCGACATCTTCGAGATATCAATGGCGAGTAGTTCACTTGAGTTCTGTTCAAGTACAGTCGATCGTGTGTTAGAATGTGGAGGTGGCGTTCCAAAGCCCGAACAGCAATACGTGAACTTTTTAATGGCCAGCGGAGGTACCAAACACCGTTTTTTCTGCCAGTCGGTATTTGGTTGAGAAAAATTCAAGCATCTCTCTTTGGATGAGAAAATTCCAAAGATGAGAAAAATTCAGCTCCCTGTAGCGAGTAAGTGGCCAGATCGATGTGCGGAAGGAGAGATATCTTTTTGTGCGATGTTTTTTCAAACAGCGATAATCAGCGCAAACCAAATCGACCCATACTTTCTTACAAGCAACACGGATGACTCTCAGGGGCTCAATGAAGGGCGAATTACATCACTTTCAGACGTGTCCGCCACTGAGTTCATAGTGCGACGCCCCTCCTGTAATTGACAGTTCGGTGGTTTCAAGGCATCGCACGCGGGACACAGTGCCAACAAGGAGGGCGACAAGAAACGTCCCGCCCAGCAATCTTTGTGCGGAGTCGAAAGACAACAAAACGAGCGAAGCAGTTTTGTAAGCCGTGCTTTTTAGGGTCGGTTTAAGTTCTAAGCAATTGAGTTCCTGAAAACATCAGAGGACAGTTGGTTCGGCACGATTGAAGAAACACTTAGCTCAAAGACCTGAGGTCGGGAAAAGTCTTCCGGTACTTTCTCGTCGACCCGAGGATCGACAAGATATACAAACCAGGGTGTTTCTTCGTGCAGGAGGGGTCATGGTGTAGTCAATAAATTTCTAATCATCAGGGCGCTTTCACAATTGCATATAGTAGGAAGGGTTGGCCGGTAGCGGAAAATACACTTGTGTTTGCGAAAAGCGCCAGACTGCATTAAAAGCACAGTTGGATGAGCTACTCATGCACACGACAGGTAAAAACACGGGAAAAGCGGCGTTGAACATACGGGTCTTCAGCGAGAACTAACTTATTCCTGAAATACCTTGAGAAACTTCTCAGAGTGATTAAACCTCGGCTTCAGCCTGGATGCCGCGGATCATTGCCTGATGCCGCAGATGAAATACCTTGTCCAAAATGGCATCACTGGAGCAAGGTGGCAATATGGCCAATTCAATGGTGTACAGTATCTTATGCATAACGGCACCAGTTGTAGAATTGGTTAGTGCCCTAATGTGTTCTGGATCACCAATTCACAAAATAAGTATCAAAAGTTTTCTTACCTTTGGAATTCAACCGAATAAGTCCACATAAATTACAGAAACAGCAGCGCAAGTCAGGAAAACGAAGTCATATCTTTTATAATGGACTGGCAGAGGTCGACAGAAATAACAGAATGAGCATCACCAGTCTCGATCAGGGCATTATAGTGGGCATCTTCCATAGCTATCTCAATAACCATTTCGGGAAAAAAACTAGGCCTTGGCAAGTTCGAGGTCGACACAGTTCAGGGCGGCATCACAAAGTCGCCAGCGAGTGACAATGGGAGAAAGATAAGGCGAGGCCATTGGAGTGGAAGGGCGATCGGATGTCTTTAAGGTACTCGGTGGTGAGATGGAGCTTAGTTCATAGTCTGGGGCACATATGATGTGGTGGAAGCGCGATTGCAATACAAACCTTGTTGAACGTTCGTCTGCATCACCATGACACTGCGGTCATAACAACCTAGCCTATCCAGTGCATGTGCATAGCCGACTTACCACCGCAATCGACGCTACGCAAGAAGTCTGCAGATAAAACTTTGTGGGAGAGGGTGGACATGTCGGTCGGCTTCGAAGTTGAAGAATGAAGTGGTAAACATTTGTGTGTTTTTTTGGTGCCAACAACCTTGGGTGTGGAGGAACTCACATAAAGAAAGATGAGGCTGCCGTGTATTGGCAGGTTGAAGCGTCGTTATCCAGTCCTGAAATCGCTGGATCCCGGATGAGAGATAGTTTAAACAAAATATTTTAGAGACCGAACACTGCCACTACATGGGGTGTAAACTGGGCGTAGGAAATGTGGAACAGAAGCGGCAGGCAATATATGACAATGCTTTCTCATCCCGGACAGAAATCGGGTGGCGCCTCGGCACGTGGGCACGCCAATTGGTTAGCACATCCTCAATGAGGGCAGCACGAGCTCATGACGTGAGCTGAAGGACGGCGCAATCCAACAGGCAGAAGAACAGAGTTGGGTTGAACCAGTTGCCAAAGCGACGGCTTGGCCACTCGTCTGGCTCCAGCTTTAGGTTTTTCTGCGGTCAGCAAAAACAACCCCTTGTCGTTGTTTACATGCTTCTGGGAATAGCGTCTAGATGGGTGAAAAAAAGGTAACAATGGTAAAACCGCTGATGCTGTCTGCTCAAATCTTATACGCGCTCATCAAACCGAAGACTGGGTTGACATAGGGTGCCATAACATAGTTACTCCTGTAAAAAAACACTTAAAGAAGCAGTACACTTACATAAACTCTGTCTGTACTGGTGACACTAGCAAATACCTAATCAAAATAAATTCGTTCAAAGTACGTCATATTTTATTGCTTTGAGAAGCCTTGCACCTTTTTTTCTTGAAGCAGAAGTTCTCATTCACGCTCCAGCAAACTTTTGACATTCGACACTATGTGCGAAATTTAGTATAGACGAGTGCGCTAGGCGGTGGTCTCTGTTAAGGTTAGCGTGACGATTCGGGAACGTTATCAATTTTCGCTATTAAAATAGGCGCACACAATCTTCATTCAGTAAAGATGGATTACTTTTTTTATTAGCAGGAGCAATCATACCCTCTCCGTGGCACTCGAAAGTCACTTTCAGCTCTACAGTGTGTTATGCTATGCGCATCGTGAATATAATTACGCAAAGAAATGAAAAAAACTCAATCACCCGTTCAGCAAAGTTATACACTTTCGATTGAACTAATTTGACAGTACCAACCTATCAGAAGAAAATAGCCCGGGTGAGTGGTAAATTGACTAACAATTAGTCTTAGTGCACTTGGAGTGTGTAAAAGTGACCCAGTACTGTTTACAGATTACAGGACGGAGAGGGGCTCCAAGCGCCGTAATCTCCGCGCCTAAGCGCCTGATCGCCTCACGTATAAAAATATTTCCTTGTTTCCAGTGAAGTGCAATTCGCACATGTCCTAGCAATGCCTCACTATCGATGTACTGTTTTATCATGGGTCAGGTTCGAGTCGAAGATAAAAGCAGCCAGGTGGGGCTGGAACGAGTAGGACAGTGTTAAGTGCAGAGCGCGTCGAGACCAGATCCCATGCTGTGCCAAGCACGGGAAATATGGTTCATTTGGTGCTTAAGGGTTGGGTACTCACTCAACACCACCTGAAATACTAAGCGGATCTCTTCTCGGGCACACCCGCCGCGGTGGCTCAGTGGCTAAGGCGTTGCGCTGCTGAGCACGAGGTCGCGGGTTCGATTCCCGGCTGCGGCGGCCTCTTTTCTGATGGAGGCTAAAAGCAAAAACGCCCGTGTGTACGAGATTTCGGTGCACAATAAAGATCCTCAGGTGGTCGAAATTAATCCGGAGCCCTCCACTACGGCGCGCCTCATCGCCTGCGTTGCGTCGGCGCGTTCAACCCCCACAATCAATCAATCAATCTTCTCGGGCACATCTGCTTCTGTTTTTTTACAACCGTTCGCGCTTAAAAAGCACAGACCCTCATTTATTTCATTCTTCTTCATCCGATGCAAACACAAGTTTACGTCTTCGCCGAGGTGAATGTGGAACCGGTGATGGTGGCTATTCCTCCGGTTTAAACTTTAGTACCTTGGGAAAGGTCAGTGCAAGTTTCGAGGTGTATAGAGGCTGTGATAGCCTTTGGGGAGCAGATAGTAAAGGGCCATGCCGAGTAATCCAGCTTCACTGCAGTTTGAACTGGTGATGACACTTCAAGATGTGCGCTGCAAAAAATTGCAATCAATATCGAAACTTTTCTGGAAAAGTGTTGTCACAGAACTGTCTTAACCCACTTACAAGTATGGCATGTCTCAAATCCCAACCGATGTATGGTTTGAAATCTATACCAAGCAATGAACACACGTAAAGACTTTGCAATTTATAATTTTTTATGGCACATATGTTGGTAGCCATCTATTTTTTTAAACTTCCACTAAGTAGGAGCAAAACAAAGTCCCTAAACTTGTAGAGCGTTCTAGCAACTTTGCCGAGGAGTTTACCACAGGGGTAGGCCCTGTAATATTTTATTTTTATTATTAGGTTCCTTACTTCGCATGTTATTTCTCTCTTAAAAATTCATTCACCACTCGGATAATTGTGTAGCGGTAATCCAGCTCCTGGTCACAATTAAAGTGAACAAAACATGGGCTTCTTTTAAACAACGGTAACCACTTAGTCAAATTGCACTTAAGAAGTGCATAAGGTTGTGAAATGCCTTTGAATATGCCCTTTTACTGGTGAATTTATTTTGACTCTCAATGAAACGATGCTAGGGACGCACTTGGGGCTGGTATTTTTAACACATCTTTGATCAATTCAAAACAGAATTGCAGACGGTGCTCAGTGTTATTACTTGGCCCAAAGAAATGGATTTTTTACACTTGTTGATACTAACTTGACGTAATGGCTATCGTATTTCAATAAAATTTTTTGAGAATTACTATCAAATATTTGTTTCTTTTTCGCTGTTACAGACGCAACCACAACAGAAGGTAATATATATTTTACTTCGTTTATAAAAAAGACAAATGGTTAGATGCTGATAACAATACATCAAACTGTTGATAATGCTGATAACAATAAATAGCTAGAATGTTTCCAATAAAAGACTTGTGTTGCGTCTCTTCGAATTGCAAATTGCATATTATAATTGTCTTCGTATTTAGGCATGCCTTCGGAGTACCTGTTATACTTGTAACAAAGCAATTTCTTGTACCCCATGCAACGAACACATAGCCGATTAGGTATCGTTACGATGAAAACTATAATTATTATCTCTACTTGTTTTTCTCACATTCAGAGATTCTCAAAGCACTGACATGATGTTACAATATTGTTCATAACCAAAATACTGTTTGTGTGCGGCGAGGCAGGGCCAAGAAGTGAAGTTGCTACTGCAAAACAATTGTGTCTCCTTCTAGGAAAACCTGAACGAACATTATTTGCTTAAAGTGAAATACCCTCCTAAAGTTCACAGTTTAAAAAATTTCATATGCGTGACTACGTACTCCACCCAAAGCTTTAAACTGTACACAGTGAATATTATCTACTTGCATTCGGGTGCAAGCTTACTGTGCTAAAATGGCAATAGTTGCCCTAAGGCCATCCGAATTGGCATGCGAACAAGAATTTGCTTGCAGTGATAGGTAATAATATTGAAAAACAAGGCACCGTAAAACAACATAATGGAGTTTTGATACAGGTTTTGAACAGCGATAGGCTGATATCAACAATGCCTCAGTCAAAATATGGGGTATCGTGTCATCACGCATTGTGAAAAAGAATCTTGACAAAGGAAGACATAAACTGCTTTGCACATACTTTTCTTCGCGCCAAAAAGTTATCAGCATCAACAAGTATTCAAATTTAGAGAAAATGGTTTATATCACGAACATCTATCAAGTGCAGCATTCACAATGTTTCTTATTTACATCTGATTGATTTATTATTAGCTCATACAAAAATTTCATAGATTACACAAGCTGGCAAGGACACTGCTTGAGGAAACAAAAGAATGCTAATGTACCACAGATGGGCCTTCAATTCTTTATGTCGCAGCCTATATAACGAATATTGAAGCAGTTCAATGCCTCTGAGCGCGAATGGTGTTGTATAGCGCAGATAACGTGCTCTGTACAAGGATCAGTAAGATACTTTTCTATTAGGATCATAAACGGTGAAAAATCTGACGTGTAGAGTGACGTGAGTAGAAAGCTGCATAGGGTAAGTTTGCAGTTCAAGCTACTGTTAAATAAAAATTGTTTTCGCTTGTGTTATAAGTAAGAATAATTGTCTCTTACTGTGTTAGTCGAAATAGGCTATTGCATTTTCTACAGGGGTTTGTCGCCCTTGTATATCTCTATTCAGGCATTGTGAAATTACGTTACACTGTCATTAGGATTTCGTGATTATTATTTTTGGGTACATTTTAAGGATCCCGCAATACCTTTTTACATACACTTCGAGTTAGAAAATGTGATAAAAGACTTTTTGCACTAAAATGCGGCCACACCGGGTGCAATCTGTAAAAGAAGGTCATTCTGACTATAAATCATGGTCCTTTTTGGAGGCAACTTGAAAAGGGACGATGGTTCTGGAGTTCAAAAACACAATAGAATATAACTATATTGTTGTTACAGAATGGTACATCACAGGAATGTAGTCAATACAGGAATGGGTAGCAGAATGAAAAAAACTGTACTGAGACCCCCCGTTACTGATAGGAAACACAGAAGTAGCTTTATTGGATCTGGTAGCTGGAATAATACTTAATTTTTCATTACCTATCTAGTACGAAGAAATAACCAGACTTTGCGTAAATATTGAATGATTGAGATTTCATTGTTTAGGGATAAATCAAGAATATATTAAACAAATAAAACGCACAACATTGAAACAACTAACACAGGAATAATTATACAAAATAAAGCATCGTATTATGATAAATTATTGAGTGCAGTCAATCCAAATACGTGCATAGCAGTCGTATAAAAGCGATGGATAGCTGGCTAAGAGACAAATAGAGACTTCAGTAGGCGAAATGTGGATGTGCACATCAAAAGTCTATGTGATGGTTTGTCAAAAATGATCGAAGAAAACGTTAAAAGGTTGATGGACGTGCTTGTTTTTTGATGGTATCGGGTAGCTCGCTCCATATAATGATTGAAGCAAAAGCAAATGTCTGTTTACCATAGTTCGTGTCTCCCTTTGGAAGTAAAAAGGTAATTTGCAATGAAAAACGAGTTTTGTTAGTGTTTCCTAGTGTAGCTCTAAGAGAATGGCAGGTTCCTTGAAAAGGCGAAAGGCAGTTGTGTCAACAATAAATCCTTGGTTTTAGTAATCGGAAGAAGGTTAAGATCAAAAAAAGGAGCAACGGGAGCATCAAAATGACTACAGGTTAATATAAGCAGCACCCTGTTTTGAATTTGCTGTAACCGTACTATGTGGGAGTGGTGAGTGCTACCCCATGTCCCGATAACATAGTTTAGGTGACTTCGGAAAAAAGCATAGTATAAGGATAATATGATTCGTTTGTCGAAGTAATGGCGCGCTTTTTATTAGTACCCGAATGACATATGCAACTTTCTTCCTGATTAGGTAATGTGTGCATCAAATTTTAGAAAACGGTTAGTTCAGTTTCTAAGAATGTTAATAGATCAGTAGGTATTATGGCGAGGTTATTGATGTACAGAGGGTTGAGATGATCACGGGGATTTGTTAGCGTGCTAAAAACCACAAACTTTATCTTAGATGGGTTATTAACAACTGATTATTATGACACCAGTAAGAAATGTTGGCGAGGTCCAGCCTGAGCTGTGAAATTGCACTGGAAAGTTTTTCCTGGGATGTGAAAATGACGGTGTCGTCGGCGTACAAAATGTAGACGGTTACGGATGTCGGACAACTCACAAGGTCGTTAATATAAAAAGACATAGTAATGGGCCAAGTATTGATCCTTGGGGCACACCTTTGTGTACAGTTTTTGAGTCAGAGAGGACCCCTAATGTGTTCACTGTTTTTATACGTATATGTGTGTAAGTGCGGAGGAGCTATATTGCGGGATACATAACGCCTGATTATGTCAGTTCACTAAAACGTATGTCTGGGTAATACAGTAAAAGGTCTTGGTAAAGTCAATAACAACACACCCAACATATTTTCCTCTATCTAATTCGGTTTTTAATATACTTGTTAATGGTATTATGGCCAGGTTGGCAGACCATGGCGGAACCCGAATTGTCATGGTGATAACACGTGAAATTTCTGGAGGTAGTTCGAAAGCCACGGTTCGGTTAGCTTTTCGACCACTTTGCCTAAGAATGGAAATATCAAAATAGGTCCGTAATTATAATAATTGCCTTATTTCCTTTCTAAATACCAAATTTATTATGATTTGCTTCAGTTCGTGAGGAAATGCGGCATTTGTGATTATAAGGTTTATGATGTCGGCGCAAATATGTGAAATAAAATCCGCAATTCCTTTGAAACAAGAGGAGTGAATGTTATCGTGACCTGAGCTGGTGATTTTGAGATTACCTTTCGTCATACGCACTTCACTCGGTGTCGTAGGATACAGAAAGAATGACTGTGATGCATGATGCGCATTATCCTCATAAGTCGTGGCTGGTGCGCTTTGTGAATAGCTAAAGTTAGTGGGAAAAGCATTCACAATATCTTTTTGCGTTTTAGGTGCTTCTTCGCCAAGCTCTACTTTAGGGGGGTACTTTTTGCAGGAGTGCTGTTAAGAAAATTGTTAATTACGCGCCACTACTAGGCAACATTGTTACCCTGTTTAGTACCTTATATTTATAGTACCCTTTTTTGTTTGTTTCAACAAAGATTTGAAAGAGTTGAAAGAGTTGAAGAGTTCGTTGTGACATTTTTGGTAGCACTCCTTTAGGCGGGTACTTTTGCGCAAGCGCTTTATCAAAGAAGGAGTAATTCATGGGTTTTGCGAACAGGAATTATTTTTTAGACAAAGTACAGTTGATGTGAAATGTTTTATGCAAGTGGTAACAATTGAACTAAATTCCGTATAGTAACTTTGTGTGTCTTTGAGATAAGTCACACGTGTCCAATGAGCGGTTTTGATATCTTGGAGAATCATTTTTTGTCAAATATAGATTTCAAAAATGCATTAGTAATGTAATTAGGACAGTTATAACGAAGTAAAACTAAATAGTGATCAGTGATTGTCGTACGTATATCAGCTTCAGAAGTAAAAAATAGGTTCCTTAAGGCATGGTCAATGACACTTCCTGGATATCTGAGAGTAGAACATGATTGTATATTGACTAATGACTGAAAGCCATCAACTTGAAAGCAGTTATCATACTTGTCGTGAGAGGAGTTCTTGTGTAAGATATTATATTATGTACGCTAATATCACCACATTTTTGTTTTCGTGCGATAGCGTATGAAACATTTGTCTAAGGTTGTGCAAAAGTTTGGGAGGGAGGAGCTAGGTGACCTATATAAGCTGCGGAATGTTAGGTTTTTACTATAAACACAGAAACATGAATTCTCTATTTCTACGCACTTGAATTCGCAGCCTTCTGCGTGGAGCTGAGTGTCGTCTCTACGTTTATAATAATGCCTGATAACACAAAAATAGCATAACCACCATAAGTTGATGTTTGACCGTGACAAAATGCAGGAGTATACCAGTGGAAACTATAAATGAAAACTGAAAACAGTGTTCTATTCTCTTCATTGAGTTTTACAACCAACCTGTTGATGCTTGCAAAACAATGCATTGCCTTGTCGTGCCTACAGGCATTGCTGATCAAATATTCTGGACCATACTGCAATCAAGTTTCAAAGCGCTAGTCACGACATTTTCCCAGGGATGTTTTTCACTTGTGCAGCATTCTTCATTGTACAAGCGATTGATTTGGGACGAGACGCATTGAAGCATCTGGTCACAGTGTAGTGAGGAAATGGAACGGAGATAGATGGCGACTACACTATCTGATGTAATCAAAGAGTCTCTCTGCCTCAAAAAGTGGGCCACTGGGTATTACATTGCTGTCTTTGTAATATCCAGAAGAAACAGTGGAGGACATGTGGTACAATAGCGCGGAACTTAGGTCACGGAAAGTTGAAAAGATGTTAAATCACAATCAGCTGAATGCTGAATGCAGAAATGGTGTTGTGTAAAGCGACCTTTTATTATTCGATGCAAACCATTCACAGCATCGATGTGGTATCAAGAAAAAGTCGGACAATGCAAAGTCAACCCGGAAGAGCCATCTCTCACTTCATTGCAAGCTGTACAAATGCCAGCGTTCTCATGCCAGTGTGAACTGGAGATTTCGGGACAGACGTGAAACATGTCATCTCTTTATCAGACCAGAAAAGGCGAGACGTGCTTGTGGGGAGATTTTATGGCAAGTTTAAGATTCCCATGTTTTCCAAATGTTCCTGGCAGCTGAAATGCGTAATGCCGAATACCCCAAGTGTAGTTTTCGCACGTTACCCACTCAAAAACATTCAAAACCACAGTTTTATGAAACAGTTTCAAAACAAAAACGCGGGAAACGCCTGCGCACAACAGCAGCCATCTAAACTGTGTTACGTATGTTAAAGCCAATGGTCAACCCCTTGATAGGGCAAGCTCATTCGGGTCATGTAATTGCTTGGCGTTTAGTGTTTGACCTTAGAAAAAAAATAGACTACAGCGAGATGAGTATTCTCTACAGGTGAATGGCCGCGTTTACCAGTTTTTCGCTAATTTTTATTGAAGGTTTTATTTGCTCGTCTTCGGTTGTTTCTTCCCCCACCGCTGTCCCTGGAACGCAAGTCGCGATACAGAAAGGGAGCGAATTGGCTTGTAATAAACTGTATTCGTTTTGATTAGCATAACAATTAAAAAGGGGTAGCAGTCAAGTTTGGGTTTTTGCAAGAAACAAATGGCAGCATCTCCACTCCGTGGATGATGGTGAGGGTGCGGAGTACGGGGATTCAAAATAACAGCCAACTTGCGCCCCGAGTGATATCCAATTTGCGCCCCGACCATCATTCGATTTCAGTTATGAGTTTGCCCTTCATTATTACCTCAATAAAACAGGTACTCACTGCTCAAAAAAATTTCGCTTGATTTTTATTGGTGTTGGTGTTCGCGCGGATAAATGCGAACGGGCATTGGCAGGCCCTAAAGCATTACGTACTGTTATAGGCTTGGAAGTGAACCCTTTAAATCTCGGGCACTCACTAAAAAAACGCCTCGGGTAAAACGCCTGACACTAGCTCTTTGTGATCTACCAAACAGAGGACCGAATCCTGCCCGTGCCAGTGTGATTTTTGGCGATTTGAAATACTTTGCACATGGACGCGGACCGACATTGTGTGGTCCTACGATACTCCGCCCCTAAAATGTTGTGGGCAAATCGTTAACCAAAAAGCGCACTATATCATCACAGTTGCAGGTATGCAAGACCACGGTAACCAATTTCCTACGTACTTCCCTTATGTACCGCTGCAAAAGGATTTTCATTCTGTGCAGCAAACTGTGGTAATCTAAACCCACATAAAGTTTCTGATTCTCTAGACATTCACAGCTAAATTTTGAGTGCTGCGTTTTTTCCAAAACTGTTAGTGGAGTGCAACTGCCACAGTACACAAATGTAGTCCAGGACAGCATTCATATGAGCTTGGATTTTATACTAGAGGGCCGATCCACGTTGTCTAACAGTTGAGAATTTTAATTTTCTGTAAATAATGATCATTTCGTTAATTTTTTCGGTTCGACATGTTATAAATGATCTGGAAAACTCAGCCTAGTGAGCATGTCCTTAGGCAAGTAGAGAAATGTCAGGAATTGTATGGCTGGACGAGGTTAGAGTCTGTTTGTAGCACGTGGAGCTTAATTTGCATGAGGAATTTATGTAATAATTTTTGAACACAGCCTTGCAAGAGATTTTATTAGAAAGGCAGCAACACAAAAGAATGTTTGCGCATATTCGGAACACATTTTTTACCTATATGTTACAGAGCCGACACGACCTGAGCAAGTCGGTAAGTTTTCAGTAATTGTATGCTAATTTTTTCTGGATAAAAAATATAAGGTTGTTCGAAAATAGGATCTTTTATGTGACAAAGTATTTGTAAAAAAATAGTATGTTCTAAACTAGGGTGCTATCTTGACTGCATGAATTATACGTAGGTAATCTTTTTAGGCGTTTTAAAACCATTTAACATAAACCACGACTTGGGCAACGAAACAAAGAAAAATGATGGAACAAGTGCTCCACTTGATTTTAGTGTCGTACAAGTTTCGTTGAATGTTTTATTTATAATGCACCAACTACTTCAACAGCTGTGTTTAACAACGTAACATCAGTGCTAGATACACATTTTAGACGTAAAGAATACTAAATGCCCATAATAATTTTCTGCACGAGATAGGCAACAAAAACCAACCGATCAAAAATTTAAACAAATTAAACGTACCGTCTATTGCTCTTCCATGATTCAATGTAGTTAAAAGACATCAAGTGATGCGCTAGAGTAGTGTGAACTTAGGTCATCATTTCCTGTAATTTTTGATATCAGTAAAAATAAGGGAGCCCTGTAACACATGTTTAAAAGAGATCCGTAAGTGCAACACCGTGTCTGTTTTTTTTTCGCGTTTAAATAGAAAACACAGTGAAAAAGTGAAACAAATGATGCAGGAGACAAATATTTTAAACCAGAACAAAATATCTCACAATTCGTAGCAGTTAGTCAATATAGTGTCGAAATGTGCGCAACACATTACAGGCGCCTAAAGTCAGTATTCATAGCTAATAACCTGCAAAGACCTATGTTTCAGAATACTGCAGCGTTTAATTCAAAAATAGGCGCGATTTAATGGGCACCAATAGAAAGTTTCTGGAATATAATATTCGCCACTAATTTTTGGAAACACGAATAAATAGGGAAACTTAAGTCCAAGAGTCTACCTACCAAGATGACCACATGGTTCTCTGAAGGAAGACAGCCAACCGAGTGCGTGTTTTATCTCTGACGACATAAATTTAGCCGCGTACAAGTGTGGGCAGAATTTTCCGAGGGGCGACGTAAAGGTCAAGCACCCTTTTTAAGTAACGTAGAAGTTTGACTGAGTTATAGTAAAGATAGCGTCATCAGTACGGCAAATCGTACTCGGCGAAACTGCACTTCCGTTGTAGAAGCATGGCACCGAGACCAGTGCCACTAGCAGCCATGTGGATCTCCGTTGGAGTCACGGGTCGAAATATTGCAATATATGGGTGGCCGCAAGAACCCGACGTAGAGGCGCAAATGCCTCCTCGCACGGCGTTGACCATGCAGGGATATCACGGTCATAATTGAGGATCTTTGGTTAGGGGACATGACGTTAGCAAATTCCTAACACAGCTTCAAAAAGGCGAGCACAGGTATAGTAACCTTCGAAGATCCTTCATCGCAGTTGGCGTCGGAAAAGAGGCAGCCGCTTAAAAATTGTTAGTGTCCAGAAAACCTCGTCCATAGAAGGAGGTCACACAGTATGTTGAGCTGGAGTGCAGAAAAATGATACTTTTTGATGTTCATCTTCCGCCCCGCGTTAGTAAGGCCGTTCAAAACTTGCTCAAAGTGAGAGTGCGCAGCAAAGCAAGTTGGCAAACGGTGACACCTTCTAGATATCAATAGCGAGTAGTTCACTTGAGTCCTGTTCATATGCAGTCGGTCATGTTTTACAAGGGGGAGGGGGCCTTCCAAAGCGAGAACTTTAATACGTAATTTTTGAATGGCCAGCGGGGGTACCAAAAAGTGTTTTCTCTGCCAGGCTTTGTATTTGGTTGAGAAAAATTCAAGCCTCTGTCTGTGAATGAGAGAAAATCCACGGATGAAAAAAATTTACCCTCTGTAGCAAATAAGTGGCCTGATTGAGGCGCGGAAGGTGTTGATGTTTTTCGTGCGATATTTTTTAAACAGCGATAATCAACGTGAACCACATCGACCCATACTTACGTGCAAGCACCATGTGTGACGTTCACGCGCTCTATGAAGGGCGAATTATATCGCATTCATGGGTGTCTGCCTCCTGGTCAATAGCGCGACGCTCCGCTAGTGATTGACAGATCGGTTTTTAAAACCCATGGCAAGCGGGAACAGTGCCAACGAGGAGGGCGGTGACGAAGGTTAGACCCAGCGATCTTTGTGCTGATTAGAAAGACCAAAAATCGCAAAGCAGTTTTTAAGTTGTGCTTTTTCGGATCGGTCTAAAGTTTCAACAATTGAGACTTTACAAACTTAGACACCTAAACAATTTAGACTTTAGACAACACTGAGCTCGCATACCTGGGTTAAGGGAAACTCATCCGGTACTAGCTGGACGACTCGAGGACCAACAAGATATAAAAAACACAGTGTTTCTTCGTACAGGAAGGGTCATGGTATAGTCAACCAATTTGTGGTCAACATGGCCCTTTCGCGATTGTGTACAGAAGTAAGGGCGGCTGGTAGCGGAAGACACCTGTGTTTGCGAAAAGCGCCGTTGGGTGAGCTACTCATGCAAACGACCTAATAAAAACATGGAAAAAGCTGCGTGGAACGTATTTGTCTTGAGCAAGGACTAACGTCATTCCTGGAACACCGTGAGAAACTTCTCGCAGTGGGGAGACCTCGGCTTCAGCGTGCAGGCAGCGGATCATTCCCTGATGCTGCAGTAAAAAGTCTCTGCCCAAAATTACATTATGGGGGCAAGATGACAATATGGCCATTTCCATGGTGTACAGTATCTCATGCATAACGACACCAGCTGTAGAATTGGTTAGGGACCTAATATGTTCTGGATTGGTGATTCACAATAGAAGTACCAAGAATTTTCTTAACTTTGGTAATTGAACAGAACAGGTTCACATAAATTACAGAAACAGCAGCGGAAGTCTGGAAAACAAAGTCATAACTTTTCGAATACACTGGCAGGTCGACAGAAATTTTAGAATGAGCATCACCAGTGTTGGTGAGGGATATGAATGGGGGTAGCTTCCACAAATATCTCAATAACCTTTTCGGAAGAAAAACTAGGCCCTGGTCAGTTCGATGGCGACGCAGTTCTTGCCTCCACAAATACTGTAGCTTATGTCCCTCCTCTGTTCTGGTAGGGCGGCGTCACAAAGGCGACAGCAAGCGACAATGACGGATATATCAGCCGTAGCCGTTGAAGGGGAAAGGGCGACCGGATGTCATTGATGATATCGAGTGGTGAAATGTAGCTTTGTACATAGTCTGTGGCACATGCGACTTCGTTGAAGCGCGATTGTAATACGAATCTTTTGAACGTTCCTCTGAAGCAGCATGACACTGTGGTCATAACAGCCTACCCTATCCAGAGGATGTGCCATAACCAACCACACCAACGAATTCGAGGCTACACAACAATTCTGCAGAGAAAACTTTATTACAGAGGACGAACACCTAGGTCTGCTTGAAAACATAGGTTAGTGTACTCAGTCGTGAGTACAAATATTTGTGCTCATTTGTACTCATACTCATGAGTGAGTATGAGCGAGTACACAACCTGGATAAAAAAGGAGCATGGAAAAGAGTGAGTAAAGGGGTAAGTCCACTTCTCGTGAGTACAGTACCCATAAGTTTGAGTTCTAATGGGTACGGTATTCATAAGTATGCGTACTCATAGGCATGAGTACTCATAAGTACGATTACTCATGAGTACACAGTACTTATAGGCAGTACTTCTGTGTACACAGTACTCATGAGTTCTACTTGTGAGTATACAGTACTCATGAATACAAACTCATTTTTACTGTATCTTTGAGTGCTTGCACTCGTGAGTACATGCACTCATGAGTACAGTAGTGTAAACAAGTTCATATCACGAACTCGAGTCGGAAACACGTCTACGAGTCGCAAACATTTAGCGATGCTGATATGCAACCTAACTCTCAGGGATGCTAATATCAGACAATGAAAACTGCTCTTCCTCATTCCCCTGTCCCTGTTTGGTGCTCTTAGGATTTTTCGGCGGTCGCTCGGTAACGGGTCGCGGTGAAAAGGCAGAAACAAGGGCGTGAGTCCCGAGGGAAGCGCCGCCGCAATGACTCTGTTTCTAGGCACGTGTTGATTGGTGCACTTATTTTTCTTTACAAATATCTGTCCTGGGGACACGTGGCTGCTTTGTTCCGCTTGCTCCGTTCAAGTTATTTTCAGTGAGGCGGTGGGGTGCTTCTAACAATGCAGGCACTACGCGCCCCGAAGCTCCTTTTTTACGGTCTTCAGCAGTTTCCATAGACGCATGTCACTCTGTGTATTCGTTTCGCGAGCCCAATCGCTCAATTCAAAAGTCGCAGGTAATTTACATGATTGCGTAAAAACGAACTCAATGGTATGTGTCCCCGAAATTGTCCGCAACATCCCGCTCTGCACATTCTAGCTATAATTTGACTGATGGGGTGCGCCCTTATGGTTTTATTAGGCTCATGTTCTGAAACTTTCTGCGCACGATCGGTAGGACAATGTGAGCTTATACCCCATAGTGAAGGTGCCGCGGTGTACTTTGCCCTTGCATTAGAAATAAAATATCCGAGTACAAGAAAGCACGTTTTTGGCTTGTTTATCGGACATCATATTGCCCAGTGGAACGAGTGCGGTGCCTTGTTTCGCCTCGCATATTTTGACGAAGAGCTGTGGCATCGTGCCGCTAGAGGAGCGTTTTGCTTTCGAATGGCTTTGCTTTCGAATGGCAACCCGATGCGACGCTTCTCGTTTATGCCACCGTGTATTGAGGCAGCTGACGACGACGGTAAATTTAGGTGGTTGTTCTTCCCCTACGTTCATCCGCTATTTACTGGCGGGGGGTACAACCCCTCGCTAGCACCTAATGCCGAGTTTATGCTCGCACTATTGAAGGCCTTGTGAAGGGGCCGTTAATTATATGATGAACGGCAACGCGCATAGTTGGGGTTTTAGCTTAAGCTCGCTTCTTGAAATGTCTCGCAAAACATATTTCTTGCCCGTTACGATGCCACCGCACTTTTTGATCAATATCTGTGAGCTTCGTCAGCGCTGCTCGAGACAATAACTGGACATTTCCAGTGCGCAACCAACGCACTAAAAGGGCAATAAAGCGGCGTCAGGCCAAGCTATCATGACTCCGAAAAACGCGTCTGGAAACTTTGTTTTTCTGTTGACAAAGCGTGGAGAGTAGTTGGACAGTGCTGGAACGGCTGTCAAGCACAGGCAGCAACTGGGTGCACTGCGGCCCTCGACTGCGATGGTACCCTCTCCACGCCCTTCCGCCCCCAAAACACAAACACAAACACACACAGACACAGAAACACAAAGAAACACACACACACACAACACACACACACACACACACACCACACACACACACACACGCACTGTAGAACTGGGCCATCCCAGCTCAGTCACCAATGATTCGACGCTGCCGTGCTCGGCCCGCTATCGAAAGCGCGAAGAGTAGAGCGACCAAGTAGTCGAGTCGATCGTGATTTGAAGCTGTATTTATATACAATATTGTTACGCGGCGGCAGGACACAGAGGAGACGAACGATAGAATGGGGTGGAACGATCTATTTACAGTATTTTCAAGCGGCCATGGCCGAGTCCGCTCAGCCTGCACCCGCCCTCTTCCTCGTCGTCTTCGATGCCGAGCTATGTCGCCATGGGGCATTGTCCACTGTCCCGTCACAATATATACAAAGCTGGCAAGGGCGTTAAATCGCTCGGACGAAGGCGATAGCACCTCTCAACTTAGTGCCTACGATGAGATGCCACCACACCACCGCTGCTTCCGGGTCGGTGTTATACTCCTGGTGTTACGTTTTAGCAGCGCGCAGTTCGAATTCCTCAAATCGGAAATATCACTGGCCGCTGTCTGAATCTGGCGAATGGAGACGAAGCGGGTGCGTCTGCCGAGCCCCCACGACAGGGAAAGGGAAGGCGACTCAGCGGCACCATCTCCGGCGCTACTCGCTGAGTGTCTTCGGGGGTCTCTTTTCCCAAGCAAGATTTGGTCCAGCCATCGTGATTGCGAAAAGTGAAGAGCAGACTCTGTGGCGCCTTTCCCGCCAAGTTGCGGCCCGTCTGCCGTGGGCGGTTTGGCATAGGCGAGAAACAACTCCGTCGTAGGCACGTCACCAGGTGCATCGAATTTATGTCGGGCGCGCTGGCACAACACACACACCAATACAAAAATGGGTGGCTGAAGTAGCACCCATGTGGGTTTTTCCCGGGCTCAAAACGGACGAAATATAGCGCCCTGTCCTGTCCCGTTTCCGTGGCGTGAAAGGGACAGGACAGGAGCTTCGTGAGCTTCTCGCAGGCTATCCGGTTTTCGTTTTTGTGTTTATCTCTTATTTTGCGGGCTTGAGGTGGCAGCGAGGGGTACGGTTCCGCAATCTTCGTAGCATGCTGAACATTGGCGGCAGCGTCTCTTCTCAGCTACTTTTATTGGAGATAGTCTATGACTACCAGAGCGCCCCTGCCATAAAACCCCGCGTTTTCCAGCATTAGGAGAGCGATGGAATACGCCGGAAAAAACGGAATACACTGGAAAACGCCGAGCCAGACGACAGTAATGCGGGGACCGCATTTTCCAGCGTTAGGAGAGCGAGGGAATACGCCGGAAAGAACGGAAAGCACTGGAAAACGCCGCGCTGGAAGACATCAACGCGGGGAGGTTGCTGGAAAGCATCGAATAACACGGGGACGTTGCCTTTGGAGACTGGGATTCAGACATGGCGAACGGGTCAGTACGTTCTCATGGCGCCGCTGCTTGGCTGGACACAGGAATGCCTCGCGCCGGTGACGTGGTCGACTGACCAATCCAGCGCCGCGATCGACGCAGGTACCCCGAAACTTTGCGTTTGCGGCCCGTGCAGTGCCACAAAATCCCACTTTTTTAGCCTGCGCTTCGCGGAAACAATGCTCCGTACGAGCGACGATCATGTCGTTCAATTGCATTGCAACCCTCTGTCATAATGAAAGTTTGTTGTATTGCTGCCATTAGCATTCCGATCGTGTTTGAAAAAAACCTTCGCTACAAATTTGCAGTTAACAACGCAACTTATCGCAGATCACGGTAATGTTGCAACATCTAAACGCAGCCTGCTAACCGAACTAATGGATAAATAAAGCCCTTCACAAATTCCTGGGGTTGTTTGAGTGAATTGCAATTGCATATATTGTACCTTGGACAACCTTCGATGAAAGAATCAGGCAATAAGGATAGCCCGTTGGCCAAACGGACGCATAAAAGGCAAGCAAGACTTGCTTTTTGAGGACGTGGTGTAATTATTGCAGTTCACATTCTGACATGTATTTTTGGGTCTTTGAGAGCCCCATTGTCTCAATCTGCGTGCTGTTGTATTATTTGTTTTAGCAAGCAAACTGTTTATATTACAGCGAGCCGTGTGTCCAGTCAAGCCTAAATAGAGAAAATAAGATTTTAAAACCAGCTAACCAGTTGCCGCTACGGTGTTAAAAGAAAAATAAATGGCGCCAGTGAACCCATTAAATTACCAAGATGTGTTAAAAAAGAATAAGTGTAGAAAGAAAGAAAACGCCCACCTTCGCTCCAGCAGGGCCACTCGGAAGAAAGTCCGGGGATGCACCGTCACTGACGAAAACCTGTCGCGCGACAGCACTCGTGGGGCGTGGGAGCCCGCAGTACGAAGAATCGAGAGAGGTGCGGAGGGGTCGCGGCGGGGAACAAGCTCTCGTGATCGGCCGGGGAGCACTTCGTTTCCTCCCTGCTTGTCGCCTTTCGGTCAAAATTCGTATGGTGGCTGCGTGGCTGAGTGGCCCGTCCACATTTCACACCGGTCCTGTGCCTAGTTGAAGTTACGCGTAACTTTTTTGTAAAAACGTGCATTTATGTCCCCGGGAAGTGCCAGCAGCAACATGTGAAGCTACGAAAGCTGTGGTAGAAGCAAGAACAGTGGTCCGGATTCCAAGCATCTCGAAGTGACGACTCCTCTAGCGACGACACACCGTGGTGCTTGGGATTATTGGCACTTCAATGCCAGTGGATACGACGACTCTCGGAGGCAGCGTGATTTGGAATACGTGCGATGTGCTTCGACAATCGACTGAAATTGCAAAGACCCCTGCATGACTTGTGCAGCTATCGTGCGCGCGTACTCTTCGTTATGGGCCTCGTTCACTGCAGTTTCAAATAAACATGTGGCGCCACCTGGGAGCGGCGGCGGAATTTTTTCTGAAGAACAAAATAAACATATACAGCAGTTCGCTACGCGGCTTAATTTAAACAACAACCGTAAAATACGTATACAACAATTACCACGTTTTTTTTTAAAATCAGTTGTTATAATAATAGAAATATTACGCTGACGAGTTTGTGCGGGAATACAAGCCGAAATAATTTAGAAAGCGCCTCTTCTCCAATAAAAGCAGACGACAGTACACGGATCAGCTGCCTGCGACGCCGACGTTCACGAAGCACGTAGTACCCGAAAAGAAATAAAAAGAACAGATCCATAAATGATTTTCGTATGTGCACGCTACTTGGCGTAAGACCACTGCAAAAAAATGCCGTGTATCCAGTGCATATTTTTGTAGCGCCTCAAATACCTTTGGTGTGCACGCATCTGTGCACGCAATAAAGAAAAATACATGAACAACCCACGGATATAGCATGCTTGAATTGCAGGTAGTCATACCAGCAAAATATGAAGCTCTAATGAAACAGAAACGCAAAATATTAACGCTACACTGCGACAAAACCGTAAACAGATGACACACACCAGCCACAATTCGGAGACTCGCATCTACACTTTTATTGAAAGGACTCAAATATCTCAAACATGTACAACTTGTAGTTTGCGTTTGAAAAGCGAGTTCAAGTGGGGGCTTGTTGCGCAAATATTTTTGCTGACAAAGATAACTTGCACCACACAACTATTCACGCTGGCATGTAGTCCCATGCCAGCGTAGTCACCAATCATCACTACAACTCTGTCAGCTTTGAAACATCTCCATTATTCAAAATGGTCTTATTTTATCAAGGACACTCCGAATGCGAGAGGAATCATTCGTGCACAATTAAAGCTCCTGTTGTTCGATCTACCATTTCTGTGCCCGTGTCTATGTCGAGCGATAAACACGGTAAATAAACATTGAGAGGCTTTCATGAAAGCCGCGTCTCGCGCATCTACGTCCAAAAGTATTCGCATATTAAGTACGCATTTATAAACCTATGAAAGCACTTCAAAAAGTATTGCGATATTTTCATAAGCCCATCCAACGAACTCATCGTAGTTTCAGCAGTTTGAGGTAGAGTTTACTCAAGCAGTTGGCATTTTCAAATACCTGCCTCTACAAACCTGAATCTTCGGGCTCTTGAAGCCGCTTATCCATGGTGTCGCAATATACGCTATTTCGCACACACAACACATCAAATCACTTCCTGACGTGTATACAAGGCACAGTGGAGTGTATACACGGGAGAAATTCGCTTCTGCAAGCACCATGAAGTCGCGTAGTCGGTCTTCTCCTCACAATAAGCTGTCCGCCAACTGCTTGGTTATGCAGCAGTTCTAACCCATCCGTTCTGATCTAAAGCTCAATAAATGAAATCCACCAAAGCGACCACAGCAACCAAGGCGTTCGTTACTGGCGTCGTTGGGACGTTAGGCCGTTATTTCATGCTCTTCGGGGGCCGGCGGCCCCACAAAAAATTTTCCACTGGTGGAGTGATCACACCCTCCCTCACACATACATTATCGCTTCCGGGAAGGCGATGCACCACAGACGCACACTTCTGCAGCTCCTCTCGTTCTCTTGGTAACATCGCGGCTTCCGTCTTTTTATTTTATCTTTTATTTGGGCGGCGCTGCTAGTGTTCAGTGGAAGCCGTTGCGAAATGACAGCGTGACCGCGCGCTGCGCGGAGACAATCCCGCGCTTGTTTAGAACTGTTTTTGTGTGAATGCATCGCTTTCCCTGTCGCCTTGCGAACCATATTATATTTAATAAAGTACCGTTTGGCTGTTTGTATCGCATGGCAACGGAATAGCGGTCATTTCTTCTTTCCTCTTCTAATAATCGTACTGCGGCGGAGTAACTATCCTCCGGACGTCGTTTTGCTCACGGACTTCAGAAATTATGCCTCCGTTGCCCGCAAGATGGCGCTGAACACAGCACATCAGTGGCGCCACCATACAAGCGCACGAGGCCCATAGTGCTTCACCACGGACACGTGCGCTTTTCGTCACAGGATACCCTTCTAAGCCTTGCTGTACGAATGCATTGTCAACGAATCAAGATTCACCAAGGCAAAGAATCCAGCTAAGCATTGACTTTCTATTTTAATTATCACGTTTTGCTGTTAAAATAAAAGAGGTTCAAAAAATATGTGTTTCCTTGTGTTTTAATGGCCCTAAAATTATAAGGAACGAATTTTCGAACGGTTACTGTCGATGCTCGTTTAACATTTTTTTTATCCGTGAGAATAAATTTGCGTTTATGAACAAATTGAGAGCTACTGACGGAACGCGATGATGAAAGAATGCATTCAGCAGGACGACATCAGCTGAAAAGTGCCCCAAATGAGTCTAGCTAAATTTTATAGCGTTACATACGTTTCCCCGAAGGAAGGAATTCTGTATGTCTCGGTTAACAGCTATGCGGGTTTGTAATTACACGGCTATTAAAGAAAAAAGGCCTAGCGCGAGCACCGCCCACGCTATACGCTGGAGACGGCGTGGTCTCCGGCGTGTTCCCGCGTCACGCTGGCACAACACACACACCAATACAAAAATGGGTGGCTGAAGTAGCACCCATGTGGGTTTTTCCAGGGCTCAAAACGGACGAAATATAGCGCCCTGTCCTGTCCCCTTACCGTGGCGTGAAAGGGACAGGACAGGAGCTTCGTGAGCTTCTCGCAGGCTATCCGGTTTCGTTTTTGTGTTTATCTCTTATTTTGCGGGCTTGAGGTGGCAGCGAGGGGTACGGTTCCGCAATCTTCGTAGCATGCTGAACATTGGCGGCAGCGTCTCTTCTCAGCTACTTTTATTGGAGATAGTCTATACTACCAGAGCGCCCCTGCCATAAAACCCCGCGTTTTCCCAGCATTAGGAGAGCGATGGAATACGCCGGAAAAAACGGAATACACTGGAAAACGCCGAGCCAGACGACAGTAATGCGGGGACCGCATTTTCCAGCGTTAGGAGAGCGAGGGAATACGCCGGAAAGAACGGAAAGCACTGGAAACGCCGCGCTGGAAGACATCAACGCGGGGAGGTTGCTGGAAAGCATCGAATAACACGGGGACGTTGCCTTTGGAGACTGGGATTCAGACATGGCGAACGGGTCAGTACGTTTCTCATGGCGCCGCTGCTTGGCTGGACACAGGAATGCCTCGCGCCGGTGACGTGGTCGACTGACCAATCCAGCGCCGCGATCGACGCAGGTACCCCGAAACTTTGCGTTTGCGGCCCGTGCAGTGCCACAAAATCCCACTTTTTTTAGCCTGCACTTCGCGGAAACAATGCTCCGTACGAGCGACGATCATGTCGTTCAATTGCATTGCAACCCTCTGTCATAATGAAAGTTTGTTGTATTGCTGCCATTAGCATTCCGATCGTGTTTGAAAAAAACCTTCGCTACAAATTTGCAGTTAACAACGCAACTTATCGCAGATCACGGTAATGTTGCAACATCTAAACGCAGCCCGCTAACCAAACTAATGGATAAATAAAGCCCTTCCCAAATTCCTGGGGTTGTTTGAGTGAATTGCAATTGCATATATTGTACCTTGGACAACCTTCGATGAAAGAATCAGGCAATAAGGATAGCCCGTTGGCCAAACGGACGCATAAAAGGCAAGCAAGACTTGCTTTTTGAGGACGTTGTGTAATTATTGCAGTTCACATTTCTGACATGTATTTTTGGGTCTTTGAGAGCCCCATTGTCTCAATCTGCGTGCTGTTGTATTATTTGTTTTAGCAAGCAAACTGTTATATTACAGCGAGCCGTGTGTCCCAGTCAAGCCTAAATAGAGAAAATAAGATTTTAAAACCAGCTAACCAGTTGCCGCTACGGTGTTAAAAGAAAAATAAATGGCGCCAGTGAACCCATTAAATTACCAAGATGTGTTAAAAAAGAATAAGTGTAGAAAGAAAGAAAACGCCCACCTTCGCTCCAGCAGGGCCACTCGGAAGAAAGTCCGGGGATGCACCGTCACTGACGAAAACCTGTCGCGCGACAGCACTCGTGGGGCGTGGGAGCCCGCAATACGAAGAATCGAGAGAGGTGCGGAGGGGTCGCGGCGGGGAACAAGCTCTCGTGATCGGGCCGGGGAGCACTTCGTTTCCTCCCTGCTTGTCGCCTTTCGGTCAAAATTCGTATGTGGCTGCGTGGCTGAGTGGCCCGTCCACATTTCACACCGGTCCTGTGCCTAGTTTTAGTTACGCGTAACTTTTTTGTAAAAACGTGCATCTTATGTCCCCGGGAAGTGCCAGCAGCAACATGTGAAGCTACGAAAGCTGTGGTAGAAGCAAGAACAGTGGTCCGGATTCCAAGCACCTCGAAGGGACGACTCCTCTAGCGACGACACACCGTGGTGCTTGGGATTATTGGCACTTCAATGCCAGTGGATACGACGACTCTCGGAGGCAGCGTGATTTGGAATACGTGCGATGTGCTTCGACAATCGACTGAAATTGCAAAGACCCCTGCATGACTTGTGCAGCTATCGTGCGCGCGTACTCTTCGTTATAGTGCTTCACCACGGACACGTGCGCTTTTCGTCACAGGATACCCTTCTAAGCCTTGCTGTACGAATGCATTGTCAACGAATCAAGATTCACCAAGGCAAAGAATCCAGCTAAGCATTGACTTTCTATTTTAATTATCACGTTTTGCTGTTAAAATAAAAGAGGTTCAAAAAATATGTGTTTCCTTGTGTTTTAATGGCCCTAAAATTATAAGGAACGAATTTTCGAACGGTTACTGTCGATGCTCGTTTAACATTTTTTTTATCCGTGAGAATAAATTTGCGTTTATGAACAAATTGAGAGCTACTGACGGAACGCGATGATGAAAGAATGCATTCAGCAGGACGACATCAGCTGAAAAGTGCCCAAATGAGTCTAGCTAAATTTTATAGCGTTACATACATTTCCCCGAAGGAAGGAATTCTGTATGTCTCGTTAACAGCTATGCGGGTTTGTAATTACACGGCTATTAAAGAAAAAAGGCCTAGCGCGAGCACCGCCCACGCTATACGCTGGAGACGGCGTGGTCTCCGGCCTGTTCCCGCGTCACGTGCCAGCGAGCGCCAGATCCACGCGTTTCCGCGTCCGGCGTGTTCTAGCGCCCAGGGTCCGGCGCGCTCCAGCGTTTCCGCGTCCGGCGTATTTCAGCGTTAGGTAGTCCCATTATCAGGCATTCGCTGGAAGCAGAGCTCCAGCACCGCTGGGTTTTCTGATAGGGGCGACAATGTTGGCCAGTCTGTCATAAAGATAATTGATTATTGCCACTTCTATTCCGCGCCGCTGTATACATGACAGCTTCCTACCCAATTTCTTTTTCTTGCAGTACTTGCAGTGAAAGGTCCTGTTCAGAAATCCTTGCTAATGCCGAGGTAATCATAGTGGTCTTTCAAACTGTGTGGCATACTAAAACCTTACGCTATTACTAGGTAATCCGCTGAGTGCGTGTTTCGGCCAGCCATAGCTGGGTTAACAAACAATCAACAGAACAACAGCTTTTAACTGACCTTCATGGTTCGTATGAGCATACGGCGCATACCTTGAATTTTGGGCTTTTTATACCGCAGTGACCGCTCTTTTCTTGTTTTTGTTACAACACCTCCTCCGGAAATTTTTTCCGTCCTTTCCTTCCACGCCAAAGAATACCACTAAAAAGAACAGAAGACCACGTTAATCGTACAATGATAATTTATCATTTTACGGCCAAAATAATATCATTTATTGACAGTGGTTCGACAGGGAGTCAGAGGAGTAATTTTGAAGTGGCAGAAAGGGGGCTAACCAATCACTCACTCGGAAGGACTACTTGTCTAGCAGGTGCTGCGAAGAGTTACCGTGGTGATGCAACATTACATGGGGCATCATTGCGCGAGCGGTACCACATTGCATGACGCACTATTGCGTTAACCGTAATTGAGGATATTGGTTGTATGCAGACGATACGGTCGACGAAACATCGTGTCCTAGTAATATTTATTCCCTACTGCGTGCATTCAGGCTTGCTTTGATCTCCAAAACCCATGAAAACTTATTCTCACTAACAAAACGTTTTACACGATATTGAAATCAAATGCACAAATTGACAATCGGAGAAACACATGCTGGCGAAAGTTGAGCGACACGATGTGCCTTGAGAGCGCTAAAATATTTGGCATCTTTGGTCCCCCGTTCAAGGTTACCATTATCTAGGAAGGTATTGGTGGAGTTTAGTTGCACTGACGGAAACGGTAACGATGATAGTTGTAATCATGATATTTAAAGATGATAACGATGATAGCTGTGTAACGATCATATTTACCACCTTGCGTAATTGGCCAAATTAGCAGAAACATTGTTAATACGATCAAATGTTAGTGCAGATTATGCACAAGGAAACACAGGGGAGCACATAATGAGTAGAAATGAGTACTTTCAGTAATCTCCGATGATTCGGTGAATTTCAGCGCACCGACAAACGAAAACAAACCAGAAAAACTGCCACCGGAAGACACGCAGAAAACCGCAAAGTACGGCCACGGCAGCGCCGAGGTGCCCCGATTCCCTCTATAGCATGAGTCGAGCCAGACTCCCGTGCTTTATTCATGAGAACACGAGGACATGCCAGACGCAACGCGAGCGCTTATGTTCCTTTTTGCTTTCTCCCGTGTACGCGCCTTCGCATACTGCGTCGCCCTACGACAGTGCACAGTGGAAGACGTTTTCTTTCCGTGCTCCTCTGTCCTGATGTATATGTTACCTCAGAACTTCAAATTATTTAGGCATCTCAAAATGTTTCCCGTTTCATCTTTAATTGAAGCCACGACCTAGCTTACATGGCGCAGTCGACAGGATAAGGATTTGAGGCCACGGGAGGGAGAAAAGACGAACCGACGAATGACGCGGACGCATCGCACCATGACTGCGAGAGTACGGCACGATTGACGTTAGGCACCGACGCACCCAACGCCAACGGTGATCGACGCATTGGCGACTCAAACAGAACGCTAGGTCCTATGTTCAACGAAGAAACAGCAGTTCGTGAGCGCACTACGAGAACGAGAGCTTCCTTGCTCTGGCCGGAAGCACGACATCGTCACGCGTCTTCCAGTGGACAATGAGAAGTCACGTGAAAGAACAGGAAAGTTTTCTGAGACAACTGGAGAGTTAAACACACTTTTGTCACAGTACCTGAACGGCACTAGGTCCGGACACAGGCAGCATGCACGACGGCACGCACACGAACGAGAAGACGTATGCAAAACTGTGATTGCCTGCTCACTGGATCTCTCCCAGGTAGTGACGTGATCAGGAACACACGCTGCTCTGATACCGGGGCAATCGACGAGCTGCATCACCCGCGCACAGGTGATTCTAGCAATGAGCAGCGAGGTGTGCAGCGTACGCAGCTGGCACGAGCTGGAAAGCACCACGTGCGTGGCACTTGCTAAAGCGTTGATGGTGCGAAACGCAACGGCGCCTTTACTTACATTTTCCGCACATCCGGTCGCGGCCCCGGTCCGCGCAACCAATGACATCGCATCCGAAAAGTGGATAGGCCACGAGGAGCGAGACGCACGGAACACGGAACGCACCATACGTTGCGAATTACCGCACACCAATATTAGGGGAGTTTACCAGGGGAGTCTCCCGAGACGCACAGTGCACGAAATGCACCAGAGGGTATGAACGACATCTAAAATACAATGGTGGATCTGACCGCGGCGAACGAAATGCAAAGCGCACAGAACACGACCAAGCCAGCACACACGCAGGAATCCGCTATTTGCGATATCCTCCGCTCCCAGGTGCTGCTATGCGGACTTTGTCGGCGAATGTCACCACGGCTGAAATCAACCTTTCCACAAGCAGCAAATAACAAAGCCCACGCGATTCAACCCTACTAAAACGTACGACTCTCCGGCACCCACTCTTCGAGCCCGATTCTAATGAACGAATGACATTACACTCAAGCAGGTTAACTCTGTCAACGAGCAACAACACGGCCAGCGCTTGCGGCACATCCTAGCCGTAACGTACAAGATCACCGACACCCGGTGCTCCGATGAAGACCCACATGACAAACCCCATTTCGTACAAGAGGATGCAACCACTAGTAAATGGACTCGGTACGAACGGCACACTTTCGAGCCTGCTCGTACGGGAGAGATAGCGATTTTAGCATTCTCGAAACAACGGGCAACAGAGGAGAGCTTGAGCGACGACATGGATACGGAAAGAGCGCCAACAAATGAGCCCGATCCAGACAAAGCTATCGTACACCCTACCGATGAAGTGATGCTTAAAACGCCAAATAATGTTGGCCGTACGGACGAGACGAACTACGCCCGCTTCGCCACCAAAACGTTCAAACTTCCGAAGCAACCACTGCGAAGGCGAGCACGGAACCGCCACCATTTTGACTGATCGAGCCCGCTACCCGACGCCAAAATCACGCCACTGCAGGCTAAACTACATGCCAACCAGCTCCTGCACCATACACAACGCACACTTGAAACAAAGTAACGCCTTACACGTTGCGAACTATGCAATCTCTGCGCTCCACAGCTTGCCAGTGGACAAAATGGCCTTCTACACTCCCACATGCATCAGGAACACAACGAGCAACAGGAACACCATCGCTGACGGAAGCGACGTGACTAATGAAACGCCCTAAACGCCGTCAAGTTTATTTGATATTAATCGAACATCATCAAGCAAACGCCCTGTAACGAAGTTTCTAGTATTCGGAACAACCGAAAACAAACGCTAAAATCGAGAAACTGCGAAGAAGCAGATTTTGATCATGGATACGAACGGACGTCAATCTACGTGGACCCCTAATTGTGCGGGGGGTATTAAGTATTGAGTTGAGTAATCATGAGTAATACAAATTGAGTACATAAGTATTCAGATTCAGTACTCATGAGTACTTATCAGAACAGATTGAGTACTTATGAATAGAGATTGTGTACTCATATTTACAGATTCGCGTATTCATAGGAGGTTGTGGCCGTTACTACACTAGGGTGGCCAATCCTGCTCTGGTGAGGGAGTGCATTACCAGCAATGGTCGCCGGGGTCAGGCCGCACCCCAAGCCCCTTTGTGCAATTCCATCAATACGCGGTTTTTTTTAATCCGTTGGGAATTGCCCTGAGCCGAGATTCGAATTACGGTCCTTCTGCACGCGAGGCGGGTGTTCTACCTCTACGCCATCGCTGTTTTCACAGCTACCATCCACAGCTACCATCATCCTCCATAGGGAGAGCAGTAAAATACCTATAAGGAAGGGTGTCAGACAAGGAGACACAACTCCCCAATGTTATTCACAGCATGCTTACAAGAAGTATTCAGAACGTTGATTGGGAACAGGTGGGAGTAAGGGTTAATGGAGAATACCTCAGTAACCTCAGATTTGCTGATGACGTTGCCTTGCTAAGTAACTCAAAGGACGAATTGCAAATCATGCTTTCCGCACTGGGCGAACAGAGTAGAACCGTGGGCCTGAAAATTAATATGCATAAAACTAAAGTAATGATCAATAAACTCGGGACAGCACAGCAGTTTGAGATAGGTGGCGAGGCAGTGGAAGTGGTAAGCGAATATATCTACTTAGGCCAAGTTGTGACCCCAGATCCCAACCATGAGGCAGAGATAATTAGATGGATCACAATGAGGTGGGGAGCATATGGCCGACATTCTCAGATAATGAATAGCAGCCTACCATTGTCGCTGAAGAAGAAAGTGTATGACCGCTGCATCTTACTGGTACTCACCTATGGGGCAGAAACATGGAGGCTCACTAAGAAGGTTCAACTTAAATTGAGAACGACTCAGCGGGCAATGGAGTGGAAAATGATAGGTGTGACATTAAGGGACAAGAACAGAGAGGAGTGGGTCAGGGAGCAAACTGGTGTTAAAGGCATATTAGTAGAAATTAAGAAGAAGAAATGGACGTGGGCAAGGCATGTAATGCGAAGGCAAGATAACCGCTGGTCATTAAGGGTCAACAGAGTGGATCCCTAGAGAAGGCAAGCGTAGCTGGGGGCGGCAGAAAGTTAGATGGGCAGATGAGATCGACAAGTTTGCAGGGATAAATTGGTCACGAGTTGGCACAGGCACCGAGGTAATTGGAGAATAATGGTAGAGGCCTTTGCCCTGCAGTGGGCGTAGATAGGCTGATGATGATGATGATGATGATGATGATGATGATATACAGATTTAGTACTCATGTGTATATATTGAATACTCATGTGTATGGAATATTACTACTTGTGAGTACAGAATGAGTACTCATGGTAGAGATTGAGTACTCATGAGTACAGATTGAGTACTAAAGAGTACAGATTGAGTACGAATAGTCGTGAAGACAAATGAGTTGGAGTACCATTTCAAATGAGTATGTAGCGATTGAGTATGAGTAATTTGAAAACAGACAGCATTCTTGTGTCTCAGTTCGATTTAGTAGAGCATTAATGAAAAAAGCTCTGATTGCATTTAAGTGAGTTTTTCCTGTTTTGCCGACCTATGATTAGAAAAGGAAGACTGAAGTAGTAAATTTTTGTTTGTTCATTTGGCGCTTGTTGCCTTAGGTGTGCTGGTAGTCACATAAAGAAAGATGCGGCTGCCGTGTATTCGCAAGATCAAGCGTTGTTATCCAGTCTTGGAATCACTGTATTCCGGCTGAGAGATAGTTTAAACAAAACATTTAGAGATCGAAAACGGCCACAACACGTGGCGTACACTGGGGGTAGGAATGTGGAAGAGAAACTGCAGGCAACACAGTACAATGGTTGGTGATCCCGAACAGAATTCTGGTAGCGCCTCAGCACGTGGGGTGAGGCGCTACCCCACGAGTGAGGGCAGCGCGAGTGAGTGCAGCGCGAGTCCATGACGTGAGTTGATGGATCGCGCAATCCAACAGGCAGAAGAACAGGGTTGGGTTGAACGAGTTTCGGAAGCGACTGCTTGGCCACTACCCTGGCTCCAGCCTTAGTTTTCGTGTGGTCAGCAAAGAACATCTGGTCGTAGTTTACATTCGCGCTCCTAGGAATAGCGTCTAAATGTATTAAAAGAACGGTAGCAATGGTAAAAACGCTGATGTTGTCTGCTCAAATCTTCGACGTGCTCATCAAGCCGAATTCTGGGTGGACATAGGGTGCCATAACGTAGTTACTCTTGTAAAAAACACTTAAAGACGCAGTACATACATAAACTCGGTCGGTCCTGGTGACACTGGCAAAATGAGTTCAAAGTAGCTGATAGTTTATTGCTTTGAGCAGCCTTGCACCTTTTTTTTGGAGCAGGACATTCTCAGTCATGCTTCAGTAAATTTAAGCAACGCGTGCTATGTACAAAAGGTAGTATAGAGGAATGCGCTAGACAGTGGTCTCTGTTAGAGTTAGCAGTACGATTCATGACTGCAATCAATATTCCACACTAAAATAGGAGTATACAAACTTAAGTCAGTGTAGATGGCCTAATTGGTATTTTAGTAGGCAGTAGCAGTCATACCCTCTCTGTGGAACACGAAATATACTTGCTGCTCCACCACGTGTTAAGCTAGTTGAATCGTGAACACGAATATACAAAGAAATGGAAAAAATTGTTCACCCATCTGACCAAAACAACATAGTAATAGGCCTGTAATATAGTCATAGGCCTGTGACATAGTCATAAACCTGTAATATAGTCAATGCAATCTACTGTGCAAGACATTCAACAAGTTATGTAGCGTTACAAGATAATCTCGAATAAAGAATTTTACAGTACCGAGATATCAGAAGAAAATCCCTCTGGTGAGCGGTAAATTAAATAACGATTAGCCTTGGCGCACGGGGACTAGTTAAAAACGACCCAGTCCTGTTGTATAACCGTTCAAACCGGTAAAGTCAAAGATGGGGGCTCAAAGCGGCATGACCTCCGCGCCTTAAACGCCTCGTCGCCTCGCGTATAGAAAGGTGTCCTTGTTTCCAGTGATGTGCAATTCACACATCTCGTAGCAGTGCCTCACCATCGATGTATTGTTTTATCTCGGCCCAGGTTCTGGCCGAAGTTAAAAGAGGCCAGGTGGGGCTGGGACTAGCATGACAGCGTTAAGTGCAGGCGCGGGTCGAGTCCGGATTCTATGCTCTGCCCAGCACGGGAAATTTGTTTAAGTGCTTAAGGCTGGGATACTCACTCACCACCAGCATAAATAATAAACGCATTTATTTACGTGCACACTGCGTGCTGGTTTTTCAACACCATCCGCTCTTGAATAAGCACAGATCCTCATTTATTTTATTCTTATTCATCTGATGAAAACACAAGTGTACGGCTTCGGTGAGGTGATTGTGGAACTGGTGATAGTGGCTATACCTCCGGTTTAGACCTTGAGTACCTTGGGCAAGGGCAGCGCAAGTGAAGAAGTGTATAGAGGCTGTGATAATCTTTGGGGAGCAGAGAGTAAAAGCCAGTGCTGAGTAATCCGGCTTCACTGCAGTTTGAACTGGCGCTAACACTTGAAGATATGCGCTGCAAAAAATTGCAATCAATATCAAATTTTTCCGAAAAAGTGTTGTCACAGAAGTGTCTTTCCCCACTTCCAATAGGGCTCGTCTCAAATCACAACAGATTTAAGGTTTGAAACTTATATCAAACAATGACCACACGTAAAAACGTTTCGAATTTTTATAATTTTGTATGGCACAATTCTTGGTAGCCATCAATTTTGTCGTAGCTTCCCCTGAGTAGGAGAGGAGCAAAAAAAGTTGTTAAAGTTGTAGGGCGTTCTAGCAACTTTACCAACGAGTTTACCACAAGGGAATGCCCTGTAATATTTTACTTTTATTATTATCTTCCTTAGTTCGCATGTTATTTCTCTCTTAAAACTCCAGTGATCACTTTGATAATCGTGTCGCGGTAACCTAGCTCCTGGTCACAATTACAGTGGACAAACACTTTGGCTTCTTTTAAACAACGGTAACCACTTAGTGAAATTGCACTTCAGAAGTGCATTAGCTTGTGAATTGCCTTTGAATATGCCCTTTTACTCGTGAATTAGTTTTCACTTAAAATAAAACGTCGCTAGGGACGAACTTGGGAATGGTATTTTTAACACACCTTTTCAAAACAGAATCGCATCTATTCAAAACAGAATTGCAGTTGGTGTTCAATATTATTACTTGGCACAAAGAAATTGACTTTTTTGCTCTTGTGGATACTAACCTATATGTAATGATTATCGCATTTCAATAAATTGTTTTAGGATTAGTACCAAATATTGTTGTTATGCTGTTACAGATGCTACCACAACAGAAGGTAATAGATATTTTACTTTTTTGTACAAATGACAAATAGTCAGAAGCTGACAACAATAGTTAGAAGGCAACTCGAAGTGACAAAAATAGTCAGAAGATATTTCTGTGTTTTGTTTGTAACATCATATTAGGAAATAAAACTATTTCGCGGCTAGGATGTTTCTAATGAATGCTTTGTGTTGCAACTCTTTGAATTGCAGGTTGTATAATAAAATTGTCTTCCTAATAGGCGCACCTTCGGAATACCCGTAATTCTTGTTGCAAAACATTTTCTTCTACCCCTTTCAACGAACACATAGCCGATGAGGTATCCTTACAAATAAAAACCATATAAAAAATCTCTACTTGTTTTTCTCACATTCAGAGATTCTCAAAGCACTGACATATTGTTTAAATATTGTTCATAACCTAAATAAACTTTGTCTTCTGCTGCGCATGGCCAAAAGTGAAGTGGCTCCTGTAAAATATTTCAGTCTCCTTATCAAAAAATCTGAACGAACGTTTTTCTTAAAGTTTAATGCCCTCTAAAGTTGACAGTTAAAAAGTTTCTTATGCGTGAGTACGTACTCTAATTAAAGCTTATCAACTGTTCAATGTGCAATATATTCTACTTGCTTTTGGGATCAAGCCTAATATGGTAATAGTTGCCCTTTGGCTGTCTGAATTGGCATAGAAGAAACAATTTGCTTGCAGTGATTGGTAATAAAATTGGAAAACAAGGCACAGTAAAACAAGAAAATAGAGTTTTCATACAAGTTTTGAACAGCGATAGCTCATATAAAAAAGCCTCAGTCAAAGTATGGTGTCATCACGCTTTGTGAAAAGGATCTGGTCAAAGGAAGATATAAACTGCTTTGCACACCCATTTTTTCGGGCCATCAATTATGCAGCATCAACAAGTATTCAAAGTTCAAAGTATTCAAAGTATTCACAATGATTGTATTTTTTTTCCTTTTTTTTATTACTTTACATCGTATTGATTTATAGCAGCTCATACCAAAATTGCACGGACTACACAAGCTGGCAAGGGCACTGCATGAGAAAACAAAAGACTTGTTGGTACCACAGATTGGGCTTCAATTATTTATGTCAAACCCGATAATACGAATATTGAAGCAGTTCAATTTCTCCGTGTGCGAATAGTGTTATATAGTGCGGATAATGTGGTCTGTGCAGAGATCAGTAAGATACCTCTCTATTAGGCTCACAAAGGGCGAAAAATCTGACATGGAGAGTGGCTTGAGTAGAAAGCTGCATAGGGTCAGTTTGCAGTTCAAGCTACTGTTAAATAAAATTCTTTTTTTCTGCGTTTTAAATAGAAATATTTGTCTTTCTGTGTGAGTCGCAATCGGATATTGTATTTTCTACAGCAGTTTATCGCCCATGTAAATCTTTCTTTAGGCATTTTGAAATTACGTTAGAGTCTTATTAGGATTTCTTGGTTATTCTTTTTTGGGAACATTGTAAGGAGCCCGCAATACCTTTAACATACACTTCGAGTTTACAAAAAGTAATAAAGGGCACTCGCACTAAAAATGCTGCTAGTTCTGTAATTAAAAGATAGAATAGAATGAGAATAGAACTATATTGTTGTTGTTAGAGAATGGTACATCACTAGAATACAGTAAATACGAGAATGGGTCCCAGAGTAAAAAAACTGTACTGGGACCCTTTTTATTGATATGAAACACAGAAATAGTTTCGTTGCATCTGGCAGCAGGAATGATACCTAATTTTTAATACCTATCTTATACGAAGAAATAACCAGACTGTGCGTAAATAGTGAATTGTTAAAACTGCATATTTTAGGAATAAGTAATGAATATATTCAACAAATAAAACACACAACATTGAAACAAATAACAGAGGAATAGTTATGCAACGTAAAGCAATTATTAAATATACCATATGGTGTGCAGTCAATTCCTATACTTGCATAGCAGTTGTAATAATGTGTAGCGGCAACTATCATCACCATGCACCGCTGTGCCAGCGTCACCAGCACGTGGCCTCGACAGGCAGGATGAACCACGCGCCACAAAAAAGAACAGCCAGGCCTGTGCGCTGCTCGGCCGCATTCCACGGGCGCTCGCCGACTCGCGGACTCCTGCTGCCGTCAAATCTCCTCTTCAAATAAATGTAGGTTCAGCTGCACGACTGCATCGGCGCCCACAATAATTGGTTACCCGGACGGGCAGTATGGAGCCCCATTCCGCTTGCCCGAAGCAGCCCTACCCTGCCTTCGAGTGACGCTACCCACGAGCCTGGTTCCTCAAAATGGAAGCGCACTTCTTCATCCACTGCATCGACTCACAGACCAAGCGCTACCGCATCACCACCGCCCTGCGTCCGGCCGGCCTACGCTGTGAGCCGCTAAAACAAGGTGAGTGGCCCTACGACACGCTACACGCCTACGTGATGGAGAGCCTCGGCTCGAGTCTTTCCCACCACAAGGACGCTGCATCGCGCCCTTCCACGGTTACCTCGCGCGACGTACCGTACGATGAAATGGGAACTGTGCTGACTTGCTTGAAGAATCCCTCGCGCCCTGAAGACGACTCTCCGACCCAATAGCGAAGAGACGTTCTACCACTACCCGGTTTCTCTGAAGGGCAATTGACTTTCAGAGAAACCGGGTGGTGGTAGAACGTCTCAGAGAAACCGGGTGGGGGTAGAGCTTTTCTCTGAAAGTCAATTGACTTTCAGAAAAAAGCTGGCTGCGCCTAGCCACTCGAACCCTGATGATTCCACCACGCCATTCAATACAACGGCCTTGCCGCCTCGCCTACAGTTCTACCCCAAGAACGCCGAAGTGTGGCTTATGCAGATGGAATCCTTTTTCGACCTGTATCGCGTCACAGCCCAGGAGGACCGTTACTCACTGATGTACGAGCTCCTACCATCAAGCTTAGCCTCCAACTTGCCGGAGCCTGAAGCCCAGCCTATGATGAGCTCAGGGTCGTCCTCCTGGCGTGCTATGGTCGGTATCTCAAAGCACCCACGTCAGCCGCCCGGCCTTGTACCACCCCTGTCGAAGACCTAGTTCCTAGCACCAGCATACTGGAGTCTTCGGTACCACCCCGTGACGACATTACTACTACGACCACGCTATGCCCAGTGGATGGCAGCCCAGAGGCAAAGACATGAAGGACTGCGCATCACACCCTACCAGTTCGTAGCCCAATGTATCTGCGCTGCTTCCCCGCAGCCCTCAAGCCTCGGGCTGGCTCCCTGAAGAAACCGTTTTTACTCCCGTTCATGCAACCAGCTCCTGCGGATTCAAGCGCTACTTCGAAAACCATGTCCTGTATGTCCACACACCTGGATACTTCAGTCGAAGACGCTTCTTCGCCACGCATTTCAACCAGCTTTGCTCTGCCTGTCGCGTCCAATACGGCTCCCCTGCCTCCGCCGCAAATCAAACGGCGTTACAAACGGCGATGAAAACCCGGCCTCCTACGAGCTGCTGCCACAGCCCATCGAGACCGATTGTTACCACAACGCTGCCATAAAGGGAGGCGTTACGAACGTTTATCAACAAGTAGCCATATGCGCCGTCATATCAACGGCGACACCTTCCGTTTCCAAGTCAAGCGTACGCCTTGATTCTCTACCCGAATCTACTCTCTTGACCTCGTATTCAACTTTGCGGTCATGCTGCTTTCACCCCGGAGCACTCGCAGTATGAATGCTGTGCTTAAAACGCCCTCACTTACCGAGCCGTTCCGTCATCTGCATAGCTGTGAATGACCGCCGTAGCCTCAGATTGCACCCGACGACTCGTGTTCAATCTCGTCCGTTACTCCATTCTCAGCCCAGGCCCCCAGAAGCTGTAAGGCCCTCCGGAAGTTCTCATGACGAAAACCTAGAATGTTACGGAAATCTCTTCAGGAACTGAGCATGACCACTTGAATAAACCTTCACCATGGACCGCTTGGTCAGCGTCACCAGCGCGTGGCCTCGACAGGCACGATGAGCCACGCGCCACAAAAAGAGAACACCCAGGCCTCTGCATTGCTCGGCCGCATTCCACGGGTGCTCCCCGACTCGCGGACTCCTGCTGCCGTCAAATCTCCTCTGCAAATAATTGTAGGGTCAGCCGCACGACTACATCGGCGCCCACAATTGCAATGGGTAGGTTGGTAAGAGACAAATAAAGACTACTCTAGACGAAATGTGGATGTGCACATCAAAATTCTATGTGATGGTTTGTCAAAAATGACCGAAGGGAACGTGTAAACATTGATGGACATGCTTGTGTTTTAATCGTGTAAGGTAGCTCCTTCCATAATTTTATTGTAGTAAAAGCTAATGTCTGTTTCCCGAAGTTCGTGTGTGCCTTTGGAAGTAAAATGTCATTTTGCTTTGAAAAACAAGTTTGATTAGTGTTTTCTAGTTTAAATCTACAATAATTAAAGCAGGTCGTGTTCATTGAAAACGCGCAAGGCAGTTGTGGCAACATTAAATCCTTAGTGTCAGAAATCGGATTAAGGTTAAGATCTAGAAAAAGGGGTGCAACGGGGGCATCAACACGACTACAGGGTATTATGAGCAGCACCCTGTTTGGAATTTGCTGCAATTGTGCTCTGTGAGAGTTGTAGATGCGACCCCACGTCCCGATACCATAGTTTATGTGAGTTTAATAAAAAGCTTAGTATGAGGTGTGTATGAAGCGTTTCTTTAAGTAATGGCGCGCTTTTACTAGTACGCGAACGCCATATGCAACTTTGTCCTTGGTTAGGTGAATGTGTGCATAAATTTTTTGAAAACGGGTAAGTTCAATTCATAAGAATGTGCATTCATCAGTAGGTATGATTACGTGATTATTGATGTACAGAGGGTTGAGATCATCACGAGGCTGGGTTAGCGTGATAAAAACCAGAAATTTCGTCTTCCGTGGGTAATGAACGACTGATTATTGTGACACCAGTAAGAAATGTAGGCGAGGTGCAGGCTCAGCTGTGAAATTACACTGGAAAGTTTCTTCTAGGATGTGAAAAAGGTGGTGTCGGCGGCGTACAAATTGTAGTCAGTTACGCATGGGAGAGAACTAAGCAGGTTGTTAATATAAACAAGAAATAATAAGGGGCCAAAGGATGGATCCTTGGGGCACACCTTTGTTTACAGTTTTTGTGTCAGAGAGAACCCTTCATATGTTTACTGTTTCCTTACTTTTATGTAAGTGATTGCGGATGAGCTATATTGCGAGATCAATTAAGCCTGATTATGGCAGTTCCCAAAATCGTGTCTTGGATAATACAGTCAAAGGCCTTGGTAAAGCCAATAAAAGCATTCCCAGCATATTTTCCTTTATCTATTTCGGTTTTAAATTTATCTGGTAATGCGATTAGGGAAAAGGTAAGTCGATGGACCACGGCGAAACCCGAATTGTCTTGGTGTCAACACGTGAAATTTCTGGACGTAGTTCGAAAGCCGCTGTTCGATTCGCTTTTCGACCAATTTGCTTAGGAATGGGACAATCGAAATAGGTAGAATATTATATAATTGTCTTAATTTCTTTTTAAATGCCGGAGTTATTATGCTTTGCTTCAGCACTTGAGAAAACGCGGCATTTGTGAACATAAGGTTTATGATGTAACAAAAGTATGTGAAATAAAATCGGAAATTCCTTTGGTACAAAACAAGGGAATGTTATCGAGTCCTGAGCTGGTAAATTTGAGATTACCTATTGCCGTACGCAGTTCACAAGGTGTCGTAGGATACAGAAAGAATGACTGTGATGCATAATGCACACAATCGTCATAACTCGTGGCTGGTGCGCTTCGTGAATAGCTAAAGTAAGTGCTAAAAGCATTCGCAATATCTTTTGGCGTTTTAAGTATTCTTCACCAAGCTCTATTTTAGTGGGGGTTCATTTTGCAGGAGTGCTGTTAAGAAAATTGTTAAGTACGAGCCACTACTAGACAGCATTGTACCCTCTTTAGTAGCTTATATTTATAGTACCCTTTATTGTTTTTTTCAACAAAGAATTTAGTTCGTTGTGACATTTTTGGTAGCGCTCCTTTAGGCGGATACGTTTGCGCAAGCGTTTCATCAAAGAAGGTGTAATACATAAATTTGGCGGGAAGAAATTTTTTTATACAAAGTACAGTTGATGTGCAGCGCTTTATGCAAGAGATCAGAGTTGAAATAAAGTCCATATAGTAACTTTGTGCTTCTTTAGGACTTGTTACACGTGTCCAGACAGTGGTTTTGATTACTTCGAGAAATAGCTTTTTGTCAAATATAGATTTCAAAAATTCATTTCTTTTTATGTAATTAGGACAGTTAAAACGAAGTAAAACTGAATAGTTATCAGCGATGGTTGTAAGTATGATATTATCTTCAGGAGTACAAAAAAGGTTCGTTAAAGCATTGTAAGGGACAGTTCCGGGATAATTGGGAGGACAGCTACATTTTACATCGAGTAATGACTGATGATGATGATGGTTGATGTTTCATGGCGCAAGGCCAACGAGGGCAAAGAGCGCCAGAAAAGAAGTTATATAATGAAGCGAAGTGATTACCACAAAAAGGTAGGTATAAAAACATGTAAACCGAAAATAGTAAAATCTATTAAAGGTAATGGTGATGGCTGGTGTATAGGGCCAGATTTGATTATGCGTGATATGAGATAAGGTTTAAAAACTTAACATCTGACAAATACTGAAACACACGCTTCAGGGAAACCATGGTATTGTCATCAAAAAACAGCGATGGATGTAGTGGAATATGTTGTCTGTAGAGTTCTCTGAAGTGTTTGTGTCGTGTTGCGTGAAGTGCCTTGCATGTAATTTGTATGTGCACTACAGATAGGGCCTCTCCGCACCTGCCGCACTGGGGTCTAGGAGATCCCGTCAGCAGATACGAGTGAGTTGCATGCGTATGCCCCATCCGTAGCCTAGCCAAGGCGACGTCTGTGTTTCTGCTGTGTGAGTCAGCTCTGTCCCGTCCCAAGTGTGGCTTTATTACATGTAGTTTGTTGTATGTATGTTCGTTAGAGTGTGTTTGCCATGTTCTGCGCATGTGTTGTCTTAAGTGTGGCTTGAGGTCTGTATATGGTACGCTTGTTATGTCTACAGTGTTCCTGAGTGCAGCAGCACCGGCCCTATCGTCTGCCAACTCGTTCCCAGCGATCCCAGCGTGTCCTGGGACCCAGCAGAGGAGCAGCCGATGCTTCTCCGCATACACCGACATGATAGTGTTGAATACAAGATTAATTATGTGGTTTTTGGGGGGTTTATGCGATGATAATGCGCGAACAACACTCAAAGAATCTGTGTAGATGATAGAATTGGGAATTTGATTTTCAAGAATATTTCGTACAATCAGTAAAATTCCGTACGCTTCTGCTGAAAAAATTGTTGTGTGCAAGCTCATGGTTCTGGCTGCATTGAAGTTTGGACCATGAGCAGCGCACGACACCATAGTGGAGGTTTTAGAAGCGTCACTGTTGAATTCAGCACGCGGGTATTTCAAATGCAAAGAAAGAAAGTGCTGCAGTATTGCAGCTCGCGGTACCCGATTTTTGTCAAGCTTTATAAAAGAAAGGTCACAGGACACAGGGCAAACTTGCCAAGGCAGTAAAATGTTTAAAGAGGATGACCTGTACACGTCTAAAAACGTAGCACTCAGATCTGAGGCTCGCTCTCTCGCTCGAAGTGAAAAAGGCGGAGTAACGGACGGGCGATTTACAAACAGCGCAGATGTGGATGTATCGTTAAGGACAGGATAACAAGGGTGGTTATTCTGAGATGAAATTTTAAAAGCATAAAGTAAGTCCATGTACGTTCGCTGGTTCTCAAGGCTCCACTTATTACATTCAACATATAGACTCTCGACAGGGCTAGTGCGAAAAGCACCCGACGCAAGCCGTAGCCCCAAGTGTAGTACTGGGTCAAGCATTCGCAATGCTCTTTTACTCGCCGACCCATATACCACACTGCCATAGTCCAAATGAGACCCAATCAAAGCAGTATAGAGCCGTAGTAGGAGTTCTTTGTCGGAACCATACGATTGGTGGGAGAGAACCTTCAGGATATTCAATTTTTTAGGACATTTAGGTTTAAGTTTCTTGATGTGTGGAATGAATGTGAGTTTCTGGTCAAACACAACACCTAAAAAACTTGTGCTCCTTGTTCACAGCAAGCGACACGCCATTAAGTGTAATGTCTGGGCCTGGAAGGCTCCCGCGCTTCCTAGAGAACACAATGCCGGAGCTTCTAGCAGGATTCAATTTAAAACCATTCTTGTCTGCCCAGCTGGCAAGTTTATTGACGCCGAGCTGGACTTGACGTTCGCATATTGACATATTACAAGATTTAAACGATATCGGCACGTCATCTACATACATAGAGTAAGAAATTGTAGGCGGCAGTGCCTTCCCAAGGGAGTTCATCTGTACTATGAAGAGAGTGCAGCTTAGACCTCCACCTTGCGGTACGCCATTTTCTTGCACGTGTACCTTTGGCAGTGCAGAACCAACTCTGACGCGAAAGGTTCTCTCCGACAAATAACTAATAACGGTATTTAACATGTCACCAGAGACACCGAACGACTTAAGGTCAGTAAGTATGCCATAACGCCATGCGGTGTCATAGGTCTTCTCTATGTCAAAAAACACCGTAAGACAGAACTGTTTGTGAATGAAGGCATCCCTAATGTACGACTCTAGTGCCACAAGGTGATCGTTTGTTTATCTCCCCGCCCTGAAGCCTGCCTGGCAGCTCTCAAGAAGACCGTGTTACTCCAAAAAGTACACAAGCCTCCGGTTTATCATCTTCTCCAGAAGCTTGCACAAGCAGCTGGTCAGGGCAATGGGTCGATAGCTAGTGGGAGAAGAAGGGTCCTTCCCTTCTGTCAAAAATGCTACAACTATGGCATCCCTCCAAAACTTTGGAATGTGCCCCGAAAGCCATATCTTGTTGAAAAGGTGAAGAAGTGTTTTAAGAGTGTCTGTGTGTAAGTTCTGTATCATTGTATATGTAATGTTGTCTGGCCCTGGAGCTGAGGGTTTACACGTGCTCAGAGCACCCCTCAGCTCATGAAGTGTGAACTCAGAGTTATAGGTAGTAGCTGACCTGTAATTGTCATGTAAAGGCTTCTTTTCGGCCATTTGTTTGTGTTTCATGAAAGTGATTGTGTAGTGTGCTGAACTGGAAACGTGTTGGAAGTGTTGTGCGAGCGTGTCAGCAGGGTCTTTGAGTGTGTCCCCTGTTGTGCTGACTAGAGGCAGGCTGGGTGTTTGTTGTCCTTTGAGTTTGCGTATTCTTGTCCATACTTTCCGTGTGTCTGTGTAGGAGTTTATTATGTTATGAAGGAACTCCCACTCTCTCGTTTTTCCTCACGGCGCACACGTTTTCCTAACGCCTTGGCCTGTTTGAACTAAATGAGGTTACCCGACGTGGGGTACCGACGAAGGACACTCCACGCCTTGTTCTGGGCCTCTCGCGCCCGCTTACAGTCCTCATTCCACCACGGCCTCTGCTGGTTGCGCGGGGCACCAGAGGCGTGGGGAATGGACTTTTCGGCGGCGTCGAGGATGTGCCCCGTGAGCAGTTGGGTAGCTTCTTCAACTTGCAGGTGTCCTATGAATATGTGGTGTAGTTTGCATGTCTCTGTAAATGTATTTCAGTTAGCTCTTGCTTTCTTAAACCTTTTATGGGAAGATGGACTGCTCGGGCCTGTACCTATATACGTTAATGAAGTGGGGAAATGGTCACTACCGTATGGGTCCGTGCCCACACCCCACTCAAGACATGAAAAGGAATTGCAGAGCCAATAGCCAGGTCAAGATGTGAGTATGTGTTGTGACCTATGTATGGTATGTAGGCTGTTTATTGTTGAAAAGGCATGCTCCAGAGGATGTAAGATACCTCTCTATCAGGCGACCTCGCGCATACGTACGAGAAGAGCCCCAAAGAGAATTGTGAGCATTAAGGTCGCCTGTTAGTATGTATGGTTCGGGCACCTGGTCAACCAGCGCCTCGACGTCAGAGCTCAAAAGTGTAACATCAGGAGGAATATATATAGAGCATACCGTTATCAACCTATTAAATATTATTAAGCGTATTGCTACAGCCTCAAGGATAGTGTTTAAAGTGACAGGGTGGCATGCTAAGGATTTCCGGACGATTATGGCCACACCGCCAGAAGAGTGTGTGCAGCCATCCCTGTCTTTCCTGTATACCAGGTAACTATTCAAAAAATTTGTGTGTTTAGAATTCAAATGTGTTTCCTGAACACACATTACACTCGGCTGATTGGTATGCAGAATCTCATACACGTCGTCAAGATTATTCAGGAGGCCTCTGCAGTTCCATTGTACAATGTTCTCTCTTCCCATTATGAAGTGTTCGGAGCTACTGGACTGTGTTGTTTATGTGTCGTCTTTCGGGGCTGTGACTCTCGTCTTTTTTGGCTTGTCGGGAGGCTTTGGCGTCGGGACGCGTTCCTTGCGGTGCACTGCAGACAAGAACGGACCGACGTCCATTTCATCCTCGGATGTCCTCGGAGCGCCTGAGGGATCAGGCTCTTTGGATCGCGAACCCTTTGGGGCGCGCTTTTCCTTTCCCGCAACCACCGAGGGATTCAGGAACGCCTCGGATGGCGCAGGCGGTGCGGTGGAGGTGGGAGCTGCTGGCTCCCCCATATCCATCTCCTCTGCGCCCTCGCCTGTGGTTTGGGACGCTGGAGTGGAAGTGGAGGATGCAGCATCGCTTCCACCAGACGTGGTTGCCCCCACAGCCGCTGCTAGCTCAGCGAGCGGTGCGGAGACGGGTTGGGCTGCCTGAGGCAAGCCAGGGGGGGGCGGAGGCGGGAGCGAGACCAAGTCCGACTCGCGGTACTGGGTCCCCGCAGAAACCAGACGTCACTCCGCCCCCCGGCGAGCTGCGTCGGCGCACCTCCCCAGAGGGAAAGAGGCGAACCTCTTCCGCGTCTCTGGGAAGGTGATGTTTTCAGTGACCTTGATGTTAATGATTTTCTTTTCTAATTGAATATTTTCACAGCTGCGGGACCATGCTGCGTGCGGCCCCTGACGGTTTCCACAGGTGAAGGTAGTAGAGTCACAGTTTTCGCGCAGGTCGTTTTGCCACGACAAGAAGTTGTAGCGTGCCCGAATCGCTGGTACTTGTAGCAGCGGCGCGGGTTAGGTATGTACGGACGTACACCACACCTAATGAAGCCAGCATTGATGTGCTCAGGAAGTTTTGATTTGTTGAATGTCAAGATTATATGCTTTGTGGGGATTTCCTTACTGTCTCGTCTGATGGTGATACGCCTCACGGCAGTTACACCCTGATCGTTCAGGCCTTCCAACACACCTGCTTCGGTCTCATTCAACAAATCGGCCTCCGAGATCACACCCTGAGAGCTGTTGAGGCTACGATGGGGAGTGACTCTAATGGCCAGTTCTGCCATGCAGGTTTGTGACAGGTTAGTGGCTTGTTGCTGCGTCTTGACATTGACTAGGACTTTACCGGTACGGAGTTTCTTAGCATCAAAAGATTTTCCGAGGATGCCTTCCAGGAACTTAGTCATCAAGAATACGGTCATGGAAGAAACTGGGTTTGTTTTGTCAACTGCCTCGATAACCAAGAATCGAGAATTGTTGTCAGGTTTCGGAATGTGGATTGTTGGAAGGGATGGAAAGGAAACTTCGGCGCGGCCCCTTTTAGGGGGCCGATCACGTCTGGGGGGGGGTTGAATTATCCATATGGCATAGGAAAAAGCACGGAGACGGGGGTACTTTCTTCTTTGACCTTACCCTGGTAGTCAAAGAGGTCCCGGAGCTCTCTGCCTGGTAGACAGGCAGGGAGCCCATCGGCCGGAGCTTGACCAAGGCTCCGACGGCCACCGTTAGAGGTTTCTACCCTTCACCTTAAAAACACATCACCACGGTAGGTCACAGCTTATGTTGGGGGGCTCGGGGTCCGCGGTATCGCCAGTACCGTCACCAAGATTACTCAAGGTGCCCCGTGCGGGGTTTTGTAATGACTGAAAGCCATCACTTTGAAAGCAGTTAACGTACTTGTCGTGAGAGGAGTTTTTGTCTGAGAGAATATTACTAGGTAACCTAATATCACCACATTTTTGTTTTTTGCAAGACCCTATAAAACAGTGGGTCTAATGCTGTGCAAACGTCTAGAAGGGAGCAGCTAGGTGACCTACATATGCTGCCAAATATTATGTTTTTACTATTAGCACCGAAATATGAATTCTCTATTTATACCTACACCGATTCGCAGTCTTGTACTTCGAGCTGAAGGTCGTCTCTACGCCTATATATAATACTTGATAACACAAAAATTGTAGAACCACCAAAGGTTGATGTTTGACCATGGCAAAAATCAGTAGTATAAGATTGGACACTAAATGAAAACTGAAAACAGTATTCTATTGAATTTGTTGAGTTTTACAACTAACCTTTGGATGCTTGCAAAACAATGCCTTGCCTTTTCGTGCCTGCAGGCATTGCTGAACAAATATTCTGCACCATGGTGCAGGCAAGTTTCAAAGCGCTAGTAGCTACATTTGCCCAGGGATTATTTTCACTGGTGAAACATTCTTTATTGTACAAGCGTTTGCTTTGGGGCGAGATGCATTCAAGCAACCAGACACAATGTACAGAGGAAAAGGAACGGACAGAGATCGCGAAAACAATATCTGATATAATCAAAGCGTCTCACCACCTCAAAAAAGGGGCCCACTGGGTATTACATTGCGGTTTTTATATTACCCAGAAGAAACAGTGGAGGACATGTGGTGCAATAGCGTGGAACAGAGGTCATAGAAGGGTGAAAAGATGTTGAAGCACAATCAGCTGAATTCTGAATGCGAAAAGGGCGTCGTACAAAGCGACGTTTTAGTATTCGAGGCAAACCGTTCGCAGCTTCGATATGGCACCATGAGAAGAGTCGGAGTATGCAAAATTAACCCGGAAAACTCATCGCGCACTTCGTTGCAAGCTGTAAAAATGCCAATGTTCTCATGCCAGTGCTAACAGAAGATTTCGGCACAGACGTGAAACATGTCTACACTTAGTCAGACGCGAAAAGGGGAGACGTGCTTGGGGCGAGACCTTATTTAAAGTTACAGTTAAGAGACCTTATTTACAGTACATCAATGTAGTCCAGGACAGCATTCATATGAGCCTGGATTTTATACTAGAGGGCCGATCCACGTTGTCTAACAGTTGAGAATTTTACTTTTCTGTAAATAATGATCATTTCAATATTTTTTTTTAGTTCGACCTGTTAAAAATGATCAGGAAAACTCAGCCTAGTGACATGTCTTTAGGCAAGTAGATAAATGCCAGGAATTGCAGGGCTGGAAGAGGTTAGAGTCTGTTTGTAGCACGTGGAGCTTAATTTGCACGAGTGATTTATGTAATCATTTTTGAACACAGCCTTGCAAGAGATTGCATTAGAAAGACATCAGCACAAAAGAATGTTTGCGCATAATCGTAACACATTTTTTACCTATATGTTACAGAGCCGACACGACCTGAGCATGGCGGTAAGTTTTCAGTAATTGAATGCTAACTTTTCTGGATAAAAAAACTGTAACTTGTTCGAAAATAGGATCTTTTATGTGACAAAGTGTTTTGTAATAAAATAGTATAATATAAACTAGGGTGCTATCTTGACTGCATGATTAGTAAGTAGGTAATCTTTTTAGGTGTTGTAAAACCATTTAAAATAAAGCACGACTTGGGCAACGAAACAACAAAAAAAAATGATGGGACAAGTGCTCCACTTCATTTTAGTGTCGTACAAGTCTCGCTGAATTTTTTATTTATAATGCACCACCTACATCAACAGCTGAGTTTATTAAAGTAAAATCAGTTCTAGATGCACATTTTAAACGTAAAGAATACTAAATGCCCAGAATAATTTTCTGCACGAGATACGCAACAAAAACCAACCGACCAAAAATTTAAACAAATTAAATGTACCGTCTATTACGCTTCGATGATTCAATATAGTTAAAAGACATCAAGTGATGCGCAGAGTCATGTGACCTTAGGTTAGCATTTCCTGTAGTTTTTGGTAGCAGTAAAAATAAGGGAGCACACTAACGCATGTTTAAAAGAGATCCGTAAGTGCCACACCGTGTCTGGTTTTTTTCGCGTTTAAATAAAAACACAGTGAAAAAGTGAAAAAAAAAAATGATGCAAGAGACAAATATTTTAAACCAGAACAAAATATCTCACAATTCGTAGAAGTTAGTGAATATATTGTCGAAATGTGCCCAACGCATTACAGGCGCCTTAAAATCAGTATTCATAATTAATAACCTGCAAAGACCTATGTTTCAGAATAAATGCAGCTTTTAATTCAAAAATAAGCGCCATTTAATGGGCACCAATAGAAAGTTTCTGGAATATATTATTGGCCACTAGTTTCTGGAAACACAAATAAATAAGGAAACTTAAGTCGAAGAGTCTACTAACAAGATGACCACATGGTTCTCTGAAGGAAGGGAGCCAACCGAGTGCGCGTTTTATCTGTGACGACATAAATTTAGCCGAGTCCAAGTGTGGGAAGAACTTTCCGAGGGGCGACTTCAAAGTCAAGCACCCTTTTTAAGTAACGGAGAAGTTTGACTCGGTTCTAGTAAACGTGCGCCATCATTATGGCAAATCGTACTCGACGAAACAGCATTCCGTTGTTCAAGCATGGCACCGAGACCAGTGCCACTAGCAACCATGTTGATCTTCGTTGTGGTCACGGCTCGAAATATTGCAATATATGGGCCGCCGCAAAAACCAGACGTAGAGGTGCAAACGCCTCCTCGCTCGACGTTGACTATGCAGGGATATCACTGTCATTATTAAGGAGCTTTGGTTTGGGCGCAACGACTTTAGCAATCTGGGAACACAGCATCGAAAAGGCAAGCACTGGAATATAAATATTCGAAGTGCCTTAATCGCGCTCGGCTTCGGGAAGAAGGCAACCGCTTGAAAACTGTTAGCCTCCGGGAGAACCTCGTCTATAGAAGGATGTCGCCCAGTATGTTGAGCTGGAGGGCAGAAAAATGGTACTTTTGGATGTTCAGCTGCCGCCCCGCGTTGGCAAGGAATTTAAAAATTCGCTCAAAGTGAACGAGTGTGCAGCAAACAAAGCTAGAAAACTGCGACACCTTCGAGATATCAATGGCGGCGAGTAGTTCAGTTGATTTCTGCTCAAATACAGTCGATGTTATGTTACAATGTGGAGAGGGTGCTCCAAAGCCCGAACGGCAATACGTAATTTTTTATTAGCTAGCGGGGGTACCAAACGCTGTTTTTCTCTGCCAGGCTTTGTATTTTCTTGAGAACAATTCCAGCCACTGTCTTTGAATGAGAAAAAAATCGAAGGATGATAAAAATTCACCTCCCTGTAGCAAGTGAGTTAACTGATCGGTGCTCGGAAGGTATTGATTTTATTTTCGTGCGATGTTTTTCAAACAGTGATAATCAACGTAAACAACATCAACTCAGACTTTCTTGCAAGCACCATGTGTTACGTTCACGGGCTTTATGAAGGGCCAATTTAATCGCGTTCAAGCGTCTCGGCCACCTGGTCAAATGTGCGACGCTACGCCAGGGATTGACAGTTCGGTGATTTCAACCCATCGCACGCGGGGCACAGTGCCAACGGTGAGGGCGACAACGAACGTCCGGCACAGCGATCTTTGTGCTGAGTAGAAAGACATCTAAAACCGCAAAGCAGTTTTTTAAGCTGTGCTTTTTAGGGTCGGGTCTAAAGTATTATCGATTGCGACTTTAGACACTTAGACACTTTGATATTTAACACTTAGACAATTTAGACTTTATACAACACTTAGCTCGCAGACCTGTGGTCAGGCAAAGTCATCCGGTACTAGCTCGACGACCCGATCACTGACAAAATATACAAACCACAGTGTTTTTTCGTGCAGGAGGGGTCAAGGTATAGTCAATGACATTGTGATCATCATGGCGCTTTCGCGATTGCAGACACTAGTAAGGGTGGCTGGTAGCGGAGGACACCTGTGTTTGCGAAAAGCGCCAGACGGCATTAAAGCGCAGTTGGATGAGCTACTCAGGCAAACCACATGCAAAATCACAAGAAAAGCTGCGTGGAACGAATGTGTCTCCAGCAAGAACTAACGTCATTCTTGGAATACCGTGACAAACTTCTGACAGTGGTGAGACCTCGGCTTCAGAGTGGGCGCAGCGTGATCGTTCCCTGATGCCGCAGTTGAAAGTATCTATCGAAAATAACTTTATCGGAGCGAGATGGCAAGATGGCCGATTCTATAGTGTACAGTAACTCATGCATAACGACCCCAGCTGTAGAATTGGTTAGTGGCTAATATGTTCTGGATCGGCGATTCACAATAGAAGTACCAAGAATTTTCTTAACTTTTGTATTTAAACGAAAAAGGTCCGCCTAAATTACAGAAATAGCCGCTCAAGTCTAGACAACAAAGTCATAACTTTTTGAATGGACTGGCAGAGGTCAACACCAATTACAGAATGAGCATCATCAGTGAAAATGAGGGCATGAATGAGGGCAGCTTCCACAAATATCTCAACAAGAGTTTTGGTAGAAAAAAATCGTGAAGTTTTTTTTTTCAAATACTAATACACATCTTTTCGCCGGTACTTCTGCGTGCTGTTTTTTTCACAACCATTCGCGCTTCAATAAGAACAGACGCTCATTTATTTCTTTCTTTTTCATCCGTTGAAAACACAAGTGTTCCCTTCGGCGAGGGGAATGTGGAACTTGTGACAGAGGCTGTACATCCGGTGTAAACCTTGAGCACCTTGGGAAAGGGCAGCACAAGTGACAAAGGTGTATAGAGGCAGTAATATTTTTTTTGGAGCAAATATAAAATTGCAGTGCCCAGTAACCCAGCTTCTCTGCAGTTGCAACTGGTGATAACAGTTCAAGATATGCGCTGCGAAAAATTGCAATCAATATCAAACTTTTTCCATACAATTCCGAAAGTGTCTTACCGCACTTTCAAATATGGCACGTCTCAAATCCCACCCGATCTAGGGTGTGAAACTTATACCAAGGACTGAACACACGTAAGGAGATTTCGAGATTTCCCTTTTTCATAATTGTTTATGGGCCATATCTTGGTAGCCATCTATTTTTTTAGGTTCCACTAAGTAGGAGCAAAACAATCTTCCTAAAATTGTAGTGCGTTCCAGCAACTTTACCGACGAGTTTACCACAGGGGTAGGCTCTGTAATATTTTACTTTTAATATTATGTTCCTTACTTCGCATGTTATTTCTCTCTTAAAAATCTATTGACCACTCCCATATTTGTGTTCCGGTCATCTACCCCCTGGTTACAATTACAGTGAACAAACACATTGCATTATTTTTAAACACCGGTAGAAAGGTAGTCCAATTGTAATTCAGAAGCGCATTAGCTTGTGAAATGCCTTTGAACATGCCTCTTTACTCGTGAATTTGTTTTGACTCAAAATGAAACGATGCTAGGGACGCACTTGCAGGTAGTATTTTTTACACATCTTGGATTTATTCAAAAAGGGTTGCAGATGGTGCTCAGTTTCGTACATTACTAGGCCCAAAGAAATAGATTTTTTTACACGTGTGGTTACTGACTTATTTGTAATGACTATTGCATTTCAATAAACTTTCTTGAGGATTAGCATGAAATATTTTTTTTCGCTGTTACAGATGCAACTACAACAGAAGGTAATATATATTTTACTTTTTTGTACAAATGACAAATAGTCAGAAGCTCACAACAATATTGTTAGATAATTCAAAATAACAAAAAATAGTCAGAAGATACTTCTGTGTTTTGTTCGTAACATCACACAAGGAAATAACATCAGTTAGGGGCTAGGATGTTTCTAATGTATGCTTTGTAATGGAATTCATTGAATTGCAGGTTGTATATTAAAATTGTCTTCTTATTAGGCGCGCCTTCGTAGTACCTGTTATTCTTGTTACAAAGCATTTTCTAGTACCCCAAGCATCGAACACATAGCCGAATATGTATCCTTACAAATGAAAACCATGTTAAAAACTCTTTTCTTGTTTTTCTCAGATTCAGATATTCTCAAGGAACTGACATATTGTTACAATATTGTTCATAACCAAAATACTGTTTGTGTGCTGCGGGGCATGTCTTAAAAGTGAAGTTGCTACTGTAAAACAATTGTATCTTCTTTTAAGAATATCTGAACGAACGTTTTTTGCTTAAAGTGTAATGGGCGAAAAATCTGACGTGTAGACTGACGTGAGTAGAAAGCTGCTTAGACGAACTGTGCAGTTCAAGCTATTGTTAAATAAAAATTGTTTTCTCCAGTGTTATAAATGAGAATAATTGTCTTGTACCGTGTTAGTTGAAATGGGCTATCATATTTTCTACAGGGGTTTATCGCCCTTCTATTCAGGCATTGTAATATTACGTTACACTGTCATTAGGATTTGGTGATTATTCTTTTTAGGGTACATTTTAAGGAGCCCGCAATACCTTTTACATACACTTAGGGTTTACAAAACGTGATAGAAGAATAATCGCACTAAAAATGTGGCATACTTGTTCAGTGTGCAGAAAAAAGGGGTTTTTGACCGTAAATCATGGTCCTCTTTGCAGGCAACTTGAAAAGGAACGACAGTTATGGAGTTCAAAAATAGAATAAAAAAGAACTCCATTGTTTTTGTTACAGAATGGCACATCAATAGAATATAGTTAATACAGGAAGGGGTCCCATTGTAAAACTCTGTAGTGGGACCCCTTGTTATTGATAGCAAACACAGAAACAGCTTAATTGCATCTGGTAGCAGGAATAATACCTTATTTTTATTACCTACCTTGTACAAAGAAATAACGAGACTACGCGTAAATAGTTAGTTGTTAAGGTTGCATATTTTAAGAATAAAAAGGGAATATATTCAACAAATAAAACACACAGCATTTAAAAACTAACACACGAATAGTTACAAAAAATAAAGCATCGTTTATATGATACAATATTGAGTGCAGTCAATCCATATACGTACATACAAGTTGTATCAATGCAATGGTCAGGTGGATAAAAAATTAAAAAAAAGACTACAGTAGGCGAAAAGTGAATGTGCACATCAAAAGTTTATGGATGGTTTGTGAAAAATATTCGAAGGTTATGTTTAAACGTTGATGGACGTGCTTGGGTTTTAATCGCATAGGTTAGCTCGTTCCATATTTTGATTGAAGTAAAATTAAATATCGGTTTACCGTAGTTCTAGTGTGCGTTTGGAAGTAAAAAGTTATTTTTAATTAAAAACGAGCGGGGTTAGTGTTTTCTAGTTTAGTTTACAATAAGAAGAGCAGGTCGTGTTCATTGAAAAGGCGAAAGGAAGTAATGGCAACATTAAATCATTGGTGTCAGTAATCAGATGAAGGTTAAGATCTAGAAAAAAGGGAGCAACGGAAGCATCAAAACGACTACAGGTGATTATAAGCAGCAGCCTGTTTTGAATTTGCTGTAATCGTGCTATGTGTGAGCTGTAAGTGCGATCTCTTGTCCCGATACCATAGTGTATGTGACTTTCAAAAAAAACCACTCGTATAAGGTTATTATGATCCATTTCTCGGAGTAATGCCGCGCTTTTATTAGTACCTAAACACGATATGGGTATTTCTTCCTGATTAGGTTAGTGCGTGCATACAATTTTAGAAAACTGTTGCTAGAATTCCAAAGAATGAGCATTCATCAGTAGTTATGATGGCGTAGTTATTGATATACAGAGGGTTGAGATCGCCTCAAGGCTCAGTTAACTTGCTAAAAACCACAAATTTTGTCTTAGATGGGTAGTTAAGTACTGATTGATGTGAGACAAGTAAAAAATGTTGGCGAGGTCATGGCGCAGATGTGAAATTACACTGGAAGATTTTTCTTGGGATGTGAAAAGGGCGGTGTCATCGTCGTACAAAGTGCAGACGGTTAAAGATGTCAGACGATTCAGCAGGTCGTAATATAAATAGGAAATAATAAGGGGCCAATAATGGATTCTTGGGGCAAACCTTAGTTTACATGTTTTTGCGTGAGAGAGATCCCCTTATGTGTTTACCGTTTGCGTACAAATATGTAAGTAATTGCGGAGGAGCTGTGGTGCGGGAACATTTATGCCTGATTATGCCAGTTCACAAAATTGTGTCTTGGATAATACAGTCAAAGGCCTTTGTAAAGTCAATAAAACGAATCCAACATATTTTTTTTATCTGTTTCGGTTTTTAATTTATCTGTAATGCTATTAGTGAAAATGTTGTTGACTGACTACGGCAGAACCCAAATTGTCTTGATGTCAACAGGCTAAATTTCTGGAAGTAGTTCGAAAGCCATATTGCGATTAGATTTTCGGCCTCTTTTCTCTGGAATAAAAGAATCAAAATTGGTTTATAATAATGATGAGTGATTTATTTCCTTTCCTAAATACCGGAGTAATTATGCTTTGCTAAACTTCATGAAGAAATGCGGCATTTGTAAACCATAAGGTTAATGATGTAAGGAAAAGTATGTGACATAAAATCTGCAATTTCTTTGATGCAACACGCGTGAACATTATCCAGATTGTTTGATTGTTTAATTAGCTATCGTCGCACACACTTCGCTCGGTGCGCCAGGATAAAGAAAGAATGACTCTGATGCATGATGTACACGATCGTCATAACTCGTAGCAGGTGCGCTTTGTGAATCGCTAAAGTAAGTGCTAAAAGCATTTGCAATATGGTTTGGTGTTGTAAGTACTTCTTCGCCAAGCTCTATTTCAGTGGGGGCACTTTTTTCAGGGGTGCTGTTAAGGAAATCGTTTAGTACGCGCCCCTTCTTGGAAGCATTGTTGCCCTCTCTAGTATCTTATATTTAGAGTAGTCTTTTTTGTTTGTTTCAACAAAGAGTTTAGTTCGTTGCAATATTTTTGGCAGTGCTCCTTTAGGTGTGTACTTTTGCGCAAGCGCTTTATCAAATTAGGTGTAATGCATGGTTTTGCGAAAGGAATAATTTTTTAGACAAAGTACAGTTGTTTGCTTAGCTTATGCAAATGGTAACAAATAAAATAAATTCTGTGTAGCAACTTTGTGCTTCTTTAAGACAAGTTACACGAGTCCAGTGAGCATTTTTGATCACTTAGAGAAATAGTTTTTTGTCAAATGTCGATTTCGAATGTTCATTATTTCTTCTATAATTCGGACAGTAAAAACGAAGTAAAACTGAAAAGTAATCAGTGATGGTCGCACGTATGATGTCGTTTGCAGGAGTACAAAATAGGTTTGTTAGAGCATGGTCAATGAGAGTTCCAGGATAATTGGGAGGACGACGGATTTGGATATTGACTAGTGACTGAAAGCCATAAACTTGAAAGCAGTTAATGTATTTGTCATGAGGAGATTTCTGGTCCAAGAGATTATTACTAGGCAACCTAATATGACCACATTTTTCTTTTCGTGCGACAGCGTATGAAACAGTTTGTTTATTGCTGTGCAAAAGTCTGGCAGGGAGGTGCTAGGTGACCTATATATGCTGCCGAATATTATGTTCCTACCAGTCACCGATACATGAATTGTCAATTTATACCCACACCGATTCGCAGTCTTGCACTTTGAGCTGAATGCCGTGTCTACGCTTGTATCTAATGCTTGATAACACAAAGATAGCAGAACCAACATAAGTGTATGTTTGACCATGACAAAATTCAGGAGTATACTACTGGAAACTGTAAATTAAAACTGAAAACATTATTCTATTCTATTCGTTGAGTTTTGCAATGAACCTTTATATGCTTGCAAAACAATGAATTGCCTTTTCGTGCCTGCAGGCTTTGCTGAACAGATCTTATGGGCCCCGATGAAGGCAAGTTTCAAACCGCTAGTCGCGACATTTTCCCAGGGATGTTTTCACATGTGACATATCCCTCATTGTACAAGCGATTGCTTTGGGACGAGAAGCGTTCAAGCAACCGGTCACAGTGTAGAGAGGAAAAGGAAAGCAGAGAGATGACGACTTCACTATCTGATGTAATCAAAGTGTCTCTCCACCTCAAATTGTTGGTAGTTGGTATTACATTGCTGTTTTTAATAACCAGAAGAAACAGGCGAGGACATTTGGTACAATAGCGCGGAACATAGGTTACGGAATGGTGAAAAGATGCTGCAGCACAATCAGCTGAATGCTGAACGCAGAAATGGCGTTATGAAAAGCAACCATTTATTTTTCCAGGCAAACCGTTCACAGCATTGATGTGGTACCACGAAAACCGTCAGACTGTGCAAAATCAACCCGGGGGACTCATCTCGCACTTCCTTGCAAGCTGTAGAAATGCCAATGTTCTCATGCCAGTGCAAACGGAAGATTTCTTCACAGACGCGAAACATGTCAGCACTTTACCAGTCGCGAAAAGAGCAGACGTGTTTGTGGCGAGACTTTACGGCATATTTAGGATTCCCATGTTTTCCTAATATTCCTGGCACGTAGAATGCGGAATGCTTAATACCCCAATTGTAGTTTTGGCACGTTACCCACTCGCAAACATTCACGACAACTACAATTTTAGAAAAGGCTTTCAAAACAAAAACGACAAATAACGCTCGCACAACGGCAGCCATCTAAACTGTGTTACGTATATTATAGAGAAGGGTCAACCCTTTATACGGCAAGCTGGTTCGCGTCGTCCAATTGCTTGGCGTTTAGTGTTTGACCTTACAATAAAAAATACACTACAACGAGCTGAGTATGCCCTGCAGGTGAATGGCTGCGTTTACCTGTTTTTTTTTAATTTCGCTTGAAGGTAATATTTACTCGGCTTCGGCTGTGTCTTCTGCCTCCGCTGCCCCTGACACGCGATGCAGAAAGGGAGCGCATTGGCTTGGATTAAACTGTATTCGTTTTGATTAGCATAACACTTGAAAAACGGCTAGCAGCCATGATTGAGTTTTTGCAAGAAAAAATGATAGCATCCCCGCTCCATGGATGATGGCGAGGGTGCGGTGTAAGAGGGCTCGAAATGACAGCCAACTTGCGCCCCGAGTGACATTCAATTTTCACCCGACCATCATTCGATTTGAGCAGTGAGTTGCACCTTGATTATTCCCCAAATAAAACTGCAACTCACGGCTCAAATCAAAATTCGCTTGATTTTCGGTTGATGTTGGTTTGCTCATGGATGGGTACGGATTGACATTGGCAGGTGCTAAGGTACTCCGCACCGTTACAGGCGAGGGAGTAAGCCGTTTGATTCCCGGGCTCAAATTGGCGGTCGTAGGGCAATGGGTAAAACAGCTGACAATAGCTCTTTATGATCTACCCGACATAGAATCAAATCCTGCCTGGGCCTGTGTGATTTTTGGTGTTTGTAAATGCTTTGCGCAGGGATGCGACAGAGATTGTGTGTTCCTGCGGTACTCCGCGCCGAAAAGGTTCTGGGCAAATCGTTAACCAAAAAGCGCACTATATCATCAAAGTTGTAGGTATGCGAGACCGGGGTAACCAATTTCCTATCAACTTAATATTTGTATCGCCGCAGAATTTTTATTCGGTGCAGCGAACCTCGGTAATCTACCCCACATACATTTTCTGATTCTCTAAACATTCACTGCTAAATTTTGAGTGCTGCGTTCTTTCCAGAACTGTTTGTGAAGTGCAACTGTCACAGAACACAAATGTGGGACATCACAGCATTTATTTGTCTGGATTTTATAACAGAAGGCCGATCCACGTTGTCTAACAATTGAGGATAATTACTTTTCTCTAAATATTGATCATTTCATTTTTGCTGTTCGACATGTATTCTATGGTACTGAAAACTCAACCTAGAGAGCATGGGTTTAGCCAAAGTAGAGAAATGCCAGGAATTGTAGGGCTGGAAAAGGTTCGAGTCTGTTTGTAGCGCATGGAGCTCAATTTCCACAATTTATTTATGTAATGCATCTACCAACACAATCTTGCAAGAGATTGCACTAGGAAAGCATCAATACAAAATAATGTTTAGACATATTTGTAATGCATTTCTTTACCTATATGTTACAGAGCCGACTCGACCTGCGCAAGTCGGTAAGTTTTCAATAATTGTATGCTAATTCGGTCTCGCTAAACAAAATGTAACTTGTTCGAAATAACGATCTTTTATAAGACAAAATATTTTATAATAAAATGCTATAATCTAAACTACTGGTACAATCTTGACTACATGATTTTAAAGTGCCTAATCTTTTTTAGGCGTTGTAAAATCAGTTGAAAAATTGAGCGCGACTTGGGCAACGACACAAAGAAGAACGATGGGACAAGAGCTCCACTTCTTTTTTGTGTCGTTGTCCACGTCTCGCTCAATTTTTAATCATAATGCACCAACTAGTTCTACAGCTGTGCTTAATGAAGTAAGATTAGTTCTACATACACATTTTAGAGGTGAAGATTATTAAATGCCCAGAATAATTTTCTACACAGAGAAACGCAGCAAAAAGTAACCGATCAAAAATTTAAACAAATGAAATGTACCTGCTATTGCTCTTCGATGATTCAATCTGGTTGAAGGACATCAAATAATGCGATAGTGTAACGTGAACCTAGTCCATCCTTTTCTGTAATTTTTGGTATCAGTAAAAATACTTGAGCGCTTTAACGCATGTCTAGAAGAGATTCGGAGGTGCCACACGTGTCTCTTTTTTTCGGGGTTAGTTATGAAGCACAGTGAAAAAGTGAAAATAGTGACGCAGGAGACAAATATTGTAAACCATTAAAATATCCGTCAATTCCTAGCAGTGTGTCAACATAGTGTTGAAAGTGGCGAAACGTGTTATAGGCGCCTTTAACTCAGTATTCAACAATAGCTAATAAACTGCAAGTATTTTTTTTCAGAATATCTGCAACTTTCAATGCAACATTAGCACAATTTGATGGGCACCAATAGAAAGTTACTAGCATATATAATCCGCCGCTAGTTTATGGATACACAATAAAATGCGGAAACATAAGTCGAAGAACCAACCTACAAAGACGACCAGATGGTTCTCTAAAGGTAGAAAGCAACCCGAGTGCGCCTTTTCTCTGTGGTTACATAAAACTGGTCGCCGTATAACTGTGGGCAGAACTTTCCGAGGGGCACCATGAAGGTCAAGCACCTTTTTCAGTAACGGAGAAATTTGATTTGGTTCTAGTAATCGTGCGTCATCAGTATGGCAAATCGTAGCTCTGGAAACGGCACTTCCGTTGTTCAAGCATGGCACCGGGACCAGTGCCACTAGCAACCGCTGTTGATCTTCGTTGTGGTCACGGCTCGAAATATTGCATTATATTGTCGGCCACGAAAACCAGACGTAGAGGTACAAACTCCTCCTCGCACGACGTTGACCATGGAGGGATATCACTGTCTTTATTGAGGAGGTTTGGTTAGAGCGACATGACATTAGCAAATCGGGAACACACCATCGGAAAGGCGAGCACACGAATGTAAACCTTCGAATTGCCTTCATCGCGGTTGGTTTCTGAAAAAGGCAACCTCTTGGAAATTGTTGGCACTTGGAAGAACGTCATTGATAGTAGCATGTAGCCCAGTGTGTTGAACTGCCGTGCAGAAAAATTGTAATTTTTCATGTTCGGTGGCAGCCCCGTGTTGGCAAGGCCGTTCAAAACTTGCTCAAAGTGAAGGAGTGCCTACGAAACCAAGCTAGAAAACATCGACATCTTCTAGATATGAAATGCGAGTAGTTAACCTGATTATTGTTGAAATAGCGTCGATGATGTTTTACAAGGTGGAGGGGGCGTTACAAAGCCCAAACCGCAATACGTAATTTTTAAAGACCAGCCGGGGTACCGAACACTGTTTTCTCTCCCAGGCTGTGTATTTGGCTGAGAAGAAATCAAGACTCCACCTTTGGATGAGAAAAAATCTAAGGATGAAAAAAATGCACCTCCCTGACGCAAGGCAGTGGCCTGATCGATGCGCGGAAGGTATGGGTTTTTTGTGCGATGTTTTTCAAACAGCCATACTCAATGCAAACAAATTCACCCATACTTTCTACAAGCCATGGGTGACACTCACAGGCTCTATAAAGGGCGAATTATATCGCGTTCAAGCGTGTCTACCACCTGGTTGATAGTGCGATGCCCTGCCGGCGATTGGTGGTTCGATGATTTCAACGCATGGCACGCCGGGCACAGTGCACACCGGGCACAGTGCACACCGGGAGGGCGACAACGAACGTCCGGCCCAGCAATCTTTATGCTGAGACAAAGGACATTAAACCGCAAAGCAGTTTTGTAAGTTGTGCTTTTTAGAGTTGTGTTTAAAGTCTCATCTATTGAGTTCCTCAAAACATCTGAGGACTGGTGGTCAGGCACGCTTGAACAAACACTTACATCGCGCACCCTTGGTCGGGAAAATTCATCCGGTACTTTTTCGACGACCGAGAACCGACAAGATATACGAACCAGAGTGTTTCTTCATGCAGGAGGGGTGAAAGCATAGTCAGTGAATTTGTGATCATCAAGGCGCTTCCGCCATTGCGGATTGTAGTAAGGGCGTAAGGGCGGCTGGTAGCGGAAGACACCTGTGTTTGCGAAAAGCGCGAGACGGCATTAAAAGCGCAGTTAGATGAGCTACTCATGCACACAATAAAAAAAACACGGGAAAAGCTGCGTGGAACTTATGTGTCTTTAGCAAGAACTAACGTCATTCCTGAAATACCCTGAGAAACTTCTCACAGTGGCTTCAGCGTGGACGCAGCAGATCATTTCCTGATGCCGCAATTAAAATTCCCTGCCCAAAATGACATTATTGGAGCAAGGTGGCAATATGGCCGATTCGATGGTGTACAGTATCTCAAGCATAATGACCACAGCTGTAGAATTGGTCAGTGGCCTAATATGCTCTGGATCGGCGATTTGCAATATAAGTACCAAGACTTCTCTTAACTTTTGCAATTTAACGGAACATGTCCACATAAAATACAGCAACATTAGAGCAAGTCAGGAAAATTAAGTCATAACTAGCGAATGGATTGGCAGAGGTTGGAAGAAGTTACAAAATGAGCGTCACCAATGTCGATGAGGGCATGAAAGGGGGCAGCTTGCATGAATATCTCAAAACCGTTTCAGGAGACAAACTAGGCCTTGGCCAGTTCGAGGTCGACACAGTTCATGCCTCCGCCACTGCTTCAGCTAATGTCTCTCCTCTGTGTTGATAGGGCGGCGTCAGAAAGAAGCGACAATGCGGGAAAGCTTAGCCGTGGTTGTTGAAGGTGGAACGGCGATCGGATTTCATTGAGGATATCGGCGGTGAGATAGAAATTGGTACGTAGTCTGTGGCACATACAACGTAGTGTAAGTGCGATTATAATACGAAACTTGATCAAGGATCCTCTGGAGCAGCATGACACTGCGGTCCTAACAACCTAGCTTATCCAGAGCATGTGCAATAACCAACCACACCAACGCATTCCAGACTAGCAACAAGTTTGCAGATAAACGTTTTTAGGTAGGGCGGACACGTCAGTCTGCTTAGAAATATACGTCGGTGTGCTCACTCGTGAGCACACTTCTTTGCGCTCATTTGTACTCAAACTCATGAGTTGGTATGATGATGAGTGAGTACAAACCCAGATAAAAAAGGAAGTACGATAAAGAGTGAGCACAGGGGTAAGTCCACTAATCCTTAGTACACTACTTATGAGTTTGAGTCCTCATGAGTACTTTATTTATGAGCATGCGTACTCATGAGTTTGAGTATTCATGAGTATGATTACTAATGAGAACACAGTATTGATAAATAGTACTCATGAATACATTGTACTCTTGAGTATTACTTTAGAGTACACAGTACTCATGAGTACTACTCGTGACTATACAGTACTCATTACACAATACTCATGAATACTGTATTTTTGATTGCTTGCACTCGTGAGTACATGCACTCATAAGTACAATAGTGCAAACAAGTTCTATCACGAACTCGAGTCTGGACACGCGTCCACGAGTCGCAATCATTTAGCGATGCTGCTGTGCAGCTTCACTCTTAGCGATGGTAAAATCAGACAACGAAAACTGCGCCTCCCTCATTTCCGTGTCCCTGTTTGGCGCTGTTAGCATTTTTCGGCGGTCGGTTGCTAAGGGGTAACGGTGAAAAAGGGAAAACAAGGGGGCGACGTCTCGGCGGGAAGAGCAGTTGCAGTGAATTGTTTCTACGGCACGTGTTTATTGGCGCAGTTATTTTTGTTAACAAATACGTGGCCTACGGACACATAGCTGCTTCGTTCCGCTTGCTCCGTTCAATTTGCTTTAGGTGAGGTGGTGGGGGCTTCTAGCAATGCAGGCAATACTCACACCGAAGCAGCTCTTTTTCGGTCTTCTACAGTTTCCATAGACACATGTCGCTCTGGGTAGTCGCTCAATGAGCCCAACCGTTAAGTTCAACAGTCGCAGTTAATGTGCGTGATTAGCGTCAAATCGACTGCGTGGTTTGTGTCACCTAAATTGTCCGCAACATGCCACTGTGCGCAATCGAGCGATAATTAGGCTGATGTACCTGCGCCCATAAGAATTTATAACCTCCCGTTTTAAAACTTTTTGCTCAGGTTCGGTAGAACTATGGTCTCGTGCAGTCCAATTACAAGTGAGCATATAGCCCCACCATGCAGGTGCGGCTGTGTACTTTGCCCCTGCATTAAAAATAAAATATCCGAGTACAAACAAGGACATTTGTGCTTTATCAGACATCATAATGCCCAGTTGAACCAGTGCGACGCCTTGTTTCGTCTGGCATAATTTGTCAAAGAGCTCTGGCATCTTGGCGCTGGATAAGCTTTTTTTCTTTCGGATGGCTTTACATTCGAATGGAAACCCTATACGACGCTTCTCGTGCAGCTGACGACGATGGTGAATTTCGGTGGTTGTTCTTTCCCTATGTTCACCTGCTATTTACTGGCGGGGGGAACACCACTCGCTTGCAACTAGTGCCGAGGTTAAGCTCACACCATGGAAGGCCTCGTGAAGCGGCCGTTATATTGTAATGAACGTCAACCCAGATGTTGGGGTTTGGCTTAAGCTTGCTTCTTGGAACATCTCATAAAACATACTTCTTGGCCATAACGACGTCACCGCACTTTTTAGCGATATCTGTGAGCTTCGTCAGCACTGCTTGAGATAATAGCTTCACGTTTTCACTGTGCAAACAACCCGCCAACATGGCAATAAAGCGACGTCTGGGCAAGCTATAATGACTCCGAAAAACGCGTCTGCCAACTTCATTTTCGAGTTCACAATGCACGGAGAGCAGTTGGACAGTGCTGTTGTGGCTACCAAGCACAGGCAGCAACTGCGTGCACTGCAGCCTTGGACTGCGAGCGGTACCCGCTCCACACCATCCCCTTCAACCCCCCCAAAGACACACACTGGTGAAACGGGGCCATCCAAGGTCAGGTACCACTGTTACGACGTTGCGCTGCTCAGTTCACCATCGAAACGGCGCAGAGTAGAGCAACCACTGCTTCCGGGCCGGTGTTATTCCCCCGGTGTTCCCTTGCAGCCGCGTGCAGTTTGAATTCCTGAAATCGGAGATATCACTGGCTGCAGTTTGAATCTGGCAAATGGAGGCGAAGCGGTTGCATCAGCTGAGCCCCCGCGACAGGGAAAGGAAGGCGACTCAGAGGGGCCGTCTCCAGGCGCTACTGGCTGGTTTTCTTCTGATGGTCGCTTTTCCCAGGCATGATTTGGTCAACCCGTAGTAATGGGAAAGTGAGAGCAGACTCAGCGGCGTTTTTTCCGCCATTTTGCATGACGTCTGCCGTGGGTGGTTTGACCTAGGCACGAAAGAACGCCGCAGTATGCACGTCGCCGGTTGCAGCGAATTTGTGTTGGGCGCGCTAGAACAACACACACAGGCATACAAAAATGAGTTGTTGAAGTCAGAGCCATGTGGGTTTTGCGCGGGCTCACCAACCCGACGTGTAGCGCCCCTGTCCGGTCCCTTTCCCCTGAAACCCTTGTCCTGTCCCTTTCCACTGAAACCCCTGTCTGTCTCTTTCCTGCCGCGGGAAAGGGACAAGACAGATAGGGGTTTCTTTTGCTTGTCGTGGGCTAGCCGGTTTTTGTTTTTTGTGTTTATTTCTTATTTTGCAGTCTGGCGGTGGCGGCGGCAGCGCCTTTTCACCGCTACTTTTAAAGAAGATAGTGTTTGGTTACTAGAGCACGACAATGTTGCCCTTTCTATCTGTCTGTCTCGCTAAGTTGTCATAAAGATAATTTATTATTGCAACTTATATCCCGCTCCGCTGCATACATGGATGCTTCCTTTTCTATTTGTTTTTCCTGCAGTACTTGCAGCGTTATGTCACGTAGCAGAAATCCTTGCTTGTGCCGATGTAATCATAGTGCTCCTTCAAACTGTTTTGGCATACTAAAACATCGCGCTATCACTAGGTCGTCCACTGACTGCGTGTTGTGGGCAGCCATAGCTGGGCTTACAAACAATGGTCACAGCAACACGTTTTCACTGACCTCCACGGTCCGTATCAGCATACTGCGCATATCTCGAATATTGAGCCTTTAATACTGTAGTGACAGCTCTTTCTATGTTTTTGCTACAACTCTTCTTCCGGAAACTTGTTCCGTCTCCTCCTTCCGCGCGAAAGAACAACACCAAGAACAACACTCTACAATGATCACTTATCGTTTTTCGGCTTCAATAATGGGATTTAATTGGCAGTGCTCACGTTCGACAGAGTGTCAGAGGAGAAATTTGGAAGTCGCAGAGAGTGCTTACCTATCTCTCACTCGGAGGGACCGCCGAGGCAGCACAGGACTGTTCGGCATAAATCAAGCCGGTGTACTTTGGCCGGTTGTTTTCTGTCCAGCCTTTTTCCGGCAGCCATGTTCGGCTCATGTGGGCCTTTTGGCCGTATACGGCCGTACTCCCATGGCGGTCCAACGGCCAGTATACGTGGCTCAGTCGACCGGCTTACGTTCATAAGGCCAGATTCCAGCCGTAGGGCTCCGCCCATTCCAAAGCCACCCGCGTACGGCGGAAATACTGCCACCGGAGGACAGCCGAGACGCGGTCGTCGGAGTCCAGCTGGAATAAAGCTGCCGGAAATACGGCCATGCTACGGGAATTGGAGTTCAGCCACAGTACGTTAACTGTACTGAGGCCCGGTCACTGCATGTCGCGCAACCAGATGATTCAGTCACGCTGACGCAGCAGCACAAATCCAGCATTTTGGGTCCAATGCACCCACATCAAAGTGAGCCCTCGCGTTGTGCAGCCTTGCTTAATTATCAGCGTCAGTTGACACCAAAATTTATTTATTAAACAGTCCTCACAAATCTTTGTTCCTTTAATTGCTGTGCCTCTTTTACTGTCGAATACATAAATTATTCAGTTCTTTGTAGAGCTGGAAAAGACGTATTGTTCATGTCCTGATATCTTCTGTAGGGCGGCTTACCTGAAATAAATGATGGAGGAGGTGAGGCAGGCGGGAGGCTGTTGAATTTCTCAAAGATGAAAGTGCCGCTTTTAGCCAATTTCATTTAGAACGATCTTCTTGAGCACTTTGGTGCTCTGAATAAAATCAACTGTTCTTACAACAGTTGCTTGACCAATTTTTTGGTACATAAAACCGGCGCGAATGCCTTTACGAACGGTTTTGGTACTCAATAAAATTTTCTTCACACAAAAAGCCTGTCCAGTATTTGCCCATTTTTTTTGCAAAGAAATTTTCTTCTCGATCAGCTTTTCTGATGATCTGTCACAGGGCTGGTCATAGGACAGATCGAACAAGTGCTTTCATTTTCAATCTATTTTTATGTTGTTTTCATGAGTTACGTGCACACTACTTAATAGCCCAAAAGAACTTAACTTTCTCTAATGTCGTACTATGGTAAAAAATTCTAGGCGCGCTACGAATGACGCCTTGTTTTAATGGGCTCCAGTTGTATCCCTCTGTGTTCAGGCACGGAAAGGCATAAGACTAGAGTTTCATAATTTGTTTAAAACCAATAACGTAGGATTGGTAGTATTCATATAGCAAACCTTGCATACTGCAACAAATAAAACAATAGATATTTCATTAGTCAAGTTTGAATGCGTAAGGTTCTCAAACCGTTGGAGGCGAAATTGCGGATGCGAAAGTTTATTTATTTATTTATTTATTTGATACCTGGTTGGTTCGCATGCATTACAGCAGGTAGATACATAACGCTAAGCATCAAATATGAGACCAAATAACGAAATATTTCCACAAAGCGCGGTAAAAATTGTCCTTATAAAACTTGGTACAATCATGCGTGGAAGATAATCACAGTCTCGTATTCATCTAAGATTAAATGAATCGCGCAAGGCACCAAATTTAAAGGAAAGTTAATAATTGTATAATGGCGCTTGGATAAAATTCTCGCCTTCCATTCCAGTTTTCGAATGATAGATATTACAAAAAATTTTACCCTGACATTTCTTTTTTGAGCTTTCCAGCCTTACCATTCATGTGTACTTTTACTTTCCCTCATGCTACGTTGACAGTGCCAATAACCTAATATGAATCGCACTACCCAATTCTGTATGTTTTCGAGCATATAAAAAAAATCCCAGAAAACACATGCCTACTCCAACATTGAGCGCGTGTAGGGATACGAGAAAACACATGCATACTCTAACCTTGAGCGCACATGAGTAACATAAGGTTGCTCTTTTAAGGTAGATGGAGGTTTGCTGAAATTTTATCTCGGAAAGCCAAAAACACGTGCAGCCGTAACTTTTGTGCTGTGAACTTGCCTATTTAACCTCTAACATCTCGTAAATAAACTCCTAGTTATTTATATTCCCCGGCCGTTCCTAAAGCAGTGTTTTTTTACGGCATACGTATTCAATTGGAATGAAGGTTTTTTGTAAAGGTGACGTTAACACACTTTTTAACACTCAACGACTTTTCTGAATCAGCACACTAGGATGATAATAAATTAGAATCTAGCTGCAGGTATTCGAATCACGTTCCTTCACTATAGTCCTGTAAACTGCACAATCATTCGCGCAAAGTTTGAGTAAAGATTTGAGGTCAATATTAATAACCTTTATATATAACAGAAACACAAGAGGGCCAAAAACTGACCCTTGGAGAATTTCTGATGTCACGGGAACATATCCGGACGAATAACCATTGAGAGCGACCGAATGCTGTCTTAGAAAGATATACTCGGCTATCCATGCTATAACCGATTCATTCAGTTTATAGCCCACAATGTATCAATAACAAGCTGATATGGAACACCTCCAAATGCTTTTTTGCTGTGCAAAAAATTACAGTCAACTACTCTAAGGTTATCTATTGCTAGAGAAAAATCGTGCGTGAACTCAACAAGCTGAGTTGAGCAAAAAAAAACCCGACGAAATCTATGTTTGCTTGGATGATGGCAATTATGTTTAAACAAATTAGTAATTTCCTAAGTGTAGGTAAGCTCGCCTTGAAACACCGCAACTAAATTAACATCCAGGCTTCGTCATTCATAAGTCTCTGTTTTTAGGGCAAATTTAAAATAACACGTGTTTTTAAATACACATTCATAAAATCCCATTAAGAAAGGGCAGTACGTTGAGCCTACCAATGCACGAGCTTAGCATCTTCTACGTTTATCACCAACAAAATAGTGCAACATTGTTATTCGCAGTAATATAGTAGAAGAATAGCCGAAAATTTGCGCTTTTGCGCGCCCTTGCCTTTCTTTGGCGGGGAGTCCTTGACATGGCGCCGGTTGAGCTCCTGCGTGGCGGCCGCTTGCTCGACGGCCTTTAAGGCCACTCATTTTGGTGAACCACCTCCACCTCGGGTCGAATATCTCTGCCGGGTCGATGTCTCCAATGGTCTCCATTTCTTGAGGGGGCGAATAGCCTCGAGCTGATGCGTCGACGAGGCCGGCGGGCGAGGCATGTTAGCTGTTATGACTGGCGAGGCTTAGCTCACCCGTCGGTCTGGCACAAGCTTCTTGGGGCAGTAAATGGCATTCTGATGGCATAAATGGATCCCCGGTAATGTGCAGTAAGTCCTTCCACCTTGCCCGTTTACGTACAACACTCATTAGTGTTTGACAAATTCGTTCATTTAAACCGTAGAAACACCGAGCGGATAAAAAACGCGTCTGGTCATTCGGCTCTCTAACAGCTCTTTCTTAACCCAGGGAAATCTGGCCTACACCAGCGAGTCTTCTTCAAACACGTCTGTGCACGAATTCTCAGCGCCCATACCCATGCCGTTGTTCCGCTGTACGCCGCTTACCCAAAGAATGACGTATAACCTGAGACCTGACGTTGGCTGGTCTCCTCTTGAACACTGGTTGCCAAAATTTCTGCGGCCGTTCGCTTGCCGCAATTCGGCCGAGGAACACTAACCGAATTAAAAATGTACATTCTGGGGCCGTGCGTCGGCCGGTCTCCTGTATAATACCGGTTGCCCGAAGAAAACAAATATTCTGCGAGCGGACGCGCGGTTAACCATTGAAAGAGCGAATGCGAGGCAGCCGTGCTCCGGCCGGTCTCCTTACGAACACCAACTGCAACAAGAATACGGATATTCTGTGGCCGGTCGCTCGCCGTGCTTCGGCTGAACAGCGCTTCCGCAAGAAAAAACGGATGCCCTAAAGCGGTACTTCGGCCGTTCTCTTTCCAACATCGGAAACCGAAAGTTAACTGAATATCTAGCAGCCGGGTAGCTACCGTTGTGCGTCTAAAAAAACATCTGGTTGTAGTTTACATGCCCGCTCCTTGAAGACGCCTACATGTGTGAAAAGTACGGTAGCAGTGGTAAAACCGCTGTTGTTGTCTGCTCAAATCTTATACGCGCTCATCAAGCCGAACTATGAGTGGACATAGGGTGCCATAATTAGGTTCCCTTTGTGAAAAACACTCAGTCATGCGCCAGTGAATTTTAGGCACCGCCCACTATATACGAAATGTCGTATAAAGAAATGCGCTAGGCAGTGGTCTCTATTAAGGTTAGCATTACCATTCGTGAACGCTATCAATATTCTCTACTAAAATAAGAGTATACAAACTTAATTCAGTCAATATGGCCTGATTTGTACTTTATTAGGCAGTAGCAGTCATACCCTCTCTGTGGAACTCGAAATTTATTTGCAGCTCCACCACGTGTTAAGCTAGGTGCATCGTCAACACAAATATACAAAGAAATGGAAAAAATTGTTCACCCATCTCACCAAAATCAGTATAATTTCGATTAAGGAAATTTTACAGTACCAAGATATCGGAAGAAAATTCCTCTGGTGAGCGGTAAATTGAATAGCGATTAGCCTTGGCGCACGGGGACTGGTTAAAAACGACCCAGTCCTGTTGTATAACCGTTACAGGAAGAAGGGGGGCTCAAAGCGGAGTGACCTCCGCGCCTTAAGCGCATCTTCACCTTCCTTGTTTCCAGTGAAGTGCAATTCGCATATCTCGTAACAGTGCCTCACCATCGATGTATTGTTTTATCTCGGGCCGGGTTCTGGCCGAAAATAAAAGAGGCCAGCTGGGGCTCGGAGGAGCATGACAGTGTTAAGTGCAGGCGCCAGTCGAGTCCGGATCCCACGCTCTGCCCAGCAAGGGAAATTTGTTTCAGTGCTTAAGGGTGGGATACTCACTCACCACCACCCTAAATATTACACGCCTTTTTTTGCGGGCACACTGCGTGCTGTTTTTTTACCACCATTCGCGCTTGAATAAGCACAGACCCTCATTTATTTCATTCTTGTTCATTAGATGAAAAACACAATTGTACGGCTTCGGCGAGGTGAATGTGGAACTGGTGATAGTGCCTATACCTCCGGTTTAAACCTTGACTACCTTAGGAAAGGGCAGCGCAAGTGACGAGGTGTATAGAGGCTGTGATAGTCTTTGGGGAGCAGATAGTAAATGGCAGTGCCGAGTAACCCGGCTTCACTGCAGTTTGAACTGGTGATAACACTTCAAGATAAGCGCTGGAAAAAATTGCAATCAATATCAAAACTTTTCCGAAAAAGTGTTGTCACAGAAGTGTCTTTCCCCACTTCCAAATATGGCACGTCTCAAATCACAACAGATTTAAGGTTTTAAACTTATATCAAACAATGAACACACGTAAAGACGTTTCCATTTTTTGTAATTTTGTATGGCACATTTATTGGTAGCCATCTAATTTTTTGGAGCTTCCCTAGGAGCAAAAAAAGTGGTTAAAGTTGGAGGGCATTCTAGCAACTTCACCAACGAGTTTACTACAGGGGAAAGCCCTGTAATATTTTACTTTTATTATTATCTTCCTCAGTTCGCAAGTTAATTCTCTCTTAAAACTCCGTTCCCACTTCGATATTCGTGTCGCGGTAACCTAGCTCCTGGTCACAATTGCAATGAACAAACACATTGGCTTCTTTTAACCAACGCTAACCACTTAGTCAAACTGCACTTCAGAAGTGCATTAGCTTGTGAAATGCCTTTCAATATGCCCTTTTACTCGTGACTTTGTTTTGACTTTAAATGAAACGATGCTAGGCACGCACTTGGGAATGGTATTATTAACAGATCTTTGTTCTATTCAAAACAGAATTGCAGTTAGTGCTCAGTCTTATTACTTGGCCCAAAGAAATTTATTTTTTTGCACTTGTGGTTACTGACCTATATGTAATGGTTATCGCATGTGAATAAAGTTTTTTAGGATTAGTATCAAATATTTTTTATTTTACTGTTACAGATGCTACCACAACAGAAGGTAATATATATTTTACTTTTTTGTACAAAGGACAATTATTCAGAAGCTGGCAACAATAGTTAGAAGACAACTCAAAGTGACAAAAATAGTCAGAAGATAATTCTGTGTTTTGTTTGTAACATCACATAAAAAATAAAACCAGTTCGGGACAATGATGTTCCTAATAAATGCTTTGTATTGTAACTCTTTGAATTGCAGGTTGTATATTAAAATTGTCTTCCTAATAGGCGCGCCTTCGGAGTACCTGTATTTCTTGTTACAAAGCACTTTCTAGTACCCCATTCAACGAACACGTAGCCTATTAGGTATCCTTACAAATGAAAACCATATAAAAAATATCTCGTTGTTTTTATCATATTCAGAGATTCTCAAAGCACTGACATATTGTTTAAATATTGTTCATAACCAAAATACACTCTGTGTGCTGCGGCGCATGGCCAAGAAGTGAAGTTGCTACTGTAAAATATTTGTGTCTCCTTATAAAAAATCTGAACCAACGTATCTTGCCTAAAGTGTAGTGCCCTCTTAAATTTGACAGTTAAAAAGTTTTCTTATGCGTGAGAACGTAGTCCTATTAAAGCTCGTCAACTGTTCAATGTGCAATATTGCCGCGAACCATGCATTGGGTTTATTTGGGTTTTTGCTTTCACCGCCCGGCTGCGCCGGTCTGTGTTATCTCTGTGCCAAGGGAAGCGCGTGTTCCATTCTTTCTTTCTGAGCCGCATGTGTTATCTGTTCTGATAGGGAGAGCATTCCGATCTAATGTGAACAGCCCAGAATAATCTTCTTGGATCTACAATGTTCCAGATGTGAATCGACGATTCGAGAACCACGCGCGCCGAAAAATAAAAAGCCTGCAGAGCAGACGCGGGGTATTCCATCGCCGACGCTCGCTTGCGTATACGCCACTTTGCTGACTGCTGCTTCGCCGACCGTCTATTCTTTGAGTTGTTAGGGGAGCACAAGTTCGCTCCTATAAACTTGATTGATTGATTGATTGAGGGGTTATCGCGCCGACGCAACGCAGGCGATGAGGCGCGCCGTAGTGGAGGGCTCAGAAATAATTTTGACCACCTGTGGATCTTTATCGCACGCCGAAATCTCGTAGCACGGCGTTTTTTGCTTTTCGCCTCCATCAGAAAAGCGGCCGCCGCGGCCGGGAATCGAACCCGCGACCTCGTGCTCAGCAGCGTCCTATAAACTTGTTTTACTTCAAGACCACTGCGTCGGCTTTGGCATCGTGACATCTGGTAGAGGTGCTGGGTACATGAACCCTAAGCAATCGTCAAGCCGAAAAGCAAGCCCAACTCGTGTCAGCCGCCGACAGCAACGTCTTCAACCAGAGTTTGGACTGCTTCCGGACAACGTGAAGAAAAAAGACGACGGGAAAACCACCATGATCAATGCAGGCACCAAGACCAGCGCTTGTAATCCTGCCTTCATCCTGCGACAGCCTCGGGAACCACCATCATTCCGAGGATCCCCCGAGAAGACCCTGATTACTGGTTGGAGAAAGTGGAGTGCGTCCGCATCTTTAACAGGTGGGATGACAAAGAAACGTTCCGTGATGTATTCATCTATTTAGAAGATACGGCCTGAACGTGGTTTGAAAACCATGAAAGCTCCCTAACTGACTGGACTCTCTTTAAGAGCGAGTTCCTCAAAACGTTCGCCACCGTCGTGCGGAAAGAACGAGCCGCCCTTATGTTGGAAACGCGCACGCAACACTCCAACGAATTGGTCGTTATCTTTATTGAGGAGATGAAGCAACTATTTCGCCGCGCGGACCCCGAAATGACGGAAGAAAAGAAGCTACGCTTCTTATCGCGGGGTGTGAAAGACGAACTCTGTGCCGGACTTGTCCGCAACCCGCCCAAAAACGTCACCGAATTCGTGACCGAATCTAGCACCATTGATAAAGCCCTGGAAATGCGTGCTAAGCAGTATGACCGCAGTTTTACTGGCACGGCCAATACGAATTGCGTCAAGAGCATACGTATTGCATCAAAAGCATACGCATCCGCGAAATAGTTAGGTAGGAGCTGCGGAAACTGCTCCCAACGCTGCCGCAAGCACAAGTCTCTTCCCTTACCGAGGTCATTAGAGAAGAAGTGCAGCAAGCGCTGGGAACTTCAATGACGCCTGAAGCCCCTCGCGAGCTGCAAGCCATGGCGTACGCCGCTGCTGTCCGTCGCCCTCGCCCACATGCGCCCTATCGTGGCGAGGCTCCGTACCGTCGTCCCCTGTCGCCGGCCCGACCACCTGCGTTGCAACCCGCCGCACCAAGGAAGACCGACGTGTGGCGAACGCCCGACAATCGTCCGCTGTGCTACCACTGCGGAGAGGCCGACCATATCTACCGTCCCTGCTCTCACAAAAGGCTCGGTCTGCGAGGATTCTCCGTCGACGCACCACGCCCCCGACCCGGCCAGCGCCCATCGGAGATCGAAGAATACCTCTCCAACACCAGCCGTGGACCAGCCCATTTCAACCGATCGCCGTCACCCTAACCATACCAGTCGCCCAACCGCCGCAGCAATGCTGATTTCGCACGGGGAAGGTCCCCCAGCCCACGCGGGGGAAACTAAAAGTAGCAACTTCTGGAGGTGAAGTTGCACAACGGCGGAAAAATGAAAACCCTCCAACGACGCAAGGGCGCGCCGAAGACCATGATTCACGACATGCCCTCATCCCGACGACCCGACCGAATCATGACGAGACTCCCGAACACGACGACAGCTACATGGCGCGACGCGTACCCAACGGGCCCGAGACTGCCACTGAGAAGACGACAACAACGACGCACAGTGCCCGACCGTCAACACGCACAAGCCGAGATACTCTTGTTTTTTAGTCCATCTTACCGCACTCCCCGCTAGGGGGGAACCCTGTAGCGGCCACTATCATCACCATGGACCACTGGGCCAGCGTCACCAGCGCGTGGCTTCGACCGGCACGATAAGCCACGAGCTACAAAAGAGAACACACAGGCCTCTGCACTGCTCCGCAATTTCCACGGGTGCTCCCCGGCTCGCGGACTCGTGCTGCCGTCAAATCTCCTTTGCAAATAAATGTAGGGTCAGCCGCACGACTACATCGGCGCCCACAAATGCAATAAGTAGGTTGGTAAGAGACAAATAAAGACTATACTAGGCGAAATGTACATGTGCACATCAAAAGTCTATGTGATGGTTTGTCAAAAATGATCGCAGGGAACGTTTAAACATTGATGGACAGGCTTGTGTTTTAATCGTGTAAGGTAGCTCCTTCCATAATTTTATTGAAGTAAAAGCCAATGTCTGTTTCCCGAAGTTAGTGTGTGCCTTTAGAAATAAAAAGTCATTTTGCAATGAAAAACTAGTTTGGTTAGTGTTTTCTAGTTTAGATCTACAAAATTAAGAGCATGTCGTGTTAATTGAAAAGGCGAAAGGCAGTTGTGGCAACAATTAAATCCTTGGTGTCCGAAATAGGATTAAGGTTCAGATCTAGAAAAAGGGGAGCAACGGGGCATCAAAACGACTACAGGTTATTATAAGCAGCACCCTGTTTTGAATTTGCTGCAATTGTGCTCTGTGGGAGTCGTAGGTGCGACCCCACGTCCCGATACCATATATTATGTGAGTTCGGAAAAAAGCTTAATATAAAGTGATTATGAAGCGTTTCTCCAAGTAATGGCGCGCTTTTACTAGTACGCGAACGCAATATGCAACTTTGTTCTTGATTAGGTTAATATGTGCATAAAATATTAGAAAACGGGTAAGTTCAATTCCTAAGAATGTGCATTCATCAGTAGGTATGATGACGTGATTATTGATGTAGACAGGGTTGAGATCATCACGGGCCTGTGTTAGCGTGATAAAAACCAGAAATTTAGTCTTAGGTGGGTAATTAACGACTGATTATTGTGACACCAGTAAGAAATGTAGGCGAGGTCAAGGCTCCGCTGTGAAATTACACTGGAAATTTTTTTCTTGGATTTGAAAAAGGCGGTGTCGGCGGCGTACAAAATGTAGTCGGTTACGCATGTGAGAGAAAACTCAGCAGGTTGTTAATATAAATAATAAATAATAAGGGGCCAAGAATGGATCCTTGGGGCAAACCTTTTTCACAGTTTTTGTGTCAGAGAGAACCCCTCATGTGTTTACTGTTTCCGTACTTTTATGTAAGTCATTTCGGAGGAGCTATATTGCGAGATCAATGATGCCTGATTATGCCAGTTTACAAAAACGTATGTCGTGGTTAATGCAGTCAAAGGCCTTGGTAAAGTCAATAAAAACGGACCCAGCATATTTTTCTTTAGCTGTTTCGGTTTTTAATTTTTCTGGTAATGCGATTAGTGCAAGGTAAGTCGATGGACCACTGCGAAACCCGAATTGTCTTGGTGTCAACACGTGAAATTTCTGGAGGTAGTTCGAAAGCCACTGTTCTATTCGCTTTTCGACCACTTTACTTAAGAATGGGACAATCGAAATTGGTAGATTATTATAATATTTGCCTTATTTTCTTTCTAAATACCGGAGTTACTATGCTTTGCTTCAGTACGCGAGAAAACGCGGCATTTGTGAACATAAGGTTGATGATGTAAACAAAAGTATGTGAAATGAAATCGGCAATTCCTTTGGTACAAGGCGAGTGAATGTTATCGAGTCCTGAGCTGGTAAATTTGAGATTACCTATCGTCGTACGCAGTTCACTCGGTGTTGTAGGAAAAAAGAATGACTGTGATGGATGATGCACACTATCGTCATAACTCGTATCCTGGTGCGCTTTGTGAATAGCAAAAGTAAGTGCTAAAAGCATTCGCAATATCTTTGGGCGTTTATTTTAGTGGGGGTACTTTTTGCAGGAGTGCTGTTAAGAAAATTGGTTAGTACGCGCCACTACTAGGCTGTATTGTTACCCTCTCTAGTAGCTTATATTTATAGTACCCTTTTTTGTTTGTTTCAACAAAGAGTTTAGTTCGTTGTGACATTTTTGGTAGCGCTCCTTTAGGCGGGTACTTTTTCGCAAGCGTTTCATCAAAGAAGGTGTAATCCATGAATTTGGCGGGAAGGAAAATTTTTATACAAAGTACAGTTGATGTGCAGCGTTTTATGCAAGGGGTAACAATTGAACTAAATTCCGTATAGCAACTTTGTGCGTCTTTAAGACATGTTACACTTGTCCAGACAGTGGTTTTGATTACTTGAAGAAACAGTTTTTTGTCAAATATAAATTTCAAACATTCACTGCTTCTTATGTAATTAGGACAGCTAAAACGAAGTAAAACTGAACAGTGATCAGCGATGGTCGTAAGTATGATATTATCTTCAGGAGTACAAAATAGGTTCGGTAAAGCATGGTCAGTGACAGTTCCGGGATAATTGGGAGGACAGCTGGATTGTACATTGAGTAATGACTGAAAGCCATCACCTTGAAAGCAGTTAACGTACTTGTTGTGAGAGGTGTTCTTGTCTGAGAGAATAATATTAGGTAACCCAATATCACCACATTTTTGTTTTTTTTTGCGAGAGACTATGAAACAGTTGGTCGAATGCTGTCGCAAATGTCTGGGAGGGAGCAGCTAGGTGACCTTTATATGCTGCCGAATATTATATTTTTACCATCAGCACCGAAACATGAATTCTCTGTTTCTACCTACACAAATTCGCAGTCTTGTACTTCGGGCTGAAGGTCGTCTCTACGCCTATATCTGATACTTGATAACGCAAAAATTGTAGAACCACCAAAGGTTGATGTTTTACCGTGGCAAAAATCAGTAGTATACGATTGGAAACTCTAAATGAAAACTGAAACCAGTATTCTATTCTATTTGTTGAGTTTTACAACTAACCTTTGGATGCTTGCAAAACAATGCTTTCCCTTTCCGTGCCTGCAGGCATTGCTGAACAAATATTCTGCACCATGATGCAGGCAAGTTTTAAAGCGCTAGTCGCGACATTTTGCAAGGGAATATTTTCACTGGTGCAACATTCTTTATTGTACAAGCGATTTCTTTGGGGCGAGATGCATTCAAGCAACCGGTAAAATGTAGAAAGGAAAAGTAACGGAGAGAGATCGCGAGAACAATATCTGATATAATCAAAGCGTCCCTCCACCTCAAAAAAGGTGCCCACTGGGTATTACATTGCGGTTTTTATATTACCCAAAAGAAATAGTAGAGGACATGTGGTGCAATAGCGCGGAACAGAGGTCATAGAAGGGTGAAAAGATGTTGAAGCACAATCAGCTGAATACTGAATGCGAAAGGGGCGTCTTAAAAAGCGACCTTTTAGTATTCGAGGCAAACCGTTCACAGCTTCCATATGGCACCACGAAAACAGTCGGAATATGAAAAATTAACCTGGAAGACTTATCTCGCACTTCATTGCAAGCTGTAAAAATGCCAATGTTCTCATGCCAGTGCGAACAGAAGATTTCGGCACATACGTGAAACATGTCGACACTTAGTCAGACGCGAAAAGGGGAGACGTACTTGGGGCGAGACCTTATTTAAAGTTATAGTTTAAGAGACGTTATTTAGAGTACACAAATGTAGTCCAGGAGAGCATTCATATGAGCCTGGATTTTATACTAGAGGGCCAATCCACGTTGTCTAACAGTTGAGAATTTTACTTTTCTGTAAATAATGATCATTCCATTATTTTTTCAGTTCGACCTGTTATAACTGGTCCGGAAAACTCAGCCTAGTTGGCATGTCTTTAGGCAAGTAGAGAAATGCCAGGAATTATAGGGCTGGAAGAGGTTAGAGTCTGTTGTAGCACGTGGAGCTTAATTTGCACGTGGAGTTATTTATGTAACCATTTTTGAACACAGCCTTGCAAGAGATTGCATTAGAAAGGCATCAACACAAAAGAATGTTTGCGCATATTGGTAACACATTTTTTACCTATATGTTACAGAGCCTACACGACCTGAGCAAGTCGGTAAGTTTTCAGTAATTGTATGGTAATTTTTTCTGGGTAAAAAAAATGTAAATCTTTTCGAAAATAGGATCTTTTTTGTGACAAAGTATTTTGTAATAAAATAGTATATTCTAAACTAGGGTGCTATCTTCACTGCATGATTAATAAGTAGGTAATCTTTTTAGGCGTTGTAAAACTATTTGAAATAAAGCACGACTTGGGAAATGAAACAAAGAAAAATGATGGGACAAGTGCTGCCACTTCATTTTAGTGTCGTACAAGTCTCGCTGAATTTTTTATTTATAATGCACCAACTACTTCAACAGCTGTGTTTATTAAAGTAAAATCAGTTCTAGATACATATTTTAGACGTAAAGAATACTAAATGCCCAGAATAATTTTCTGCACGAGATACGCAACAAAAACCAACCGATCAAAAATTTAAACAAATGAAATGTACCGTCTATTGCTCTTCGATGATTCAATGTAGTTAAAAGACATCAAGTGATGCGCTAGAGTAATGTGAACTTAGGTCATCATTTCCTGTAATTTTTGGTATCAGTAAAAATAAGGGAGCGCTGTAACGCATGTTTAAGAGATCCGTAAGTGCCACACCGTGTCTGTTTTTTTTTCGCGTTAAAATAGAAAACACTGTGAAAAAGTGAAAAAAAATGATGCAGGAGACAAATATTTTAAACCAGAACAAAATATCTCACAATTCGTAGCAGTTAGTCAATATAGTGTCGAAATGTGCGCAACGCATTGCAGGCGCCTTAAAGTCTTTATTCATAGCTAATAACCTGCAAAGAACAGAATGTTTCAGAATAACTGCAGCTTTTATTTAAAAAATAATTGCGGTTTATTGGGCACTAATAGAAACTTTCTGGAATATATCATTCGCCACTAGTTTTTGGAAAAACGAATACAAGGAAACTTAAGTCGAAGAGTCTACCTACCAAGATGACCACATGGTTCTCTGAAGGAAGAGAGAGAGCCAACCGAGTTCGCGTTTTATCTGTGACGACATAAATTTACCCGCGTACAAGTGTATGCAGAACTTTCCGAGGGCCGACGTAAAGGTCAAGCACCCTTTTTAAGTAACGGAGAAGTTTGACTCGGTTCGAGTAAACGTGCGTCATCATTATTGCAAATCGTACTCGACGAAACAGCACTTCCCTTGTTCAATCATGGCACCGAGACCAGTGCCACTAGCAAGCGTGTTGATGTTCGTTGTGGTCACGGCTCGAAATATTGCAATATATGGACGGCATAAAAACCAGATGTAGAGGTGCAAACGCCTCCTCGCACGACGTTTTCCATGAAGGGTTATCACGTTCATTATTGAGGAGATATGGTTAGTGCGACATTACGTTAGCAAACTGGGAACACAGCATCAAAAAGGCAAGCAAAGGAAAACAAATCTTCGAAGTGCCTAATGGCGCTCGGCTTCGGGAACAAGGCAACCGCTTGAAAACTGTTAGCGTCCGGGAGAACGTCGTATATAGAAGGATGTCGCCCAGTATGTAGAGCTGGAGTGCAGAAAAATGGTACTTTTTGATGTTCAGCTGCCACCCCGCGTTCGCAAGGCAGTTCAAAACTTGCTCAAAGTGAACGAGTGCACAGCAAGCCAAGCCAGAAAACTGCGACACCTTCGAGATATCAAAGGCGGCGAGTAGTTCACTTGAGTCCTGGTCAAATACAGTCGATCTTGTGTTACAAAGTGGAGAGGGCGCTCCAAAGCCCAAACGGCAATACTTAATTTTTAAATGGCCAGCGGGGCTACCAAACACTGTTTTCTCTGCCAGGATATGAATTTTGTTGAGAAAAATTCAAGCACTGTCTTTAAATGAGAAAAAAATCAAGGATGAGAAAAGTTCACCTCCCTGTAGCAAGTAAGTTAACTGACCGGTGCTCGGAAGTTATTGATGTTTTTTTTGTGCGATGTTTTTCAAACAGCAATAATCAACGAAAACCACATCGACCCATACTTTCTTGCAAGCACCATGTGTTACGTTTACGGGCTCTCTGGAGGGCCAATTATATCGCGTTCAAGCGTGTCTGCAACCTGGTCAAGTGTGTGACGCTCCGCCAGTCATTGACAGTTCGGTGATTTCAACCCATTGCACGCGGGGCACAGTGCCAAACGGGGAGGGCCACAACCAACGTCCGGCCCAGCGACCTTTGTGCTGAGTAGAAAGATATCTAAAACAGCAAAGCAGTTTTTTAGGTTGTGCTTTTTAGGGTCGGGGCTAAAGTCTCATGGATTGAGACTTTAGAAACTTAGACACTTTTACAGTTAAACACCCTAACAATTTAGACTTTAGACAACACTTAGCTCGCAGACCTGTGGTTAGGGAGTCATACGGTACTAGCTCGACGACCCGAGGACCGACAAAATATAAAAACCACAGTGTTTCGTCGTGCAGGAGGGGTCAAGGTATAGTCAATGAATTTGTGATCACCATGGCGCGTTCGCGATTGCGGACAGTAGTAAGGGCGGCTGGTAGCGGAGGACTCCTGTGTTCTCGAAAAGCGCCAGACGATATTAAAGCGCCGTTGGATGAGCTACTCAGGCAAACGATATAAAAAAGCATGGGAAACGCTGCGTGGAACGAATGTGTCTTTAGCAAGACCTAACGTCATTCCTGGAATACCGTGAGTAACTTCTCACAGTGGTGAGACCTCGGCTTCAGCGTGGGTGCAGCTGAATCATTCTCTGATGGCGCAGTTAAAAATCCCTGCAAAATTAACATCATCGGAGAAATATGGCAATATCGCCAATTCGATGGTGAACAGTATCTCATGCATAACGACACCAGCTGTAGAATTGGTTAGTGACTAATATGTTCTGGATCGGCGATTCACAATATAAGTACCAAGAATTTTCTCACCTTTTCTAATTGACAGGTACGAGGTCCACATAAATTACGGAAACAGCCCCGCAAGTCTGGAAAACCAGTCATAAATTTTGGATGGACTGGCAGAGGTCGACAGAAGTTACAGAATGAGCATCACCAGTGTCAAGGAGGGCATGTATGGGGGCAGCTTCCACAAATATCTCAATAACAATTTTGTGAAAAAAAACTAGTGCTTGGCCTGTTCGATGTCGACGGACTTCTTGCCTCTTCAACTGATGTAGCTTATGTGCTACCTCTGTGCTGGTAGGGCGGCGTCATAAAGGCGACAGCAAGCGACAATAACGGATATATCAGCTGTGGTCGTTGAAGGTGGAAAGGCCATCAGATGTCATTGAGGACATCGGTGGTGAAGTAGAACTTAGTACATAGTATGTAGCACATACGACTTGGTTGAATCGCGATTATAATACGAAGCTTGTTGAACGATCTTCTGAAGCAGCATGACACTGCGGTTATAACACTCTAACCTATCCAGAGCATGTGCCATAACCAACCACATCAACGCAATCAAGGCTACGCAACAAGTCTGCAGAGAAAACTTTAATTGAGAGGACTGACACGTCAGTCTGCTTGGAAATATAGGTCAGTGTACTCACTCCTGAGTACAAATATTTGTATTCATTTGTACTCAAACTCATGAGTAAATATAATGATGAGCGAGTACACACCCAGATTAAAAGGAGTGCGATTACGAGTGAGTACAGGGGCAAGTCTACTACTTGTGAGTACAGTACTCATGAGTATGAGTACTCATAAGTATGATTACTCATGAGTACACAGCACTCAAGAGTACTACACGTGAGTATACAGTACTCATGAATACAAAACTCATGAATACGGTATTTGCATGCGCATGCACACGGGAGTACATGCACTCATGAGTACAGTAGTGCAAAGAATTTCTATCACGAACTCGAGCATGGGCACGCCTCGTCAAGTCGCAAACATTTAGCGGTGACGATGTGCAGCTTAACTCGTAAGAAGGGTAAAATCAGACAACGAAAACTGCGCCTCCCTGATTTCCCTGTCCCTGTTTGGCGCTGTTATCGTTTTTAGGTGGTCGCTCGCTAAGGGGTCGCGGAGAAAAGGGAAAAACGATAAGGTAAGGTCCAGGCGCGAAGTGCACCCGCAGTGACAATGTTTCTATGGCAAGTGTTTTTTGGCGCAGGTATTTTTGTCAACAAATACGTGGACTTGGGGAAACGTAGCTGCTTTGTTCCGCTTACTCCGTTCAAGTTGCTTTATGTGAGGCGGTGGGAGCTGCTAACAATACAGGCACTACGCGTAAAGAAGGCGCTCTTTTCCGGTCTTCAACAGTTTCCGTAGACGCATGCCACTCTGTGCCTTCGTTTCGTGAGCCCACCGGCTCAGTTCAACAGTCGCAGTTAATTAACGTGATTCGCTTCAAATCAACTGCATGGTTTGTGTCACCGAAGTTGTCCGCAACATCCCGCTGTGCACCATCGAGCGATAATTTGGCTGATGTACGTGTGCCCATATGGTTTTATTAGGCTCATGTTTTGAAAACTTTCGCTCAGGTTCGGTAGGACTATGTGAGCTTATTGGCCCACCCTGCAGTTGTGGCGGTGTTATTTGCCCTTGCATTAGAAATAAAATATCCGAGTACAACGAACAGGTTTGTGGTTTGTTTATCGGACTTAATAATGCCCATTTGAACACGTGCTACTGCTTGTTTGGCCTCGCATATTTTGCCGAAGAGCTCTGGCATCTTGCCGCTGGAGGAGCGTTTTGCTTTCGAATGGAAACCCAATGCAACGCTTCTCGTTTATGCCACCGTGTAATGAGGCAGCTGACGAAGACGGTGAATTTCGGTGGTTATTTTTCCCCTACGTTCATCCTGTATTTACTGGCGGGGGGACCAACCCTCGCTAGCAACTAACGCCATGTTTAAGCTCGCACTGTGGGAGGCCTTGTGAAGGGGCCGTTAATATATAATGAACGGCAACGCCCAACGTTAGTGTTTTAGCTTAAGCTCGCGTCTGGGAACGCCTCGTAAACCGTATTACTTGCCCAATACGACGCCATCGCACTTTTTAATCAATATCTGTGAGCTTCGTCTGCGCTGCTCGAGACAATAGCTGCACATTGCCCCTGTGCATCCAACGCACAAAAACGGCCATAAAGCGAAGTCTGGGCAAGCTATCATGACTTGCCCTATCATGACTTTTTGAGTTCACAAATCTGGAGAGCCGTTGGACAGTGCTGTAACGGCTGTCAAGCACGGGCAGCCACTGGATGCACTGTGGCCCTCGACTGCGAGTGGTACCTGCTCCACACACACACACACACACACACACACACACACACACACACACACACACACCACACCACCACGCACACACACACACACACACACACACACCACACCCACACACACACACACACACACCACACACACACACACACACACCACGCACACGCCGCGCACGCACACGCACACGCACACGCGCACACGCACACACACTGTTGGAACTGGATCATCCCAGCTCAGTCACCCATGTTGCGACATTTCCCGGCTCAGTCCGCTATCGAAAGCACGCAGGGTAGAGCGACCAAGTAGTCCAGTCGGCGGTTAATTGACGCTGTATTTATATACAATATATACAAAGGTAGCAAGAGCGTTACATGGCTCGGACAAAGGCGATAGCACTTCTCAACTCAGTGCTTCCGTTGAGATGCCACCACACCACTGCTGCTTCCGGGCCGGTGTTATACCCTCTGCCTTCTGTTCTAATCCCTCAAATCGGAAATATCACTGGCCGCAGTTTGAATGTGGCGAATGGAGGCGAAGCGGTTGCATCAGCCGAGCCCCCATGACAGGGAAAGGGAAGGCCACTCAGAGGCGCCGTCTCCAGGCGCTACTCGTTGCGTGTCTTCCGGGGGTCGCTTTTCCCAACCAAGGTTTCGTCCTGCTGTCGTGATGCGAAAGTGAGACCAGAATAGGCGGCGCCTTTCCCGCCAAGTTGCGGCCCGTCTGCCGTGGGCGGTTTGGCATAGGCGCGAAACAACTCCGCCGTAGGCACGTCACCGGGTGCAGCGAATTTGTGTCCTGCGCGTTGGCACAACACACAGACGCATACAAAAATGAGTGGTTGAAGTAACACACATGTGGGTTTCGCCCGGACTCATAACGGAAATAAACACCACGAAGTGTAGCGCCACATTCCTGTCCCTTTCCTGTAGCGTGAAAGGACAGGAAAATAGCCGATTTTCATTTTTGTGTTTATGTCTTATTTTGCGGGCTCGCGGTGGCAGCGAGGCGTATGGTTCCGCAATGTTCGCAGCATGCAGAACAGTGGCGGCAGCGTCCAGTCGCAGCGACTTTGAGAAGATATAGACTTTGGCTGCTAGAGGCCCACAATGTTAGCCAGTCTGTCTGTCTCTCTGTGTCTGTCATAAAAATAATTTATTATTGCCACTTATATTCCGCCCCGCTGTACACATTGCAGCTTCCTGCCCAATTCGTTTTTCTTGCAGTACTTTCAGCGAAAGGTCACGTTGCAGAAATCCTCGCTAGTGCCGGTGTAATCATAGTGCTACTTCAAACTGTTTGGCATACTAAAACCTTGCGCTATCACTAGGTCATCCGCTGAGTGTGTGTTGCTGGCAGCCATAGCTGGGCTTACAAACAATCGTCACAGCAACACTTTTTCACTGACCGTCATGGTACGTATCAGTATACTCCGCATGCTTTGAATTTTGGGCTTTTTATACAGTGGCGACCGCTGCTTCCTTGTTTTTGTTACAACTCCATCTGCGGAACTTTGTTCCGTCCCCTCCTTTCACGCCAAAGAACAACACCAAATAGAACACAAGACCATGTCAATAGTACAATGATCCCTTATCGTTTTTCGGCTTCAATAATGTCATTTATCGCAGTGGGATGTTCGGCAGGATGTCCGAGGAGTAATTTTGAAGTCGCAGAAATGGTGCTAACCAAACAGTGACTGGGAAGGACTATTCTCCTAACAGGTGTTGCGAAGAGCTACCGCGGATGATGCAACATTGCATGATTCGAAATGGCACGATCTGTACCACTTTGCATGACTCAACATTGCGTTAACCGTAACTGAGGCTATTACTTGGATGTAGACGATACATGTCGACGGAACACCATGTCCTACTGTTATGTATTCTCTACTGCGTGCATTCACGCTTCCTTTGATCTCGCATGACCGATAAAGACCTATTCTCACTAATAAAAAAATTTTACACGATATTGAAAGGAAATGCAAAAATTGACTATCGCAGAAAGAAACACATGCTGACAAAAGTTCAGCGACACGATGTGCCTCGACCTGCGCTAAAATATTTGGCAACTTTGGCCCCCGTTCAAGGTTACCGTTGTTTAAATGTGCATTGGTGGAGTTTATTTGCACTGAGGGAGATGGTAAAGATGAAAGTTTTAACAAAGATATTCAAAAATGATAACGATGATAGCTGTTTAACGATGACATTTAGCCACCTTGGATATTTGGCCACATTAGAAAAAACATTGTTGAATACGATCAAATGTTAGTACAGAATATGTTTGTACACGGTGAGTACAGATTGAGTAGTGACTACAGCGAGTACAGTACAGAGGTGAGTACAGATTGAGTAGAAATGAGTCTTGTAAATAAGCTCCGATGATTCGGTGAATTTCAGTGCACTGAGAAACGAAAACGGACGAGAAAAGCTGCCATAGGAAGACACGCAGAAAGCCGCAATGTACGGCCAAGGCTGCGCCGAGGTACCCCGATCCCTACAAGAGCATGACGTGCCCCAGACTCCTGTGCTCTATTTCTGAGAACACGAGAAGACACCAGACGCAACGCGAGAGCTTATCTTCCGTTTCGCTTTCTCCCGTGTACGCGCCTTCGCGTAGTCTGTCGCCCTAAAAGACTGCACAGTGCACGACGTTTTCTTCCCGTGCTCCTTTGTCCGGATGTAAAGGTAACCTCAGTATTTCTAATCAGTGAAACATTTATTTTTATTCTGTTTAGCCTTTCATTCAAGCCACGACCTAGCTAACATGGAGCACTCGACAAAATCAGCAATTGAGGCCAGGGGAGGACGAACAGATGAACAGACCAACGACGCGGACTAACCACACCACGACTACGAGAGTGCGGCACGATTGACGATGGGCACCGCTGGACCCAACGTCAATGGTGGTCGACCCACTGCCGACTTCAACAGAACGCAAGGTCCTATGTTCAACAAAGAAACAGCAATTCGTGAGCGCACTACGACTACGAGGGCTGCGTTGCTCTGACCGTTAGGATGACATCGTCACGCGTCTTCTAGTGGACAACCAGAAGACGCGCGAAAGAACGGGAAGTTTTCTGAACAACTGGCGAGAATTAACCACACTTTTGCTACAGTATCTGAACTGCACGAGGTCCGGACACAGGCAGCATGCACGACGGCACGCACACGAACGAGACGACATATGCAAAACTGTAATTGCCTGCTCACTGGACCTCTCCCATGTAAGGGCGAGATCAGGAACACACGCTGCTCTGACACCGGGCCGATCGATGGGCTTCATCAGCCGCGCGCAGGTGATTCCAGCAACGAGCAACGAGGTGTGCAGCGTATGCAGCTGGCACGAGCCGGAAAGCACCACGTGCCTGGCACCCACTGAAGTGTTGGGGTTGCGGAACGCAACGGCGCCTTACGTACATTTTCCGCACGTCCTGTCGCGGCCCCGGTCCGCGCAACGAATGACATCGCATCCGGATTGGTGTATAGGCCACGAGGAGTGAGACGCACGGCGTACGAAACGCACCATACGTTGCGAATGACCGCAATATAATGTTAGCGGATTTTTCCATGGGTGTTTCCTGAGACGCACAGCGCATGAAACGCCCCGGAGGGGACGAACGACATCCAACATTGAATGGTGGAGCTGACCACTGCGAACGAAATGTAAAGCGCACAGAACGCGACCAAGCCAACACACACAGGACACCGCTATTTGCGACATCCTCCGCTCCCAGGTGCTGCTATCACGACTTGGTCAGCGAATGTCACAACCGAAGAAATCAACCTTGCCACAAGACCAAATACCGACAGCGCACGCAGTTCAACCCTAGTACAACGTCCGATCCCTTTGGATGCTGCTCCTCCAACCCGAGTCCAGCGAACGAACCACATTACACTCCTGCAGGTAGGTCCACCAACGAGCAACGACCTGGCCAGCGCTTGCGGCCCGTGTTAGCCGTACTGTACAATATCACTGGCACCAACTGCTCCGATCGAGACCCACACAACAAACCCCATTTCGTACAAGAGGACGCAACCGCGAGCAAGCAGACTCGGGACAAACGGAACGCTTTCGAGCCTGCTTGTACGCGCGAGATAGCGATTTTAGCATTGTCGAAACAACGGGCAAAAGAGGAAAGCTTGAGCGACGACACGGACACGGCAAGAACGCCATTTAATCCCCACGATCCAGAGGAAGACATCAAACACCCTACCTATGAAGTGACGGTTACGACGCCAAGGAATGTTGGCCGTACAGACGAGACGAACTACGCTCGCTTCCCCACCACAAAGGTTCCACTTAAGAAGCAACCACGGCGAAAGCGAGCACGGAACCGTAACGCTTCTGACTGATCGAGCTCCCCACCCGACGCCAATACCACGCCACTGCACGCTAAAACAGCATGCCAACCAGCTTCGCATCATATGCAACGCATACAACAATGGACGCAAGGTCCTCCACGCACCGCACTATGACATCCTGGCACTCCGCAGCTTGCCAGTGGACAAAACCGCCGTCTACACTCCCACATGCATCAAGCACGCAAGGAGCTAAAGGAGCACGATCGCCGACGAAAGTGACGTGACTAATACAACGCCATAAACGCTGTCAAGTTCATGTCCGACGAGGTGAATACCATGGCACACACCTTAAAAATCAAGCTTATTTGATATTAACCAATCCTCATCAAAGCACACGCCCTGTAACGAAGGTTCTACTATCCGGAACAACAAAAAACAAGCGCCCGCACCGAGAAATTGCGATAAACAGATAGTGATCTGGATACCAATGGACGTCGATCTACGTGGACACCTAATTGTACCTGGGGGTATTAAGTACTTAGTTGTGTATTCGTGAGCAATGTAAATTGAGTACTCATGTATACAGATTCAGTACTCATGAGTACTCATAAGAACAGATTGAGTACTCTTGAGTAGAGATTGAGTACTCATAAATGCAAATAGAGAACTCATGTGTATAGATTGAGTTCTCGCGAGTACAGAGTGGGTACTCATGGTACAGATTGAGTACTCATCAGTACAGACTGCGTACGAATACTCGTGAGGACAAATGAGTTTGAGTACCATTTCAAATGAGTACGTGATGATTGAGTATCAGTGATTTTAGAAAACACGACCTTCTTGATTCTGAGTTTGATTGAGTACAGCGTAATAAAAAATTGTGATTGCGTTTGAGTGAGTTTTTCTGTTTTGCTGACTTATGAATAAAAATGGAAGAATGAAGTGGTAAATTTTTGTTTGTTCATTTGGCGGTTGACGCCTTAGGTATGGAGGTACTCGCATACAGAAAGAGGCGGCTGGCGTGTATTGGCATGTTGAAGCGTCGTTATCCCGTCCTCAAATCACTGCATCCCAGCTGAGAGATAGTTTAAACAAAACATTTAGAGATTGAATAAGGCCAAAACGTGTGGTGTATACTGGGCGTAGGAAATGTGGAACAGAACCTGCAGGCAACACAGGACAATGGTTGGTGATCGCGGACAGCACTCTGGTAGCGCCTCGGCACGTGGCCACGCCAATCTGTTAGCACATCCTCAGTCATGGCAGCACGAGCCCATGACGTGAGCTGAAGGACGGCGCAATCCAACAGGCAATAGAACAGGGTTGGGTTGAACCAGTTTCCGAATCGACAGCTTGGACACTTGCCTGGCTCCAGCCTTGGGTTTCGTGTGGTCAACAAAAAACTACTGGTCGTAATTTACATGCGCGCTCTTGGGAATAGCGCCTAGATGTGTGAAAAGAACGGTAGCAGTGGTAAAACAGCTGATGTTGTCTGCTCAAATCTTATACGGGCTCATCAAGCTGAACTCTGGGTGGACATAGGGTGCCATAATTTAGTTACTTTTGTAAAAAAACACTTAAAGATGGCGTACACTTACATAAACTCTGTCTGTCCTGGTGACACTAGCAAAATGAGATTAAAGTAGATGATAGTTTACTGTGTCGAGGTGCCTTGCACCCTTTTTTCAGGAGCAGGACGTTCTCAGTCATGCTTCATAAATTTTGAGCATCCCCGCTATGTACGAACTGCAGTATAGACAAGTGCGCTAGGCAGTGGTCTCTGCTAAGGTCAGCATTACCATTGGGGAATACAATCAATATTCCCCACTAAAAAATCGTATACAACCTTGAGTCAGTGAAGATGAGCGAATTTTTAATTTATTCGGCAGTAGCAGCCATACCCTCTCCGTGGCAATCGAAATTTACCTTCAGCTCTACAATGTGTTAAGCTAGGTGCATTATCAACATAAGTATACAAAAAATAAATACATCGTTCACCTGTCTGACAAAAACACTAGCAAAAAGAGATTAAAGTGGATTAATAAAATTTTGATTAAGGTAATTGATAGTACCAAGCTATCAGAAGAACATAAAGCTGGTGAGCGGTAAATTGAATAACGATAAGACTTGGCGCAGGGGTACTGGTTAAAAGTTACCCAGTCCTGTTGTTTAACCGTTACAGGAAGAAGAGGGGCTCCAAGCGGCGTGACCTCCGCGCCTTAAGCGTCTGGTCGCCTCGCGTATAAAAATGTGTCCTTGTTTCTTTGGAAGTGCAATTCGCAAATCATGTAGCAATGCCTCACCATCGATGTGTTGTTCTATCTCCGGCATGGTTCGGGCAGTAGATAAAAACAGCCTGGTGGGGCTGGGACGAGCATGACAGTGTTAAGTGCAGGCGCTGGTCAAGCCCGGAACCCATGCTTTGCCCAGCACGGGAAATTCGGTTTATGAAGTGCTTAATGGTGGGGTACTCACTCACCAGCAGCTTAAATACCAAACGCATCTATTCGCGGGCCCTTCTGCGTGCTGTATTTTCACAACCATTCGCGCTTGAATAAGAACAGACCCTCATTTATTTCATTCTTTTTCATCCGTTGAAAACACAAGTGTTGCCTTCGGCGAGGTGAATGTGGAACTGGTGATAGAGGCTGTACCTCCGGTGTAAACCTTGAGTACATTGGGAAAGGGCAGCGCAAGTGACGAGGTGTGTAGAGGCTGTGATATTTTTTTGGGACCAAATAGTAAAGTGCAGTGCCGAGTAACCCAGCTTCTCTGCAGTTGGAACTGGAGATAACACTTGAAGATATGCGCTGCAAAAAATTGCAATCAATATCAAACTTTTTCCGTACAAGTGTTGTCGCAGAAGTGTCTTACCGCCCTTCCAAATATGGCACGTCTCAAATCACAACGAATCTAGGGTTTGAAACTTATACCAAGCAATTAATACACATAAAGATGTTTCCCATTTTTATAATTTTTTACGGCTCATATCTTGGTAGCCATATATTTTTGAGAGCTTCCACTAAGTGGAGCAAAGCAAAGTTCTTAAAACTGTAGGGCTTTCTAACAACTTTACCGACGAGTTTACCACAGGGGTAGGCCCTGTAATATTTTACTTTTATTATTAGGTTCCTTAGTTCGCATGTTATTTCTCTCTTAAAACTCCATTGACCACTCAGATAATTTTGTTCCGGTAACCTAGCTCCTGGTCACAATTACAGCGAACAAACACATTGCCATATTTTAAACACCGGTAGCAACTTAGTCAAATTGCAATTCAAAAGTGCATTACCTTCCGAACTGCCTTTAAACATCCCTCTTTACTCGTGAATTTGTTTTGACTCAAAATAAAACGATGCTAGGGACGCACTGGCGGGTGGTATTTTTAACACATCTTGCATCTATTCAAAACAGAATTGCAGATGGCGCTCAGTTTCGTTCATTACTAAGCCAAAAGAAATTGATTTTTTTACACTTGTGGATACTAACATATATGTAATGATTATTGCATTTCAATAAATTTTCTTGAGGATTACTACCACATATTTTTTATTCGCTATTACAGATGCAACCACAACAGAAGGTAATATATATTTTACTTTTTTGTACAAATGACAAATAATCAGAAGCTCAGAACAATAGTTGGAAGATAATTCAAAATGACCAAAAATAGCCAGAAGATAATTCTGTGTTTTGATCGTAACATCACACAAGGAAATAACACCAGTTAGGGGCTAGGATGTCTCTAATGAATGCTTTTTAATGGAACTCATTGAAGTGCAGGTTGTATATTAAAATTGTCTTCCTAATAGCCGCGCCTTCGGAGTACCTGTAATTCTTGTTACAAAGCACTTTCTAGTACCCCATTCAACGAACACGTAGCCAATCAGGTATCCTTACAAATGAAACCACATAAAAAATCTCTTCTTGTTTTCCTCATATTCAGAGATTCTCAAAGCACTGACATATTGTTTAAATATTGTTCATAACCAAAATACACTCTGTGTGCTGCGCCGCATGGCCAAGAAGTGAAGTTGCTACTGTAAAATATTTGTCTCCTTTTTAAAAAATCTGAACCAACGTGTTTTGCCTAAAGTGTAATGCCGTCTTAAATTTGACGGTTAAAAAAACTTCTTATGCGTGAGAACGTACTCTTATTAAACCTCGTAAACTGTTCAATGTGCAATATTTCCGCAAACCATGCATTGGGTTTATTTGTGTTTTTGCTTTCACCGCCCGGCTGCGCCGGTCTGTGTTATCTCTGTGCCAAGGGAAGCACGTGTTCCATTTTTTCTTTCTGTGCCGCATGTGTTATCTGTTCTGATAGGGAGAGCATTCCGATCTAATGTGAACAGCCCAGAATAATCTTCATGGATCTACAATGTTCTAGATGTGAATCGACGGTTCGAGAACCACGCGCGCCGAAAAAAAAGCCTGCAGAGCAGACGCCGGGGTATTCGATCGCCGACGCTCGCTTGCGTATACGTCACTTTGCTGACTGCTGCTTCGCCGCCTGTGTATTCTTTGAGTTGTTAGGGGAGCACAAGTTCGCTCCAATAAACTTGTTTTCCTTCAAGACCACTGCGTCCCTTTTGGCATCGTGACATCTGGTGGGGTGCTGGGTACATGAACCCTAAGCCACCGTCAAGCCGACAAGCAAGCCCAACTCGTCTCAGCCGCCGACAGCAACGTCTTCAATCAGAGTTTTGACTGCTTCCGGACAACGTGAAGAAAGAAGACGACAGGAAAACCACCATGATCACCGCAGGCACCAAGACCAGCGCTTCTAATCGTGCCTTCGTCCTGCGACAGCCTCGGGAACCACTATCATTCCGAGGAATCCCCCGGAGAAGACCCTGATTACTGGTTGGAGAAAGTGGAGCGCGTCCGCATCTTTAACAGGTGGGATGACGAAGAAACGTTCCGTCCTGTATTCTTCTATTTAGACGATACGGCCTGAACGTGGTTTGAAAACCATGAAAGCTCCCTAACTGACTGGACTGTCTTAAAGAGCGAGTTCCTCAAAACGTTCGCCGCCGTCGTGCGGAAAGAACGAGCCGCCCTTTTGTTGGAAATGCGCACGCAACAGTCCAAAGAATTGGTCGTTATCTTCGTTGAGGAGATGAAACAACTATTTCGCCACGCGGACCCCGAAATGACGGAAGAAAAGAAGCTACGCTTCTTAATGCGCGGTGTGAAAGAGGAACTCTTTGCTTGACTTGTCCGCAACCCGCCCAAAAACGTCGCCGAATTCGTGACCGAATCCAGCACCATTGATAAAGCCTTGGAAATGCGCGCTAAGCAGTATGACCGCAGCTTTATTGACACGGCCAATACGAATTGCGTCGAGAGCATACGTATTCCCGCATATAGCCTACGCGAAGCTATCCGCGAAATAGTGAGGGAGGAGCTGCGGAAACTGCTCACAACGCCGCCGCAACCACAAATCTCTTCCCTTACCGACGTCATTAGAGAAGAAGTGCAGCAAGCGTTGGGAACTTCAACGACGCCAGGAGCCCCTCGCGAGCCGCAAGCCATGGCCTACGCGGCTGCTGTCTGTCGCACTCGCCCACATGCGCCCTATCGTGGCGAGGCTCCGTACCGTCGTCCCCTGTCGCCGGCTCGACCACCTGCGGTGCAACCCGCCGCTCCAAGGAAGACCGACGTGTGGCGAATGCCCGACAATCGTCCGCTGTGCTACCACTGCGGAGAGGCCGACCACATCTACCGTCGCTGCCCTTACAAAAGGCTCGGTCTGCGAGGATTCTCCGTCGACGCACTACGCCCCCGACCCGGCCAGCGCCCATCGGAGATCGAATAATACCTCTCCAACACCAGCCGTAGACCAGCCCATTTCAACCGATCGCCGTCACCCTAACCATACTAGTCGGCCAACCGCCGTAGCAATGCTGATTTCGCACGGGGAAGGTCCCCCAGCCAACGCGGTGAAAACTAAAAGTAGCAACTTCTGGAGGTGAAGTTGCACATAGGCGGAAAAATGAAAACCCTCAAACGACGCAAGGGCGCGCCGAAGACCGTGATTCACGACATGCCCTCATCCCGACGACCCCGACCGAATCCTGATGAGACTCCCGAACACGACGACAGCTACACGGTGCGACGTGTAACCAACGGGCCCGAGACTGCCGCTGAGAAGACGACAACAACGACGCACAGTGCCCGACCGTCCGCACGCACAAGCCGAGATACTCTTGTTTTTGTGTTCATCTTACCGCACTCCGCGCTAGGGGGGAGCCCTGTAGCGGCCACTATCATCACCATGGACCGCTGGGCCAGCATCACCAGCGCGTGGCTTCGACAGGCAGGATAAGCCACGCGCCACAAAAGAGAACACCCAGGCCTCTGCACTGCTCCGCCTTATTCCACGGGTGCTCCCCGACTCGCGGACTCCTGCTGCCGTCAAATCTCCTCTGCAAATAAATGTAGGGTCAGCCACACGACTACATCGGCGCCCACAAATGCAATGGGTAGGTTGGTGAGAGACAAATAAAGACTACACTAGTCGAAATGTACAATTGCACATCAAAAGTCTATATGATGGTTTGTCAAAAATGATCGCAGGGAACGTTTAAACATTGATGGACATGCTTGTGTTTTATTCGTGTAAGGTAGCTCCTTCCATAATTTTATTGAAGTAAAAGCCAATGTCTGTTTCCCGAAGTTCTTGTGTGCCTTTTGAAGTAAAAAGTCATTTTGCAATGAAAAACTAGTTTGGTTAGTGTTTTCTAGTTTAGATCTATAAAATTAAGAGCAGGTCGTGTTCATTGAAAAGGCGAAAGGCAGTTGTGGCAACATTAAATCCTTGGTGTCCGAAATCGGATTAAGGTTAAGATCTAGAAAAAAGGGAGCAACGGGTGCATCAAAACGACTACAGGTTATTATAAGCAGCACCCTGTTTTGAATTTGCTGCAATTGTGCTCTGTGGGAGTTGTAGGTGCGACCCCACGTCCCGATACCATATATTATGTGAGTTCGGAAAAAAGCTTAGTATAAGGTGATTATGAAGCGTTTCTCCAAGTAATGGCGCGCTTTTACCAGTACGGGAACGCAATATGCAACTTTGTGCTTGATTAGGTTAATGTGTGCATAATATTTTAGAAAACGGGTAAGTTCAATTCCTAAGAATGTGCGTTCATCAGTAGGTATGATGACGTGATTATGATGTAGAGAGGGTTGAGATCATCACGAGGCTGTGTTAACGTGATAAAAACCAGACATTTCGTCTTAGGTGGGTAATTAACGACTGATTATTGTGACACCAGTAAGAAATGTAGGCGAGGTCAAGGCTCAGCTGTGAAATTACACTGGAAAGTATTTTCTAGGATGTGAAAAAGGCGGTGTCGGCGGCGTTCAAAATGTTGTCGGTTACGCATGTGAGAGAACTCAGCAGGTTGTTAATATAAAAAAGAAATAATAACGGGCCAAGAATGGATCCTTGGGTTACACCTTTGTTTACAGTTTTTGTGTCAGAGAGAACCCCTCATGTGTTTAATGTTTCCGTACTGTTATGTAAGTCATTGCGGAGGAGCTATATTGCGAGATCAATGATGCCTGATTATGCCACTTTACAAAAACATATGTCGTGGTTAATGCAGTCAAAGGCCTTGGTAAAGCCAATAAAACGGACTCAGCATATTCTTCTTTATCTGTTTCGGTTTTTAATTTTTCTGGTAATGCGATTAGTGCAAGGTAAGTCGATGGACCACGGCGAAACCCGAATTGTCTTGGTGTCAACACGTGAAATGTCTGGAGGTAGTTCGAAAGCCACTGTTCGATTCGCTTTTCGACCACTTTTCTTAGGAATGGAATAATCGAAATTGGTAGATTATTTAATATTTGCCTTATTTTCTTTCTAAATGCCGGAGTTACTATGCTTTGCTTCAGTACGCTGAGAAAACGCGGCAATTGTGAACATAAGGATGATGATGTAAGCAAAAGTATGTGAAATAAAATCGGCAATTGCTTCGGTACAAGACGAGTGAATGTTATCGAGTCCTAAGCTGGTAAATTTGAGATTACGTATCGTCCTACGCAGTTGACTCTGTGTTGTAGGATACAGAAAGAATGACTGTGATGGATGATGCACACTATCGTCATAACTCGTGGCTGGTGTGCTTTGTGAATAGGAAAAGTGCTAAAAGCATTCGCAATATCTATTGACGTTTTAAGTACTTCTTCGCCAAGCTCTATTTTAGTGGGGGTACTTTTTGCAGGAGTGCTGTTAAGAAAATTGTTAAGTACGCGCCACTACTAGGCCGTATTGTTACCCTCTCTAGTAGCTTATATATATAGTACCCTTTGTTGTTTGTTTCAACAAAGAGTTTAGTTCGTTGTGACATTTTTGGTAGCGCTCCTTTAGGCGGGTACTTTTTCGCAAGCGTTTCATCAAAGAAGGTGTAATTCATGAATTTGGCGGGAAGGAAAATTTTTTTATACAAAGTACAGTTGATGTGCAGCGTTTTATGCAAGGGGTAACAAATGAACTAAATTCCGTATAGCAACTTTGTGCGTCTTTAAGACATGTTACACGTGTCCAGACAGCAGTTTTGATTACTTGGAGAAACATTTTACGTCAAATATAGATTTGAAACATTCATTGCTTTTTATGTAATTATGACAGTTAAAACGAAGGAAAACTGAACAGTCATCGGCGATGGTCGTAAGTATATTATCTTCAGGAGTACAAAATAGGTTCGTTAAAGCATGGTCACTGACAGTTCCGGGATATTTGGGAGGACAGCTGGATTGTACATTGAGTAATGACTGACCGCCATCACCTTGAAAGCAGTTAACGTATTTGTCGTGAGAGGTGTTCTTGTCTGAGAGATTAATATTAGGTAACCTAATATCACCACATTTTTGTTTTTTTGCGAGAGCCTATGAAACAGTTGGTCGAATGCTGTGCAAAAGTCTGGGAGGGAGCAGCTAGGTGACCTATATATGCTGCCGAATATTATGATTTTACCATCAGCACCGAAACATTGAATTCTCTGTTTCTACCCACACCAATTCGCAGTCTTATATTTCGAGCTTAAGGTCGTCTCTACGCCTATATCTAATACTTGATAACACAAAAATTGTAGAACCATTCAGGTTGATGTTTGACCGTGGCAAAAATCAGTAGTATACGATTGGAAACTGTAAATGAAAAATGAAAACAGTATTCTATTCTATTTGTTTAGTTTTACAACTAACGTTTGGATGCTTGCAAAAGAATGCCTTGCCTTTTCGTGCCTGCAGGTATTGCTGAACAAATATTCTGCACCATGGTGCAGGCAAGTTTCAAAGCGCTAGTCGCGACATTTTCCCAGGGAATATTTTCACTGGTGCAACATTTTTTTTTCTACAAGCGATTGCTTTGGGGCGAGATGCATTCAAGCAACTGTTCACAATGTAGAGAGGAAAAGGAACGGAGAGAGATGGCGACAACAATATCTGATATAATCAAAGTGTCTCTCCGCCTCAAAAAGAGGCCCACTGGGTGTTACATTGCTGTTTTTAAAAGAACCACAAGAAATAGTAAATGACATGTGGTACATTAGCGCGAAACATAGGTCACGGAATGGTCAAGAGATGTTGAAGCCGTATCAGCTGAATGCTGAATACAGAAATGGCGTTCTGCAAAGCGACGTTTTAATAATTAAGGCAAATCGTTCACAGCATCGATGTTGTACCCCGAGAAGAGTCGGAATATGCAAAATTAACCCAGAAGACTCATATCGCACTTCATTGCAAGCTGCAAAAATGCCAATGTTCTCATGCCAGTTCGAACACAAGATTTCGGCACAGACCTGAGCATGTAGACACTTAGACGCGAAATAGGGAGACGTGCTTGGGGCGAGACCTTATTTAAAGTTTAAGATTCCCATGTTTTCCAATGTTCCTCCCACTGAAATGCGGAATGCCTAATACCCTAAGTGTAGTTTTGGCGCGTTTAGCCACTCGCAAACATTCACGACAACTACAGCTTTATGAAAGGCTTTCAAACCAAAAACGCCGAATAACGTCCGCACTACGGCAGCCATCTAAACTGTGTTACGTATATTAAAAACAAGGGTACGGCAATCTGGTTGGGCTCATATAATGCTTGGCGTTTAGTGTTTGACCTTAGAATAAATAATACACTCCATTGAGCTAAGTATTCTCTACAGGTGAATAGCCCCTTTACCCGGTTTTTTGCTAATTTTGCTTGAGGGTAATATGTGCTCGTCTTCCGGTTCCTTCCACCACCGCTCTCCCTGAGACGCACGTCGCGATGCAGAAATGGAGCGCATTGGCATGGAATAAACTGTATTGGTTTTGATTATCATAACACTTGAAAAAGGGCTAGCAGCCAAGATTGAGTTTTTCCAATAAACAAATGGCAGCATCTCCATTCCGTGGATGATGGTGAGGGTTCGGAGTACGGGGATTCGAAACGGCAGCCAACTTGCGCCCTAGTGACATCCAATTTGCGACACGACCATCTTTCGAAATTAGCAGTGAGTTGCACCTTGATTATTAATTAAACAAAAACGGACACTCACGGCTCCAAATAGAATTTCTCTTGGTTTTAATAATGTTGGACTGCGTGCGGATATATGTGTACGGGCATTGGGAGGCCCTAAGGTACTCCGTATAATTACAAGTTAGAGTTTGAGCCGTTTGAATCTCGGGAACTCACTCATGGTCGTAGCCCAGTGGGTAAAACGCCTGACACTAACTCTTTCTGATCTACCAGAAACCCGATCGAAACCTGCCCGAGCCGATGGGATTTTTGGCGATTGCAAATGCTTGGCGCACGGACGCGGTCGGGAATTGTGTGGCCCTACGGTACTCCGCACGAAAAAGTTCTGGGCAAATCGTTGACCAAAACGCGCAATATATCATGAGCGTTGCAAGTATGGAATACAGGGGTAAGCAATTATCTACAAACTTCATTTGTGTACCGCCGCAAAAGAATTTTTATTCGGGCAGCAAACTTCGGTTATCTGCCCCACATAAACTTTCTCATTCTCTAAACATTCACAGCAAAATTTTGAGTGCTGCGTTCTTTCCAAAACAATTAGTGGAGTGTAACTGTCACAGAACACAAATGTAGTACAGGTGAGCATTCATATGTGACCGCATTTTATACTAGAGGGACGATCCACGTTGTTTAACAGTTGAGCATTTTATTTTCTGTGAATACTGATCATTTCATTTTTGCAGTTCGACCTGTTATACATGATCCGGAAAACTCAACCTAGTGAGCATGCCTTTAGTCAAGTGGAGAAATGCCAGGAATTGTAAGGCTGGAAGAGGTTCTAGTTGGTTTATAGTAACGTGGAGCTCAATTTGCACTATTGATTTATGTAGTGCATTTATGAACACAGCTATGCAAGAGATTGAATTAGGAAAGCATCAACACAAGGAATGTTCGGGCATATTGGTAACACATTTCTCTACCTATATGTTACAGAGCCGACACGACCTATCACGACGGTAAGTTTTCAGCATTGTATGCAATTTTTTCTGGCTAAAGAAAATGTGACTTGTTCGAAAACATTATCTTTTATATGACGAGGTATTTTGTAATAAAATATTATATTCTAAACTAGGGATACTATCTTGACTGCATGATTTAAAAGAATCTAATCTTTTTAAGCATTGTAAAACCAGTTAAAAATAAAGCGCGACTTGGGCTACGACACAACGAAAAATGACAAGACAAGTGGTCCACTTCTTTTTTGTGTCGTTGTACAAGTCTCGCCTAATTTTAATCATAATGCACCAACAAGTTCAGCAGCTGTGTTTAATAAAGTCTGTTCTAGATACACATTTTAGAGGTAAAGAATAATTATTACCCAGAATAATTTTCTACACAAAAAACCAACAAAAAGTAATCGATCAAAAATTTAAATAAATAAATTGTACCTGCTATTGCTATTCGGTGATTGAATCTGGGTAAAGGACATCAAGTGATGCGATAGTGTAATGTGAACTTAGGTCATCCTTTCCGTAATTTTTGGTGTCAGTTAAAATACAGGAGCGCCGTAACGCATGTTAAAGAGATCGGAGGTGCCACACGGGATGTCCTTTTTTCGTTTTTTAAATAAAAAGCACAGTGAAAAAGCAAAAAAAATGATGCCGGACACAAATATTGTAAACCAGAAAAATATCCCACAATTCGTAGCAGTTATTCAACACAGTGTCGAAATGTGGGCCGAAACGTGTTACAGGTGCCGTAAAGTCATTGTGTAACAATCGCGAATAACCTGCAAGTATACATTTTTCCGAATAATTGCAACTTTCAATTCAACAATCAGCGCAATTTAATGGGCAGCAATGGAAGTTACTAGAATGTATCATTCGCCACTAGTTTTTGGATACACGAATAAATGCGGCAACTTAAGTCGAAGGGCCTACCTACCAAGGTGACCAGATCGTTCTCTGAGGAAGGACGGGCAACCGAGTGCGTGTTTTCTCAGGAATTACATAAAATTAGCCACCGTAAAAACGTGGGCAGAACTTTCCGAGGGGCAACATGAAGGTCAAGCAACCTTTTTCCAGTAACGGAGAAGTTTGACTCGGTTCTAGTAAACATGCGTCATCATTATGGCAAATCGTACTCGACGAAACAGCACTTCCGTTGTTCAAGTATGGCACCGAGACCAGTGCCACTAGCAACCGTGTTGATCTTCGTTGTAGTCACGGCTCGAAATATTCCAATATATGGGCGGCCGCAAAAACCAGACGTACAGTAGAGGTGCAAACGCCTCCTCGCACGACGTTGACTATACAGGGATGTCACTGTCATTATTGAGGAGCTTTGGTTTGGGTGACATGACTTTAGCAACTGGGAACACAACTCAAAAATGCAAGCACAGGAATATAAATCTTCGAAGTGCCTTAATCGCGCTCGGCTTCGGGAACAAGGCAACCGCTTGAAAACTGTTAGCGTCCTGGAGAACGTCGTCTATAGAAGGATGTCGCCCGGTATGTTAAGCTGGAGTGCAGAAAAATGGTACTTTTTTAAGTTCAGCTGCCGCCCCGCGTTGGCAAGGCCGTTTAAGACTTGCTCATAGTGAACGAGTGCGCAGCAAGCCAAGCTAGAAAACTGCGACACTTTGGAGATATGAATGGTGGCGAGTAGTTCACTTGAGTCCTGCTCAAATACAGTCGATCTTGTGTTACAGGGTGGAGGGGGCGCTCCAAAGCCCGAACGGCAATACGTAATTTTTGAATGGCCAGCCGGGGTACCAAACACTGTTTTCTCTGCCAGGCTTTGTATTTGTTCAGAAAAAGTCAAGCAACTGTCTTTGAATGAGAAAAAAATGCAAGGATGAGAAAAATTCACCTCCCTCTTGCAAGTAAGTTAACTGATCGGTGCTCGGAAGTTATTGATGTTTTTTTCATGCGATGTTTTTCAAACAGCGATAATCAACGTAAACCACATCGACCCATATTTTCTTGCAAGCACCATGTGTTATGTTTACGGGCTCTCTGGAGGGCCATTCATATCGCGTTCAAGCGTGTCTGCCACCTCGTCAAGTGTGTGACGCTCCGCCAGTGATTGACAGTTCGGTGATTTCAACCCATGGCACGTGGGGCACACTCCCATCGGGGAAGGCGACAACGAACGTACGGCCCAGCGATCTTTGTGCTGAGTAGAAATACATCTAAAACTGCAAAGCAGTATTTAGGTTGTGCTTTTTATGGTCTGGGTTCTGAAGTCTGATCGCTATTAGACCTTAGACACTTAGACACTTTGACAGTTAACACTTAAACAATTTCGACTTTAGACAACACTTAGCTCGCAGACCTGTGGTAGGGAAAGTCATCCGGTACTAGCTCGACGACCCGAGGACCGAGAAAATATACAAACCACAGTGTTTCTTCGTGCAGGAGGGGTCAAGGTATAGTCAATAAATTTGTGATCATCATGGCGCGTTCGCAATTGCGGACAGTAGTAAGGGTGGCTGGTAGCGGATGACTCGTGTGTTCTCGAAAAGTGCCAGATGGCATTAAAGCGCAGTTGTTTGAGCTACGCAGGGAAACGACATAAAAAAAGCACGGGAAACGCTGCGTGGAATGAATGTGTCTTTAGCAAGAACTAACGTCATTCCTGGAATACAGTGAGAAACTTCTCACAGTGGTGAGACCTGGCTTCAGCGTGGGCGCAGCGGATCATTCTCTGATGCCGCAGTTAAAAATCCCTGCCAAAATAACATCATCGGAGAAATATGGCAATATCGCCAATTCGTTGGTGAACAGTATCTCATGCATAACGACACCAGCTGTAGAATTCGTTAGTGACTAATATGTTCTGGATCGGCGATTCACAAGATAAGTACCAAGAATTTTCTTACCTTTTCTAATTAACAGGTACAGGTCAACATAAATTAGATAAACAGCCCCGCAAGTCTGGAAAACCAGTCATAAATTTCTGAATGGACTGGCAGAGGTCGACAAAAAGTTACAGAATGAGCATCACCAGTGTCAATGAGGGCATGAATGGGGGCAGTTTCCACAAATATCTCAATAACCGATTTGGAAAAAAACTAGGCCTTGGCCAGTTCTATGTCGACGCAGTTCTTGCCTCTTCAACTGCTGTAGCTTATGTCCCTCCTCTGTGCTGGTAGGGCGGCGTCACAAAGGCGACAGCAAGCGACAATGACGGATATATCAGCCATGGCCGTTGAAGGTTGAAAGTCCATCAGATGTCATTGAGGACATAGGTAGTGAAATGTTACTTAGTACATAGTATGTGGTACATACGACTTGGTAGAAGCGCAATTATAATACGAAGCTTGTTGAACGTTCCTCTGAAGCAGCATGACACTGCGGTCATATCACTCTAACCTTATCCAGAGCAAGTGCCATAACCAACCACACCAACGCAATCAAGGCTACGCAACAAGTCTGCAGAGAAAACTTTAATTGAGAGGACGGACACGTCAGTCTGCTTAGAAACATAGGTCAGTGTACTGCCTCCTGAGTACAAATATTTGTATTCATTGTACTCAAACTCATGGGTGAATATGATGATGAGCGAGTACACACACAGATAAAAAAAGGAGTACGATAACGAGTGAGTACAGGGGTAAGTCTACTACTCGTGAGTACAGTACTCATGAGTATGAGTACTCATAGGTATGATAACTCATGAGTACACAGTATTCAAGAGTACTACACTTGAGTATACAGTACTCATGAATACAAAACTCATGAATAGTATTTTTAAGCGCTTGCATACGTGAGTACAGGCACTCATGAGTACAGTAGTGCAAACAATTTCTTTCACGAACTCGAGTCTAGACACGCCTCTTCGAGTCGCAAACATTTAGCGGTGCCGCAGTGCAGCTTAACTCTTAAGAATAGTAAAATCAGACAATAAAAACTGCGCCTCCCTCATTTCCCTGTCCCGGTTTGGCACTGTTAGCATTTTTCGGCGGTCGCTCGCTAAGGGGTCGCGGTGAAAATGGAAAAACGAGATGTTCAGGTCCAGGCGCGAAGTGCACCCGCAGTGACTATGTATGGCACGTGTTTTTTGGCGCAGGTAATTTGTTAACAAATACGTGGCCTGAGGAAACGTAGCTGCTTCGTTCCGCTTACTCCGTTAAAGTTGCTTTAGGTAAGGCGGTTGGGGCTGCTAACAATACAGGCACTTCTCGCAAAGAAGGCGCTCTTTTCCTGTCTTCAGGAGTTTCCGTAGACGCATGTCACTCTGTGCCTTCGTTTCGTGAGCCCAACGGCTCAGTTCAACAGTCGCAGTTAATAACGTGATTCGCTTCAAATCAACTGCCTCACTTGTGTCACCGAAGTTGTCCGCAACATCCCGCTGAGCACCATCGAGCGATAATTTGGCTGATGTACAGGCGGCCACAGAATAAACCGGACCAAGCGAGCGGTGTGCCAAAACTGTCGACGTGACACCTTCCGGCAGAGCGCCTGCTGTCGAGATAGCGGAGGGCGCATGCGTGTCCCTCCCTATAGATTCTGCATGTCAGTTTCCTTGATTTGGGCTGCAGCACTACGTTCGTCTCGAATGCGACGCACTGCAGCACCTTGAGAGGCGCGCCTAACGAGCAGCGTTATGCTTGGCAGCAGCCGGCTGCGTGTGGTATGCGCTGATGCCGGGTTACTGTGCCTTTATCTCAGAATGTTTGTGCGGTGTTCTTTTTATCATTTTATGGACTGCAACGCAAACTGGCGTTGAAAAATAGGCTACGATAACGATTCGCGCATGACTGAACCAGTGCTGGTCATTATGCGATGAACACACAGTTGATATTAAGAATTGAAAACGGCGATAATTTATTCGCTTCGGAACAAAAAAAAAACACCGGTGATTGTCCGAGTGGTGCCCCTGATTATTTGTGTGTGAAGTTGCCGCCGTTTTAGATAACTTTACGAATGCGTCTGTGCACCGACTCATAAAGCGACTTTATGATTTAGGGATGGGGGCGCACGCATCCCCATTCATCTTCCACTGCCTGCCACAACTTGTCCGCTGTGCGACTTCTGTCATTTCGTCTACCGAGATTCATTTTCGTAATTCCTCACACATTTTATACTGGATTTAGGTCTGCCCCGTATGGAGGTCACCGCAGCTGTCGCCTCGCGTTTTCCTCGAACAGTGTGCTCACGGATCGTGCTGTGTGGTAAGGGCTTCGGTACTGTCGCCGGATGAAGCACCCGTCCATGAACAGGCCGTCCTGGACGTAGAGGAGCAGATTTGTTGTAATGCTACTGCAGTACTGGGAAGTAATGAACGGATCAGAAATTCTGACCAGGGGTCCCAGGCCGTCCGCACTCATTGCGCCCCATACGGTGAGGGAGCACCGCACACTGGAAAGGACGCTTTGGGTGTAGCTGGGCTGGTATATAAAGAATGAATAAACCGAATTCGTATTCTAGATACAGAAATACACTCAGGAAAGATATCTCCGACAGTTCTTAAAAGATATTCGAAGGGTATATTAGCTAAATCAATGAAAGGACATTCGCCGTGATTGATAGTTTATATCGATTGAAATTACTGGCACACTTTTTTAGTGGGAGGCTGCACCCCCACTTCCGCGTAGGCGAACAGTATCCTGTATAAAACTGTGCTTCAACTTCACCCGCTATCCACTACGAGAATTCCACTGCCCCGTTAGCCAATGCGGGCTACCTGAAGGGCGTCGTAAAAACAGCGACAAGAAAAGCTTAACAAACGGTGCTTATAAAACTACGATTAAAACGCTTCAAACGAAACCAGATGAACAAAATTTACGGGGACATTGTACATCGGTTGCTCCAAAATATGGTTTTTAGCAGGCAGTTATGCATTGCTAGACCTAACAATTACGCCTAGCGTTGCACTCGGGAACCACAACGGAATTCTCAGCAAGCGTCACATTAAACCGTGCTCCCAATTTGTGCTGTTACGCTATAGTAGTTTATGTTTCGTCTATAAGGCACAATACCAGCTACGTTTCACAGTTGTTTCGTACCTGAAGCTCATCGGAGTCCAAACACGCTGCAGTTGATCCCAGTGAGAGGAGTAAGTGAGAGAGGAGAACTTTCTTTAACTATTCCGTTGTCCACTGCTCTACCGCCCGGGTGAACGCCAGCCTTTCAAGCCCATTGCGGTCCGTCAGGTGCGGTGTGTGCGCAGCCACGCAACTTCCGAGTCTCTCCTCCTTCAGTCACCTTCGAAATTTGTCGCAGGAGACATTCGATGAAAGCTCCTGCCGAATTTTTTTTCAGACAAGAAGAGATCTGCCACAGCGGTGGCGACAATCAGTACCCGCTCCTCACTGGTGACCTCAGGCCACCCGCTGTGCTCTGCGTCAATGAGTCTGCCCTGGTCATCACGGTAAGCTTGGTTAATGCGGCTTACAGAAGTCCTAGACCTCTCGGTGAGGAGGAAAATTTCCCGCTGAGTAGACCCTTCGAAAAAAGTCGCACGATGTGCCTACGTTGCTCGACAGAGACGTGGGACGGCATTCTTCACGCATATGGGTATGCAGGTCGATTTACATGCTTTATACGCTTCATAGCTCTCACTGTCCAATGGGTGGCATAGAAGGAAACGCCTCATTGCTTTTCGATATCAATTCACTTACAACGCACAATTGTGTATTTCGGTCCATTTTTTCCGAAGCGAATAAACCATCGCTGTTTTCAGTTGTTGATATCAATTGTGCGTTTGTCGCATAACGACCAGCACTGGTTCATTCATGTGTGAATTGTTATCGTAGCGTTTGTTCGACGCCAGTTTGCGTTCCAGTCAATAAGATAATAAAAAGAACGTCGAACAAACATTCTCAAATGAATTCACAATTACGCGGCATCAGCGCATGCCGCGCGGTGCCGGCTGCTGCCAAGCATCACGCCGCTTGGTAGGCGGTCTGCGCATGGCACCGCCGCGCGTCGCATTCAAGGGGAAAGAAGTTCTGAAGCCGAAATCAAGAAAACTGACGTGCACAAACAATATGGAGGGAATAGCATGTGCCCTCCGCTATCTCGACAGCAGGCGCTGCGCCAGAAGGTGTCGCGCCGATAGTTTTTGCGCACGGATTGCTTGTTCCAGTTAATTCTGTGGCCGACTGTACGTGTGCCCATATGGTTTTATTAGGCTCATGTTTTGAAGATGTTCGCTGAGGTTCGGTACGACTATGTGAGCTTATAGGCCCATCCTTCACGTGCCACGGTGTAGTTTGCCCCTGCATGAGAAATAAAATATCCGAGTACAACGAACAGGTTGTTGTTTGTTTATCGGACTTAATAATGCCCAGATGAAGACGTGCGACGCCTTCTTTCGCCTCGCATATTTTGCCGAAAAGCTCTGGCATCTTGCCGCTGGAGGAGCGTTTTGCTTTCGAATGGCAACCCGATGCGACGCTTCTCGTTTATGCCACCGTGTAATGAGCCAGCTGACGACGACCGTGAATTTCGGTTGTTGTTTTTCCCCTACGTTCATCCTCTATTTACTGGCGGAGTTACCACCCCTCGCTAGCTACTAATGCCATGTTTAAGCTCGCACTGTGGAAGGCCTTGTGAAGGGTCCGTTAATATATGATGAACGGCAATGCCCGACGTTAGTGTTTTAGCTTAAGCTCGCGTCTGGAAACGCCTCGTAAAACATATTTGTTGCCCAATGCGACGCCACCGCACTTTTTTAATGAATATCTGTGAGCTTCGTCAGTGCTGCTCGAGACAATAGCTGCACAGTTCAACTGTGCATCTAACACACAAAAACGGCCATAAAGTGACGTCAGGCAAACCTCTAATGACTCCAAAAAAAACTTTGGGGTTTTTGAGTTCACAAAGCACGGGAGAGCCCGTGACAGTGATGTAACGGCTGCCAACCACAGCAGCAACTGAGTGCACTGCAGCCCTCTCAGCGAGTGGTACCGCTTCGACGCACTTCACCCCCCCCCAAATACACATCCGTCATATACACACCACACACAAAGCAAGCAGCGCAGTCGAACACACCACACACCAAAATCTGTTGGAATGGACCATCCCAGCTTTTAGTCACCAATGTTGCGACGTTGCCTGCTCATTCCGCTTCGAAAGCGGCGCAGAAATTCGAAACGACCAAGTAGTTCAGTCGACGGTATTTGACGCTGTATTTATTAAATATATACAAATACAAGGCGTTACAGGCTCGGACAAAGTGACAGCACTTCTCAACGCAGTGCCTCCGAGAGATGCCCCACACCACCGCTGCTTCAGGCCGCTGTTATACCCCCTGCGTTCCGTTGTTGCCGAGTGCAGTTCGAATTCCTCAAATCAAAAATATCACTGGCCGCAGTTTGAATCAAGGCGAATGGAAAGGGGAAACGGTTGTGTCAGCCGAGCCCCCACGACGGGAAAGGGAAGGCGCTCAGAGGCATCTCAGGGGCTACGTTGCGGTCTTCCGGGGTACTTTTCCAAACCAAGGTTTGTTCCAGCCGTCGTGATGCGAAAGTGAGAGCAGACTCGGCGGCGCCTTTCCCGCTACCTTGCGGCCCGTCTGCCGTTGGCGATTTAGCGTAGGCGCAAAACAACTCCGCCGTAGGCACGTCGCCGGTTGCAGCGAATTTGTGTCGGGCGCGTTGGCACAACACACACACGCATACAAAAATGAGTGGTTGAAGTAACACCCATGGGGGTTTCGTTCGGACTTTATAACAGAAATAAACACCTTGGAATGTAGATCCACATTCCCGTCCCTTTCCTGTAGCGTGAAAGGACAGGACAGGAGCTTTGTGGGCTTCTCGCGCGTTGGCGGTTTTCGTTTTGTGTTTATCTCTTATTTGGCGGGCTCGCGGTGGCAGCAAAGCATACGGTTGCGCAATGTTCGCAGCATAAAGAACAGTGCCGGCAGCGTCTCTTCGCAGTGACTTTCAGAGGATATAGACTTTGGCTGCAAGAGCGCCAGAATGTTAGCCAGTCTGTCTGTCTCTCTGTATGTCTGTCATAAAGATAATTTATTATTGCCACCTATATTCCGCCACGCTGTACACATGACAGCTTCCTGCCCAATTCGTTTTTCTTGAGTACTTGCAGCGAAAGGTCACGTTGCAAAAATCCTTGCTAGTGCCGATGTAATCATAGTGCTACTTCAAACTGTTTGGTATACTAAAATCTTGCGCTAATACTAGGTCGTCCGCTGAGTGCGTGTTGCGGGCAGCCATAGAAGGGCTTACAAAAGATCGTCACAGCAACACTTTTTCTCTTACCGTCATGGTCCGTATCAGTATACTGCGCATCCTTTGAATTTTGGGCTTTTTATACAGTGGCGATAGCTCTTTTCTTGTTTTTGTTACAACTCCTCCGGAAATTTGTACCGTCCCCTCATTTCACGCCAAATAACAACACCAAATAGAACACAAGACCATGTTAATCGTACAATGCTCACTTATCGTTTTTCGGCTTCAATAATGTCATTTATGGCAGTGGAGATGTTCGGCAGGATGTCCGAGGAGTAATTTTGAAGTCCCAGTTATGATGCTAATCAAACAGTGACTGGGAAGGACTACTCTCCAAACAGGTGTTGCGAAGAGCTACCGCGGATGATGCAACATTGCTTGGTGCAAAATAGCACACGCTATGCCACTTTGCATGACTCAACATTGCGTTAACCGTCACTGAGGAAATTGGTTGGATGTAGACGATACATGTCGACAGAACACCGTCTCCTACTATTATGTATTATCCTACTGCGTGAATTCACGCCTAATTTGATCTCGCATGGTTGATGAAAACCTATTCTCACTAATAAAGAAATTTTTACACGATATTGAAATGAAATGCAAAAATTGACAATCGCAGAAAGAAACACATGCTGACGAAAGTTGAGCGACACGATCTGCCTCGACCGCGCTAAAATATTTGGCAACTTTGGCCCCCATTCAACGTTACTGTTGTCTATATTTGCATTGCTGGAGTTTATATGCACTGACGCAAACGGTGAAGATGATAGTTGTAACAACGACATTTAGAAACGATAACGATGATAGCTGTTTAACGATGATATTTACCACCTTGCATAATTGCCCAAATTAGAAGAAGCATTGTTGAATACGATCAAATGTTAGTGCAGATTATGTACAAGGAAACACAGGTGAATACAGTTTGAGTAGAAATGAGCGCTTTAAGTAAGATCCGATGATTCGGTGAATTTCAGCGCACCGAGAAACGAAAACGGACGAGAAAAGTTGCCACCGGGAGACACGCAGAAAGCCGCTATGTACGGACACGGCAGCGCAAAGATGCCGCGATCCCCACAAGAGCATGAAGCGTCCCAGACTCCGGTGCTTTATTCCTGAGAACACAAGAAGACGCCAGACGCGAGTCGAGTGCTTATCTTCCGTTTCGCTCTCTCCCGTGTACGCGCCTTCGAGTAGTGTTTCACCCTACAACAGCGCACAATGCACGACGTTTGCTTCCAGTGCTCCTTTGTCCTGATGTATACGTAACTTAAGTATTTCTAATCAGTTATTCATTTAAATTTTTTTCTGTTTAGCCTTTCATTCAAGCCACGACCTAGCTAACATGGCGCAGTCGACAGGATCAGGATTTGAGGCCACGGGAGGACGAACAGATCAACAGACGAACGACGCGGCCGAACCACACCACGACCACGAGAGCGCAGCACGATTGACGCCGGGCACGGACGGACCCAACGTCAACGGTGGTCGACCCACTGCAGGCTTCAACAGAACGCTAGATCCTATGTTCAACGAAGAAACAGCTGTTCATGAGCGCACTACGAGTACGAGGGCTGCCTTGCTCTGGCGGTAAGGACGACATCGTACCGAGTCTTCTAGTGGACAACGAGAAGACCCGCGAAAGAACGGGAAGTGTTCTGAAACAACTGCAGAGAGTTAACCACCCTTTTGCCACAGTATCTGAACTGCACAAGGTCTGAACCCAGACAGCAAGCACGACAACACGCACACGAACGAGACGATGTATGCAAAACTGTGAATGCCTGCTCACTGGACTTCCCCCAAGTAATGGCGAGATTAGGAACCTACGCTTCTATGACACCGGGCCAATCGACGAGCTACATCACCCGCGCGCAGGTCATTCTAGCAACGAGCAACGAGGTGTGCAGCGTATGCAGCTGGCACGAGCCGGAAAGCACCACTTGCCTGGCACCCACTGAAGTGTTGGAGGCGCGGAACGCAACGGCCCCTTTACGTACAGTTTCCGCACGTGTTGCCGCGGCCGCGGACCGCGCAACGAATGACATCGCATCCGAATTTGTGTATAGGCCAGGATGAGTGAGGCGCACGGCGTACGAAACGCACCATACGTTGCGAATGACCGCAAAATAATGTTAGCGGAGTTTCTTACGGTAGTTTCCCGAGACGAACAGCGCACGAAACGCACGAGAGGGGACGAACGACATCCAACATTGAACGGTGGAGCTGACCACGGCGAACGAAATGCAAAGCGCACAGAACGTGACCAAGCCAGCACACACGCAGGAAACCGGTTTTCGCGACATCTTCCGCTCCCAGGTGCTGCTATCACGATTTGGCCAGCGAATGTCACAGCCGCAGAAATCAACCTTGCCACAAGCAATAAATAACACAGCGCACGCGATTCAACCCTACTAGAATGTACAATCTCTTTTGATGCCGCTCCCCCGCACAGGGCACATTGAGTATTCATTGTGACGGTGTTGGCGACAACGCGGACCCCGAGCCCCCAACATAAACTGTTACCTACCGTGGTGATGTGTTTAAAGGTGAAGGGTAGAAGCCTGAAACGGTGGCCTTCGGAGCCCAGGTCAAGCTCCGGTAGATGGACTCCCTGTCTGTTTACCAGGCAGAGAGCTCCGGGACCTCTCAGGCTATCAGGGTAAGGTTTGAGAAGAAAGTACCCCCGTCCCCTGCGTTTTTTTCTATGCTGTATGGAAAACTCAAAATCCCCCTCCAAACGTGATCGGTCCCTGAAAAGGGGCCGCACCGAAGTCTTGTTTCCTTCACTTCCAAGAATGAGCTTCCCCAAGCCAGACAACTATTCTCGTTTCATTGTTATCGAATCTCTTGACACAGCCCACCCACTTGCTTCACAATCGGTATTTTTGATTACAAAATACCTTGACGGAATAATTGGGAAAACCTACAATGCCAAAAAACAACGCACAGGTGAAGTGCTCGTCGAGGCACAAAACAAGCAGCAGGCAACCACACTCCTAGGTCAGACGAGAATGGTCGATCTGGACATCAGGGTCACACCCCACCGCAGCCTGAATAGCTCGCAGGGTGTGATCTCTGAGCCAGACCTCCTAAACGAGACAGATGACGACCTTCTCGAAGGTTTAAAGGATCAGGGCGTCACCGCCGTGCGCCGCATCACGATGCGCAGGGATGATAAGATAATCCCCACCAAACATATCATCCTGACCTTCAACCGCTCCTCACTCCCTGAACATATCAACGCAAGCTTCATTCGATGCTCCATACGTCCTTACATTCCGAACCCGCGCCGCTGCTTTAAGTGCCAGCGGTTCGGGCATGCGACCATCTCCTGCCGTGGCCGTCTGACCTGCGCAAAGTGCGCCCAGCATGATCACCCATCGGACAATTGTCCATCATCAACCCTCACCTGCGCCAACTGCCACGGACCCCATGCCGCCTACTCTCGAAAATGTGAAAAGTTTCAACTAGAAAAGAAAATCATCAACATCAAAGTCACTGAAAACATCACCTTCCCAGAGGCGCGGAAGAGGTTCGCCTCTTTCCCTCTGGGGAGGTACGCCGACGCACCTTGCCAGGGGCGGAGCGGCGTCTGGTTTCGCCGGGGACCCAGTACCGCGAGTCGGACTTGGTCCCGCGCCCGCCCCCCCTGGGTTGCCTTAGGCAGCCCAACCCGCCTCCGCACCGGTCACTGAGCCAGCAGCGCCTGTGGGGCAACCACATCTGGTGAAAGCGATGCTGCAACCTCCACTTCCACTGCAGCGTCCCAAACCACAAGCGAGGGCGCAGAGGAGATGGACATGGGGGAGCCAGCGGCAGCTCCCACCCCCATCGCACCGCCTGCGCCATCGGAGGCGTTCCTGAATCCCTCGGTGGTTGCGGGCAAGGAAAAGCGCGCCCCAAAGGGTTCGCGGTCCAAGGAGCCTGATCCCTCAGGCGCTCCGAGGACATCCGAGGATGAAATGAACGTCGGTCCGTTCTTGTCTGCGGTGCACCGCAAGGAACGCGTCCCGACGCCAAAGCCTCCCGACAAGCCAAAAAAGACGAGAGTCACAGCCCCGAAAGACGACACATAAACAACACAGTCCAGTGGCTTCGAGCACTTCATAATGGGAAGAGACAACATTGTACAATGGAACTGCAGAGGCCTCTTTAAAAATCTTGATGATGTAAATGAAATACTGCATGCTAATCAGCCAAGTGTAATGTGTGTTCAAGAAACACATTTGAATTCTAAACACACAAATTTCTTGAATAGTTACCTGGTATACAGAAAGGACAGGGATGGCTGCACACACTCTTCTGGGGTTGTGGCCATAATCGCCCGGAAATCTTTAGCATGCCACCCTGTCACTTTGAACGCTGTTCTTGAGGCTGTAGTAATTCGAACAATATTATTTAATAGGTTGATAACGGTATGCTCCATATACATTCCTCCTGTTCTTGCACTTTCGAGCTCTGACTTCGACGCGTTGGTCGACCAGTTGCCCGAACCATACATCCTAACAGGCGACCTTAATGCACACAATTGTCTTTGGGACTCTACGCGTACGGATGCCCGAGGTTGCCTGATAGAGATATTCCTTACATCTTCAGGAGCATGCCTTTTCAACAATAGACAGCCTACATACCATAGCATAGGACACAACACATACTCATACCTTGACTTGGCTATTGACTCCGCAGTTCTCTTTCCTCTTCTCGAGTGGGGTGTGGGAACTGACCCATATGGCAGGGACCACTTCCCCACATCACTAACATATATAGGTAAAGGCCCAAGCAGTTTATCTTCTCCTAGTAGGTTCAATGAAGCACGAGCTAACTGGAACACATTTACAGAGACATCGAAACTACACTACACAACCATAACACGTGGATGAAGCCGCTCAATTCCTCACGGCGCACATTCTCGACGCCGCCGAAAAGGCCATTTCCCACGCCGCTGGTGCCCCGCGCAACCAGCGGAGGCCGTGGTGGAATGAGGACTGTAGGCGGGCGCGGGAGGCCCAGAACAAGGCGTGGGGTATCCTCCGTCGGTACCCCACATCGGGTAACCTCATTTTGTTCAAACGAGCCAAGGCGTTAGGAAAACATGTGCGCCGTGAGGCAAAACGAGAGAGTTGGCGTTCCTTCATAACATCCATAAACTCGTACACAGACACACGGAAAGTAGGGACGAGATTACGCAAACTCCATGGACAACAAACACACAGCCTGCCTCTGGTCGGCACTACAGGGGACACACTCGAAGACCAGGCTGACACACTCGCACAACACTTCCAACACGTGTCCAGTTCAGCACACTACACAAACACTTTCATGAAACAAACAAACGGCCGAAAAGAAGCTATACTAGATAACAATAGGTCAACATCTTCTTATAACTCATAGTTTTCACTGCATGAGCTGAGGGCTGCTCTGAGCACGTGCAAACCCTCAGCTCCAGGCCCAGACAACATCACATATGCAATGATACAATACCTACACGCAGACACTCTTCTAACACTCTTACACCTATATAACAAGATATGGCTTTCGGGGCACATTCCAAACTCTTGGAAGGAGGCTATAGTTGTAGCTTTCCTGAAGGAGGGAAAGGACCGGTCGTCCCCCTCAAGTTGCCGTCCTATTGCCCTGACGAGCTGCCTGTCCAAGCTTCTCGAGAAGATGATCAATATCAGGCTCGTGTACTTCCTCGAGTAGAATGGTCTTCTCGAGAGCTGCCAGGCAGGCTTCAGGGCGGGGCGATCCACGAACGATCAACTCGTATCTCTTGAATCGTATATAAAGGATGCCTTCGTTCATAAACAGTATTCTGTAACTGTGTTTTTCGACCTCGAGAAGGCCTACGACACCGCTTGGTGGTACGGGATCCTCAGTGACCTGAAGTCATTCGGTGTCTCGGGTAACATGTTAAACAATCTTGTCAGTTACCTGTCAAAAAGAACGTTTCGAGTGAGAGTGGTGGTGCACTCTCAAGGGTTCACGTGCAAGAAAATGGCGTGCCACAAGGTGGTGTGTTAAGCTGCACTCTCTTCATGTAAAAAGTAACTGTCTTGGTAAGGCACTGCCACCCACAATCTCTTATTCCCTGTTTGTAGATCACATCCAGATATCCTATAAATCATGTAATATGTCAACCTCCGAACGTCAAGTCCAGCTTGGTGACAAGAAAATTGCCGGCTGGGCAGGCAAGAATGGTTTTAAATTGAATCCTGCAAAAAGTTCCTGCGTTGTGTTCTCCAGGATGCGTGGGGTCCGGATATTCATCTTAATGGCCTGTCGCTTCCTGTGAACAAGCAGCACAAGTTCTTAGGTGTGGTGTTTGATCACAAACTCACATTCATTCCCCACATCAAGGAACTTCAAAATAAATGTCTCAAAACAATGAATATACTTAAGGTTCTCTCCCACCAATCCTATGGTTCCGACAAAGAACTCTTGCTTCGCTTGTATACTGCTTTGGTTGGGTCTCGTTTGGACTGTGGCAGTGTGGTATATGGGTCGGCGACTAAGACAGCCTTGCGAATTCTTGACCCATTGCTACACTTGGGCCTTCGTCTTTCGTCGGGTGCTTTTCGCAATAGCCCTGCTGAGAGTCTTTATGTCGGGTGTAATAAGTGGAGCCTTGAGAACCAAAGAACATACATGGACTTGCTTTATGCTTTTAAAATTTCATAGTTGAATAATCCTCCTTTTTATCCGGTCTTTAACGATACATCAACATCTCTGCTTTTTGTAAATCGCCCATCCGTTCCTCTGCCCTTTTCGCTTAGAGTGAGAGAGCGAGCCTCGGATGTCAGTGCTTCGTTTTTAGACGTGTACAGGTCATCCTCTTCTAACAGTTTACCGCCTTGGCAAGTTCGCCCTGTGTCGTGCGACCTTTCTTTTATGAGACTTGACAAAAATCGTGTACCACGAGCTGCAATACTGCAGCACTTTCTGTGTTTGCAGTTTAAATACACATGTGCGGAATTTTCTAGTGACGCTTCTAAAACCTCCAGTATGGTGTCGTGTGCTGCTCATGGTCCAAATTTTAATGCAGCCAGAACCATGAGCGTGCACACAACAGTTTTTTCAGCAGAAGCGTATGTAATTTTACTGATTGTACGACACATTCTTGAAAATCAAATTCCCAATTCCATCATCTATACAGATTCCTTGAGTGTTGTTCGCGCACTGTCATCGCATACACCCACCAAAAACCACATAATTAATCTTGTATTTAACACTATCATGTCTGTGTATGCACAAAAGCATAAGCTGGTCCTCTGCTGGGTCCCAGGACACGCAGAGATCGCTGGGAACGAGTTGGCAGACGAGAGGGCCGCTGCTGCTGCACTCAGGAACCCTGTAGACATTCCAACAATACCGTACACAGACCTCAAGCCATACATAAGACAACACCTGCGCAGAACATGGCAAACACACTGGGACGAACAGACATACAACAAACTACATGTAATAAAGCCACACTTGGGACGGTACAGAGCTGACTCACACAACAGACACACGGAAGTCGCCTTGGGTAGGCTGCGGATAGGGCACACCCATGTGACGCACTCGTATGTGCTGACGGGATCTTCTAGACCGCAGTGCAGCAGGTGCGGAGAGGCCCTATCCGTAGTGCACATACTAATCACATGCAAGGCACTTCAGACAACACGACACAAACTCTTCAGAGAACTCTACAGACAACATATCCCACTACATCCATCGCTGTTTCTAGGTGACGATGCCAGTGTTTCTGTGAAACGCGTGTTTGAGTATTTGTCAGATGTTAAGTTTTTAAACCTCATCTCCTATCTTGCCTAATCAAATCTGTCCCTATACACCAGCCATCACCATCATCTTTATTGATCTTACTATGTCCAGTTTACACGTGTTACACCTACCTTTTGTGGTAATCACTTCTTTTCATTAAATAACTTCTCTGACGCTCTTTGCCCTCGTAGGCCTTTGCGCCAATTAACACAAACCATCATCATCATTAGGATGCCACTCCTCCAACCCGAGTCCAGTGAACGAACATTAACTCATGCAGGTAGGTCCATGAACGAGCAACGACATGGTCGGTGCTTGCGGCCCGTGTTAGCCATAACGTACAAGATCACCGGCACCCGCTGCTCCGATCGAGACCCACACAACAAATCCCATTTTGTACAAGAGGACGCAACCACGAGCAAGCGGACTCGGCACGAGCGGAACGCTTTCGAGCCTGCTTGTACGGTCGAGATAGCGATTCTAGCATTCTCGAATCAACGGGAAAAAGAGGACAGCTTGAGGAAGACGCGGACACGGCAAGAACGCCAACGAATCACCCCGATCCAGTCGAAGACATTGAACACCCTACCCATGAAGTGACTGTTACGACGCCAAGGAATGTTAGCCGTACAGACGAGACAAACTACGCCTGCTTCCCCACAACAACGGTTTCACTTTCGAAGCAACCACGGCGAAAGCGAGCACGGAACCGCAACGATTTTGACTGATCGAGCACCCACCCGACGCCAACACCACGCCACTGCACGCTAAACGGCATGCAAACCAGCTTCCTTACCATATGCAACGCATACAACAATGGACGCAATGTCCTCCACCCGCGAACTATGACATCCCTGCACACTGAAGCTTGCCAGTGGAAAAAACGGCCGTCTACAGTCCCACATGTATCAAGCACGCAACGAGCTACAGGAACACTGATCGCGACAGAAATGACGCGATTGATGCAACGCCATAAACGCTGTCAAGTTTAGGTCCGACAAGGTGAATACCATGGCACACGCCTTAAAAAACAAGCTTTTTTAATATTAACCGAAATCCATCGCGGCAAACGCACTGTAACGAAGGTTCTACTATTCGGAACAACAAAAAACAAGCGGTAGCACCAGAAATTTCGAATAAACAGATTGTGATCTGGATACCAATGGACGTCAATCTACGTGGACACCTATTTGTACCTAGGGGTATTAGGTACTCAGTGTAGTATTTGTGAGCAATATAAATTGAGTGCTCATGTATACTGATTGAGTGCTCATGAGTACTCATGAGAACAGAGTGAGTATTCTTGAGTACAGAGTGAGTACTCATAAATGCAATTGACAACTCATGTTTATAGATTGAGTACTCATGAGTATAGAAAATTGAGTACTCGCGAGTACAGAGTGAGTACTCTTGGTACATTTTGAGTACTCATCAGTACAGACTGCGTACGAATACTCATGAGGGCAAAATGAGTTTTAGTACGATTTCAAATGAGTATGTGATGATTGAGTATAAGTGATTGTGAGAACAGACGACCTTCTTGAGTGTAAGTTTATTTGAGTACAGCGTTAGCACAAAAATTGTTATCGCGTTTGAGCGAGTTTTTCTGTTTTGCCGAATTATGAATAAAAATGGAAGAATGAAGTGGTAAATTTTTGTTTGTTCATTTGGCGCTTGACGCCTTACGTGTGCAGGTGCTAGCATACAGAAAGAGGTGGCTGCCGTGTATTGGCAAGTTGAAGCGTCGTTATCCCGTCCTGAAATCACTGGATCCAGCTGAGAGATTGTTTAAACAAAACATTTAGAGATTGACTAGGGCCACAACGTGTGGTGTACACTGGGCGTAGGAAATGTGGAACAGAACCTGCAGGCAACACAGGAAAATGGTTGGTGATCCCGGACAGCACTCTGGTAGCAGCCTCGACACGTGGCCACGCCAATTGGTTAGCACATCTTCAGTCAGGGCAGCACGAGCCCGTGACGTGTGCTGAAGGACGGCGCAATCCAACAGGCAGAAGAACAGGGTTGGGTTGAACCAGTTTTCGAAGCGACTGCTTGGACACTTGCCGGTCTCCAGGCTTGGGTTTTGTGTGGTCAACAAAAAAACTACTGGTCGTAATTTACATGCGCGCTCTTGGGAATAGCGCCTAGATGTGTGAAAAGAACTGTAGCAATGGTAAAACAGCCGATGTTATCTGCTCAAATCTTATAAGCGCTCATCAAGCCGAACTCTGGGTGGACATAGGGTGCCATAATTTAGTTACTTTTGTAAAAAAACACTTAAAGACGCCGTACACTTACATAAACTCTGTCTATCCTGGTAACACTAGCAAAATGAGTTTAAAGTAGATAGTTTATTGTTTTGTGGTGCCTTGCACCCTTTTTTATGGAGCAGGCCGCTCTCAGTCATGCTTCATAAATTTTAAGCAACGCCTGCTATGTACGAACTGTAGTATAGACAAGTGCGCTAGGCAGTGGTCTCTGTTAGGTTAGCATTACGATTGTGGAACGCAATCAATATACCCTACTAAAAAAGCGTATACAACCTTGAGTCAGTGAAGACGGGCGAATTTTAAATTTAGTCGGCAGTAGCAGCCATACCCTCTCCGTGGCATTCGAAATTTACCTTCAGCTCCACCACGTGTTAAGCTAGCTGCATTATCAACACAAGTATACAAAAAAAATTAAATAAATCGTTCACCCGCCTGACCAAAACAATATAATTTTGATTAAGGTAATTTGATAGCACCAAGCTATCAGAAGAAAATAAACTTGTGAGCGGTGAATTGAATAACGATTAGCCTTAACGCACGGGTACTGGATAAAAGTGCCCAGTCCTTTTGTTTAACTGTTACAAGAAGAAGAGGGGGTCCAAGCGGCGTGACCTCCGCGCCTTAAGCGCCTGGTTGCCTCGCGTATAAAAATGTGACCTTGTTTTTTGAGGAAGTGCAATTCGCACATCTCGTAGCAATGCCTCACCATCCGTTGTATGTTTTATCTCCGGCCTGGTTCGGGCAGTAGATAAAAGCAGCCAGGTGGGGCTGGAGACGAGCATGACAGTGTTAAGTGCAGGCGCGGGTCGATCCCGGATCCCACTGCTTTGACCCAGCACAAAATTCTGTTCATGAAGTGCTTAAGGGTAGGGTACGTCACTCACCAGCACCTTAAATACTAAACGCATCTATTCGCGGGCACTTCTGCGTGCTGTTTTGTCACAACCATTCGCGCTTGAATAAGAACATACCCTCATTTATTTCATTCTTCTTCATCGGATGAAAACACAAGTGTTCCCTTCGGCGAGGTGAATGTGGAACTGGTGATAGAGGCTGTACCTCCGGTGTAAACCTTGAGTACCATGAGACAGGGCAGCGCAAGTGACGAGGTGTATTAAAGGCTGTGATATTTTTGGGGAGCAAATAGTAAAGGGCAGTGCCGAGTAACCCAGCTTCTCTGCAGTTGGAACTGGTGATAACACTTCAAGATATGCGCTGCCAAAAATTGTCAATCAACATCAAACTTTTTCCGTACAAGTGTTGTCACAGAAGTATCTTACCGCACTTCCAAATATGGCACGTCTCAAATCACAGCCAATCTAAGGTTTGAAACTTATACCAAGAATGAATACACGTAAAGACCTTTCCAATTTTTATAATTTTGTATGGCAGATATCTTGCTAGCCATCTATTTTTCAGAGCTTCCAATAAGTAGCAGCAAAACGAAGTTCCTAAAGCTGTAGGGCTTTCTAACAACTTTACCGACGAGTTTACCACAGGGGTAGGCCCTGTAAGATTTTACTTTTATTATTATGTTCCTTAGTTCGCATAGTTATTTCTCTCTTAAAACTGCATTGGGCACTCCGATAATCGTGTTCCGTTAACCTAGCTCCTGGTCACAGTTACAGTGAAGAAACACATTGCCTTATTTTAAACACCGGTAGCAACTTAGTCAAATTGCAATTCAGAAGTTCATTAGCTTGTGAAATGCCTTTGAACATGCCTCTTTACTCGTCAATTTGTTTTGACTCAAAATGAAACGATGCTAGGGACGCACTGGCGGGTGGTATTTTTAAAACATCTTGGATCTATTCAAAACGGAATTGCAGATGGTGCTCAGTTTCGTTCATTACTAGGCCCACAGAAATAGATCACTTGTGGACACTAACATATACGTAATGATTATTGCATTTCAATAACCTTTATTGAAATTATACCAAATATTTTTTTATTCGCTGTTACAGATGCAACCACAACAGAAGGTAATATATATTTTACTTTTTTGTACAAATGACAAATAGTCAGAAGCTGACAGCAATAGTTGGAAGTTAATTCAAAATGACAAAAATAGTCAGAAGATAATTCTCTGTTTTATTCGTAACATCACACAAGGAAATGAAACCAGTTAGGGGCTAGGATGTTTCTAATGTATGCTTTGTAATGAAACTCATTGAATTGCAGGTTGTATATTAAAATTGTCTTCTATTAGGTGCGCCTTCTGAGTACCTGTTATTCTTGTTACAAAGCATTTTCCAGTACCCCAGCAACGAACACATAGCCGATTAGGTATCCTTACAAATGAAACCGTATTATAAAACTCTCTACTTGTTTTTCTCTCATTCAGACATTCTCAAAGCACTGACATATTGTTACAATATTGTTCATAACCAAAGTACTGTTTGTGTGCTGCGGGGCATGTCGAAGAAGTGAAGTTGCTACTTACATGTTGCCTATTCTTTAATGAAGTTGCTACTCCTTCTAAGAATATCTGAACGAACGTTATTTGCTTGAAGTTTAATGCCCTCCTCAAATTTACAGTTAAAAAATTATTTACTAGTGAAAGCATACTCTACTTTAAGCTAGTAAACTGTTCAATGTGCAATATTATCTACTTGCCTTTGCGTGCAAGCTTACTGTTCTAATATGGTAATAGTTAGCCGTTTGGATGTCCGAATTGGCATAGAAAAAGAATTTGCTTGCAGTGATAGGTAATAAATTGAAAACAGGGCACCGTAAAACAACAGAGTGTAGTTTTTGATACAACTTTTATACAGCCATTGCTCATATAAAGAATGCCTCTGGCAAAGTATGGGGTATCATGTCATCACTCGTTCTGAGAGAGAAATCTGGTAAAAGGGAGACATAAACTGCTTTACACGTACTGCTTTGCACATACTTTGCACATACAATCTATCAGCATCACCAACTATTCAAATTTAGAGAAAATGGCTTATACCACAAACAACTATCCAGTGCAGCATTCAAAAAGATTCTTATTTTTTCCTATTTTATTTCTATTTACGTCTGAGTGTTGTAATAATAGCTCATGCCGAAATTTATTGGATTACACAAGCTAGCAAGGGCACCGCATTAGAAAACAAAACACTTTTAATATACCACATATGGGGCTTCCATTCTTTATGTCGAACCAATATTACGAATATTGAAGAATGCTGTTCAACGTCTAGAAGAGCGAATGGTGTTGTATAGCGTGGGTAACGTGCTCTGTGCTATAATAAGTAAGTTACGTTTCGAAAGGCTCACAAAGGGCGAAAAATCTGACGTGTAGAAAGACGTGAGTTGAAGGCTGCATAGGGTATGTTTGCAGTTCGAGCTACTGTTAAATAAAAATTGTTTTCTTATGTGTTATCGATAAGAATAATGGTCTTGTACTCTGTTAGTCGAAATAGCCTTATTGCATTTTGTATGGCGTTTTATCGCCCAATACATCACTATTCAGGCAGTGCGAGATTACGTTACACTCTCATTATGGTTTGTTGAATATTCTGTATTGGGCGCATTGTAAGGTGCCCGCAATAACTTTTACATACACTTCGAGTTTACAAAACGTGATAAAAGACTGCTCGCACTAGAAATGGTGCCATACCTGTTACAATATGCAGAAAAAGCGGTATTCTGACCATAAAAATCGCCCTCATTGCAGGAAACTTGAAACTGGACGACAGTTCCGGAGTTCTAAGACAGAATAGAATAGAAACACATTGTTGTTGTTACAGAATGGTGCGCGACCAGAATATAGTTATTACAGGAAGACTCCCCAGAATGAGAAACTGTACTGGGACCCCTTGTTATTGATAGTATAGACAGAAACAGCTTAATCGTATTGTATGCAAAGAAATAACGAGACTACGCGTAAATACTGAATTCTGAAGGTTGCACAATTTAGGAATAAACAAGGAACTTATTCAACAAATAAAACACGCAGCACTGAAAGAAATAACAAAGGAATAGTTATACAAAATAAAACATAGTATAATAATACAATATTGAGTGCAGTCAATCTATACACCTGGATAGCAGTTCTATAAATGCAATAGGTATGCGTGTTAAAGATAAAAAAGACTACCCTAGGCGAAGTGTTAATGTGCATGTCAAAAGGGAATGTGATGGTTTGTCAAAATTATTGAAGGGAGCGTTTAAACGTTGACGGATGTGCTTGGGTTTTAATCGTATAAAGTAGCTCCTTCCCTACTTTGATTGAAGTAGAAGCGAATGTCTGTTTACCTTAGATCGAGTGTGCCTTTGGAAGTAAAAATTTGCAATGAAACACGAGTGGGGATATTGTTTTTAAGTTTAGTTCTACCAATAGTATAGAGAAGTTCGGGTTGACTAAAAAGGCGAAAGGCAGTTGTGGCAATGTAAATGCTTGGTGCAAGCAATCGGAAAAAGTTTATTACCAAGAAAAAAAGGGAGCAACGGGAGCATAAAAATGACCTCAGGTGATTATACGCAGCCCCCTGCTTTGAATTTGCTGTGCTGGTGCTATGTGGGAGTTTCAAGTCAGACCCCATGTTTCATTACAATTGTTTAAGCGACTTTGCAAAAAAGCATAGTACAGGGTGATTATGATCCGCTTCTCGAAATAATGACGTGCTTTTATTAGCACCCGAACGCCATATGCAACTTTCTTCCTGATGAGGTTATTGTGTGCATCAAATTTTAGAAAACGGTTAAGTTCAATTCCAAAGAATGTGCATTCATCAGTATGTATGATGGCGTGATTATTGAGGTACAGAGGGTTTAGATCGTCACGAGGCTTTTTGTGCGTGCTAAAAACCACAAATGTGAACTTCGGTGGGTAAATAACAACTCACTATTGTGACACCAGTAAGAACTGTTGGCGATATCCTGGTTCAGAGGTGAACTCACACTGGAAACGATGTGAAAATGGTTGTGTTGTCAGCGTACAAAATTCAGTCGGTTACGGATGTCAGAATATTCGGCAGGTCGTATTTATAAATAAGAAATAACAAGGGGCCAAGAATGGATCCTTGGGGCACACCTTTGTTTACAGGTTTTGTGTCAGAGAGAAGCCCTGGTGTGTTTACAGTTTGTATACGTATATGTGTGTAAGTGCGGAGGAGCTATATTGCGGGATTGTGTAAGTAATTGTGCGGGGGGGGGGGGCTGTAGTGCGGGACAATGATGCCTAATGATGCCATTTTGCAAAAAAAATTGTCGTGGTAATACATTCAAAGGCCTTGTTAAAGTCAATAAAAGCGGACCCAACATTATTTCCTTTATATATTTACGCCTTTATTTTTCGGTTAAAGCGATTATAGCAAGGATATTCGACATACGACGGCGAAATCTGAATTGTCTTGTTGTGAAGAGGCGAAATTCCTGGAGATGGTTTGAAAGCCGCTGTTGAAATAGCTTTTCGACCACTTTGCTTAAAAACGAAAAAATCAAAATTGGTCGATAAATAAGAATAATTGCCAGATTTCCTTTTTAAATACCAGAGTTAATTTACTTTGCTTCAGTTTGTGAGCAAATGCGGCCATTTTTGAGAACTAGGTTCGCGATGTAAGCAAAAGTATGCTAAACCAAACGGGCAATTCCTTTGATACAAGACGCGTGAATGTTATCGAGGCCTGAGCTGGTGAAATTGAGATTACCTATCGGCTAACTCACTTCACTCGGTGTCGTCGAATAAAGAAAGAATGGCTGTGATGCATGATGCAATCTATCGTCATAACTCGTGGCTGGTGCGCTTCGTGAATAGGTAAGGTGCGGCGCTAAAAGCATTCGCAATATCTTTGGGGGTTGTGTGTACATCTTCGCCAAGCTCTATTTCGGTGGGGGCACGTTTTGCAGGGGTGCTGTTAAGGAAATTGCTTATTACCCTCCACCGCTTAGAAAGTGCTACCCTTATTTAGTATCTTATATTTGTAGTAGTCCTTTTGTTTGTTTCAACAAAGAGTTTTGTTCTTTGCAATAGTTTTTGTAGCGCTCGTTTAAATAGGTACTGAACGGTCGTTTCGTAATCTTATGATAAAGGTTGCCTTTTCTTGCGCAAGCGCTTTAACAGAGACGGTGTAATCCATGGGTTTTGCGGGCAGGAACAATTTTTTCTACAAAGTACAGTTGATGTGCAGGGTTCTATGCAAGTAATAATAATTGAACTAAATTCAGTAAAACAACACTGTGCGTCTTTAAGAGATGTTGCGCGTGTCAAGACAGCGTTTTTGATTTCTTCGAGAAATAGTTTTCTCAAATAGAGAATTAGAAAATGCATTATTTTCAGTAATAGGACAGTAAAACGAAGTAAAACAGAATAGTTATCAGTTGTGCTCGTAACTATGATATAATCTTCAGGAGGACAACATAAGTTCGTTAGAGCATAGTTAATGACGGTTCCGGGATAAATGGAAGGACAGCGGGTTGGTATATTGACTAATGACTGAAAGCGATAACCTTGAAAGCAGTTGGTGTACTCATCGAGAGAGGATTGGTTATCTAAGACATTATTATTATGTCAGCTAATATCACTACATTTTTGATTTCGTGTGAGAACGTATGAAACAGTTTGTCTAATGCTGTGCAAAAGTCTGGGAGGGAGGAGCTAGGTGACTTATATATGCTGAGGAATATATTGTTTTTACTATCAACGCCAAAACATGAATTCTCTATTTCTACCCTCACCGATTCGCAGTCTTGTAGTTTGAGCTGAAAGTCCTGTCTACACTTATATTTCTAAATTGATAACACAAAATTAGTAGAACCACCATAAGTTGCTGTTTGACGGTGGCTGAATTCAGGAGTATACGATTGGAAACTGTAAACAAAAACTTAAAACTGTATTCTATTCTGTGCGTTGACTTTTACAACTAACCTTTGGATGCTTGAAAAACAATGCATTGTCCTTTTTGTGCCTGGAGGCATTGCTGAAAAAATCTTCTGGACCATGAGGCAGGCAAGTTTCAAAGCGCTAGTCACGAAATTTTCCCAGGGATATTTTTCACTGGTGCAACATTCTTCATTGTACAAGCGATTGCTTTGGGACGAGAAGCGTTCAAGTAATCGCTCACAGTCTTGTGAGGAACAGAAACGGAGAGAGATAGCGACCATACTATCTAATGTAATCATAGCCTCTCTCCGCCTGAAAAAAGTTTCCACAAGGTAATTAATTGCTGTTTTTTCATTCTCGAGAAGAAGCACTGCAGGACATGTGGTACGATAGCGCGTAACCTAGTTCACAAAATGGTGAAAACATGTTGAAGAACAGTCACCTGATTTATGAATGCAAATGTGGTGTTGTGCTAAGCCACCTTTTATTGTTCGAGGCAAACCGTTCGCAGCATCGATTAGGTAGTGCCTGAACAGTCAGACTGTGTAAAATCAACCTGGAAGACCCATCTCGCTCTTTATTGCAAGCTGTACAAATGCCAATTTTCTCATGCTAGTGCGAACGGAAGATTTGTGCACAGACATCACACATGTCGACACTATATCAGACACGAAAAGGGCAAACTTGCTTGTGGCGATGTGTAATGGCAAGTATAAGATTCCCATGCTTTCCAAATATTCCGGACACCTGCAATGCAGAACACCTAATAGCCCACGTGTAGATTTGGCACGTTATCCACCCGTAAACAATTACGACAATTACAATTTTAGCATCGGCTTCCAAAACAAAAACGTCGGAGTAACGTGCCCACAACGGCAGCCGATCTAAACTTTGTATATTAGAGACAAGGGTCAACCCTTTATACGGCAAGGTGATTCGGGTCATCTAATTGCTTGGGCGTTTAGTATTTTGCCTTAGAATGAAGAACACATTACAACGAGCTCAGAATTTCGTACAGGTGAATGGCCGCGTTTAGTGGTTTTGTGTTTAATTTTGCTTGAAGGTAATATTTGCTCGTCTTCGCTTGTTTCTTCCGTCACGGCTGCCCCTGAGACGGACGTCGCGATATAGAATGGGAGCGCATTTGCTTTGATTTAACTGTATTCGTTTTCATTAGGATACCACCTGAAAAAAGGCTAGCAGCCAAGATTGAGTTTTTGCAAGGAAACAATGGCAGCTTCTCCAATTTGTGGATGATTGCGAGGCTGCGGAGTACAGGGACTTAAAATGACAGCCAAATTGCACCCCGAGTGACATCCGAAAAGCGCCCCGACCATCATTCGATTTGCGCCGTAGGTTGCACCTTGATAATTCGCTAAATAAAACTGCGGCTCACGGCTCAAACAGAATTCTGCTTGATTTTTTCTTGAGGTTCATAGCGCACCGATTGACGCGGACGGGCATTGAGAGGTCCTAAGGTACTCCGCACCATTACAGGCGAGTAAGTTAGCCATTTCACTCTCGGGTACTAACCAACCGTAATAGCTTAATGGGCTATGACCATGAGGTCATGGCCCATTGATGATTGACGATTGACATGCCGATTGACGATTGACGCTAACTCTGTCTGGTCTGCCAGACACAGGATCGAATCGTGCCGGTGTGATTTTTTGTTATTATAAATGCTTCGCCCACGGACGCGGATGGAATCCGCATCTAGAAGGTTCTTGGAAAATTGTTAACCAAAAAGTGCACTATATCATCAGAGTTGCAGGTATGCAAGACCCGGGTTAACCAATTCTCTATCAGCTTCATTTATGTACCGCAGCCAAAGAATTTTTAATCGGTGCAGTGAACTTCGGTAATCTACCATACATAAATTTTCTGATTCTCTAAATATTCACTGCTAAATTTTGAGTGCCGCGTTTCTTCCAAAACTGTTAGTAGAGTGCAACCGTCACAGTACACAAATGTTGTACTGGACAGCATATATATGAGCCTGGATTTTATACTAGAAGACTGATCGACATTGTCTAAGAATTGAGCATTTAGTTTTCTGGAAATATTGATCATTTCATTTTTGCAGTTCGACATGTATTACATGATCCTGAAAACTCACCCGAGTGAGTATGCCTTTAGGCAAGTAGAGTAATGCGAGGTATTGAAGGGCTGGAAGAGGTTCGATCCTGTTTGTAGCACGTGTCCCTCAATTTGCACGATTTATTCATCAAGTGCATTTATGAACACAGCAATGCACTAGGAAAGCATGAACTCAAAAGAATGTTTGGGCTTATTCATAACACATTTTTTTACCTATACATTACAGAGCTGACTCGACCTGAGCACGACGGTAAGTTTTCAGCCATTGTATGCCGATTTTTTCTGCTTAAGGAAATGTAACTTGTTCGAAAATTGGATCTTGTGTATAACGAAGTATTTTACAACAAATACTATCTATGTTCTAAAACCGTAGACTGTTTTTAAGGGATGTTTTATCAGTTGAACAATTGAGCGCGACTTCGACAATGCCACAAGAAGACATATGGGACAAGCGCTCCACTTCTTTTTTGTGTCGTTGTTCAAGTCTTGCTCTATTTTTCAATCATAATACAAGAACTAGTTTAATAGCTGTGTTTATAAAGTACAGTCAGTTTTACACACATTTTAAAGGTAAACAATATTAAGTCCACAAACATTTTCTAGACGAGAAACGCAAAAAAGTAACCAATCGAAAATTCAAACCAATGAACTGTACCTGCTTTTGCTGTTCGATGATTTAATTTGGTTCAAGGACATAAAATGGTGCAATGGGTTAATGTTAACTAAGCTCATCCTTTCCTGTAATTTTTGTATCAAACAAAATACAGCAGCGCTGTAACGGACGTCTTCCAGAGATCCGAAGGTGCCCCACGGTGATTTTTTTTCGTGGGTAAATACTAAGCCCAGTAAAAAAGTGAAAATATAGATGCAGGAGACAAATATTGTAACCCAGAAAAAGTATACGGAAATTCCTAGCTGTTATTCGACATAGTGTCGAAATGGGCAAAACGTGTTACAGGCGCCGTAACGTCAGTATTCAACAATAACTAATAACCTGCAAATATTTATTTTTCCGAATAATTGCAAATTTGAGTTCTACAATGAGCACAATTTCATAGGGAGCAAATAAAAGTTTCGGGAATATATCAATCGCAGCTAGTTTATGGATACACAATAAAATACGAAAACATATGCTGGTTGCTTGTAGCGAGATTGCACGAGATTGCTGGAGGGTAATTATGTACATTATGCATACACGGAAAGTCAGAAATGCACACGTATGTCTACTTCATGTTTTCTCCACTTTCTTTCATTGAAAATTTCTTCATCTCTTTCAAAGATAAGTAAATGACTTACCACAATTTTTTCTTTGGTTCGCGAGCCTTTCTTCGCTGCCTACCTTTACTTCATCAAATTTACCGAGCTCTACTACTTTTCATTCTGATTCTGTATCAATACACTCCATATATGTAGGCGGCTATAGATGTGTGTATACATATACATATATATGTATGTATATAAATGTATATATATAGTATTACTAAACAATAATATACACAGCAACGTAGCGGCACTGGGACTGGTCGTCATCAGAATAGCTACATGGTGTTGCTGCCCCAAACAGTTTGCATAGCACTACTGTTTGCTTACTCTCCTCTCCTAAACATCATTCTGTCCTTGTCACGGTTTTCGGCAAAGCCATATAAGAAATCTGTTCCAAATCTCTGTGGCAGCACCATCATGTAACTACACTGATAAAGGCAAGTCGCATTGCCGCTACGTGTGTAAACCTTATACTTCTTATTGTTCTAGCGATGTACCAGCCTTTTTGCGTATAATATCTCTGCGCGATTTGTCAGATTTTTGTTGTGTTTGTTAATTTTTTTATTTGATGACCACACCATATATATATATATATATATATATATATATATATATATATATATATATATATATAGTTACGAAGTGAGGGACTCGTTGAGGAAATAGGCAAAGATACGTTGGCAGACTAAAACGCCAAAGGCGGCATAGGGGTTTGGTTAGGCGGGTTTTTTACTACAAACAGTGAAGTTAACAATTCCTATACTATACGTAAGAAAGAAAGTAACAAAACACGCGACCAGAGTGGGGACCGAACCCACGCCTTTCGATTAGACCTCGAATGCCTTACAAATTCGGCTATCTGAGCGACTGTGTTCTCCTTCGCTTTCCTGGGTATTTATATTTACTAGAGCGGTATCTGACGTTTTGAGGGTGGTAGCCAGCGCCACTCTCACTTATCGGGGAGAAGGGGACATTCTTTTCAATCCCCGGGGCGTGACTCAAACGTCTACAGCCTGTCTTGAGCGGACAACTGGCGGGGAACCCTCTTATGCTACCTTGGCATCAAGACTGCCATTGCCGAGACCCTCGCTAGGCTTTCGCGGAATATTATAGTCAGGAAATGAGGGGCTCGTTGAGGAAATATAGAAAGATAAGTTGGCAGACTACAACGCCAAAGGAGGCATACGGGTGTTGTTAGGCAGTTTTTTTTACTACGGTTAGTGAAGTTAACATTTTTTTAATATACGTAAGAAAAAAATAAAGAAAAACACGTGCCCAGACTGGGGACCAAACCCACGCCTTTCGTTTAGATCTCGAATGGTACGGCATTCGAGATCTAGTGGAAAGGCGTGGGTTCGGACTGGGGACCAAACCCACGCCTTTCGTTTAGATCTCGAATGGTAAGGCATTCGAGATCTAGTGGAAAGGCGTGGGTTCGGACCCCACTCTGGGCGCGTGTTTTTCTTTCTTTCTTACGTATATAAAAAGTGCTAACTTCACTAACCGTAGTAAAAAACTGCCTAACAACACCCCTATGCCTCCTTTGGCGTTGTAGTCTGCCAACTTATCTTTCTGTATTTTCTCACCGAGCGCCTCATTTCCTAACTATAAGAATCTGTGAAAGCCTAGCGAGGGTCTCGGCATGGTAGCCTTGATGCCAAGGTAGCACAATAGGGTTCCCCGCCAGTTGTCCGCTTATGACAGGCTGTAGACGTTCGAGTCATGCCCAGGGGGTTGAAAAAAAGGTCCCCTTCTACCCGTCTAGTCAGAGTGGCGCTGGCTACCACCCTCACGCATCATATACAGTTCTAGGAAATATAAATATCCCAGAAAGTTAAGGGGAACACAAGTCACCCAGATAGACGAATTGGTAAGGAATTCGAGATCAAATCGACAGGCGTAGGTGCGGTCCCCAGTCTGGGCGCGTGTTTTTCTTTCTTTATTTCTAACCTATATTTAAAAAAATGTTAACTTCACTAACCGTAGTAAAAAAAGCGCCTAACAACTCCCCTTTGACTCCTTTGGCGTTGTAGTCTGCCGACTTAATTTTCTGTATATATATATACAGTCAATCCCACATATAATGACCCCACTTAGACCACACTTTTGCTTATAACGAAGAAAACTCGCGTGACCGTCAAAGTATAATTATTTCAATGGCATAAAATTCTATGTACAACGAACGGATTTCAGCTCTGCGAATCGGTTACAGTGAACGGCCGGAGCCGCGATGTGCGTTTAAATAACGGCCTCTGCCCAGCTCGGCCGGTGCAGGTTGCTTTCCCGAACCTCCTCGCTGGCAAACCGGGCGAACTACGCGTTTCATGGACCGCTCATACCTGTGCACCTCTCAAACGGAAAGCGCTGGACATGTCAGCAAAGCGAGCCATTTCGACCGAACTATCCCAAGCAGTGCAAAACTACCAGTTATTCAATAAGTACAACGTGTCCAAATCCAAAATTCCGACGATTCCGAAAAGCAAGGATAACATAGTCAGTGCGATGCCATCCGAACGAACACGCAGCACCTGCCCAAGGCCGCCTTTGCTGACGCGGAGGACGCACTACTGAAGTGTCTCATGGACGCACGGGCTCGCAACATACCAATAACTGGGCCTATGATGCTACGCCAAGCCAGAGACTTTGCATTCATGTTGAATTTTCAAGACTTCTGCCCAGGCAATGGTTGGCAACATCGGTTCAAATCAGTTGTAAGTCGAGTGTAGGCGAGGCGGAGTCCGCAAGTGACCAAGATGTTGCAGCGTTTTTTGAAAAAAAAAACAGAGAAGGTATTTCAAGCTATGCGGAGCGTGACGTCTAAAACACAAATGAAACTGCGATACTGAATTAGATGTTGCCGGATAAAACGCGCCCTATGAAAGGCGACACATGCACTGGTGGGAAGCATCGCAAAGAGGGCGTCACAGCCCTTGTGTGCCCTAACATGGATAGCAGCGACCGGCCCACGCCCTTCGTCATAAGAAAATCGAGAAGCGGCGTTGCTTTAGGAGCTAGGTGCCCGTGCACTACATGCACAACGCTAAGGCGTGGATGACGCGCGATTCATTAGCGGAGTGGCTGAGCGTGTTCTCTTGTGACAGACAGAGGCGAGGCAGGCGCGTGCTGCTCATAATCGACAAATGCTCTGTGCACCAGATGCAAGCTTCTCTGATGCAGTGACCCTGATTTTTCTGTCACCCAATACCGTTTAGAAAGTGCAGAAGGTTCATTTGGGAATAATACATGCCTTTTCAGCACCGTATATGTGCCGTGTTGGGGAGCGCTTGGTCAAAGCTGTTAACCACCCGGAAGCCAACTTGCCGCTTCGAGTTTCGCTTCGAGTTTTGCCTGGTCGGAGGCGGCAGCCACTCGCGTGTGGAAATGTTTACATAATGCCGGCTTCGTCAACACACAGCCTGAATCCGAGCCTGATGCTTCCGATGGTAATACCGGTGGCCATTTCTGGCAGCGAGTCATCGACTCCGACATGGAAAGTCATGACCTCGGCTGAGAGGATTTCGTTTGTGCCGATGAAGATGCTGACACTGCGGAACCGTGCATGGACGAGAGCATCGTTAGTGAAATGTGGAGAAAGGGTGATGTGGATGAATCAGACGCGGACGAAGACGAAAATTCTGAGCCTGAACCTATAAGCACGCCAATTTTAATGGGCTACATAAAGTACCTTAAAGAACTTGTTTAAGCCAAGGGCCTCGGCGATGAGCATGTGGCTTCTTAAAATAAACTGGATACCACTCTCGTCACGTCTGCACTGCAGAAAGAAACAGCCATTATGGTATTCTTTGCTAAAAAATAAATGGTGTTCTTTCTACTGATTTTTTCTGTGGTCCATATACTACGAACTTCGGGATATAATGAACGGATGCCGCGTGAGCTCGACGGTATATATATATGTATATATATATAAAGAAACGCGGGGCAGTCTACAACGTCTACAACGCAAAAGAAGGCATAGGGGAATGTGTTTACCGTTAGTGAAAATTATAATTTTTTTTTCCATTTTTTTAATTGAAGCGAGAAAGAAAGAAAGAAAGAATATATATATAGATATATAGTATATATATAGACTGAAAAGATAAAAACTCACACAGAGCGCGACAAAAAATAAGGTTAGTAGAGGACAGAGACAAACGAGAAAGACTTAGAAAATAAAAATAAGTTTACTGACGTTTCAGGGAGAGGACTCCTTCTTCAGAGTACAAAATAAGTTCGTTTCAGAGCTATATATACCGAAAATGTAGCAAGCGCGAGGGCAAAGGTAAGAGGAGGGAGAGTTTTGTACAAATGGATTCATGGTTTGGTGGGTAGCAAAAGAATGAAGGGAGAGCGGGAAAATTAATTACAACAAGGATAATAGAACACACAGTCACGCGGTACGAACTTGGAAAAAAAGAGAGAGAGAAGAACCAAACACAGAGAAAAAAATAATACATAATTAAGAAAAATAAAATAATAATATAACAAGGTAATTTTCCTCCCCCGTGGCAACGGGGGTGAAAGAGGGGTCAAAACAAGATAGGCCCATGCCCGTGTTTGACATAGCAAAAAGATTAGTCACGCGGAAGACGTTCCAAAGAAGATATGCACACAAAGGGCCCGCCTCCACCAACAGAAGCCAGGTTGTCTCTTGTTTCAATGACCTTACTTGGATTCCTAGAACGGGTGTGAATGGGCAGATGTTCGCCCTTTGTGTGCATATCTTCTTTGGAACGTCTTCCGCGTGACTAATCTTTTTGCCTAGTCAACACGGGCATGGCCTATCTTGTTTTGACCCCTCTTTCACCCCCGTTGCCACGGGGAGGGAAAATTACCTTGTTTATTTATTATTATTTTTATTTTTTAATTATGTATATTTTTCTCTGTGTTGGTTCTTACTCTTCTCTCTTTTTTTCCAAGTTCGTACCGCGTGACTGTGTGTTCTTATTATCCTTGTTGTAATTAATTTTCCCGCTCTCCCTTCATTCTTTTGCTACCCACCAACCATGAATCCATTTGTACAAACTCTCCCTCCTCTTACCTTGCCCTCGCGCTTGCTACATTTTCGGTATATATAGCTCTGAAACGAACTTATTTTGTACTCTGAAGAAAGGGAGTCCTCTCCCTGAAACGTCAGTAAACTTATTTTTTATTTTCTAAGTCTTTCTCGTTTGTCTCTGTCTCTACTAACCATATATATATATATATATATAAACGACGAGGACGAGTTGATTCCGCGGCATCGTAGTGACCTTTTAGGAATCGCAATCAAGGCCACCTCGTAGGTACATTCGCCCCGAAACTTCGTAGATTCTGGCAGGGTCCGAACTACCATCACAGAAGCTTCCGACTGATTCTATGTCCTCGCACGGGAGGCCACGGACTCACGCCGGCTCCCCTAGGTGGCACTTGGTGTCTCAGCAGCGGAGATTGTAGCGTCTGGCATCCAGCTTGTCTGGCTTGTCTATTGTGCGATCTGGAGTGAGCTGGCGGGCCTCATCCGTACGGTGAAGGTATCCTTGGACGTCGGCGTTGCGATCGTCATGCTGTACGTGCGGAAGCATCACGTCAATCATTGTAGGCGGCCGTCTTTTGTAGACATGCTCGAACGGTGTCATCGGCATAGTTTCCTGTTTAGCCGAGTTGTACGCAAACGTGATATACAGAAGGACCTCGTCCAAAGCCTTATGTTCAGATTCGACGTACATAGATAGCATATCTGCAGTTATCTTGTTCAGACGTGCCATTAGTCCGTTCGTTTGGGGGTAGTACGCCGTAGTTCTTCGGTGATCCGGCATAAGCTCAGTAGTGAAGGCCTTTCTGCAGCCTGGGATTAGGACTTCCGGGGCTCCATGTCGCAGCACAACTTGGTGTATGAAGCACTTGGCGACTTCGTGTGCAGTCCCTCTTGGAAGAGCGGCAGTATCTGCGTAGCGCGTCAAGTAGTCTGTCGCTGCGACGATCCACTCGTTCTCGCATGGTGACCTAGGGAACGTACCCGGGGGTCCTTTCGAATGTGTTGGAAGGGCCTCGACGTGACGGCGATCGGCTGCAGAGTCCCGAGGATCTCGTCGGAGGCGTTGCTGTTTCGCCGCCTGTGTATTCTTTCAGGGGGAACACAAGTTTGCTTCAATAAACTTATTTTCTTTGAAGACAACTGCGTCGTCTTTAACGTCGTGGACATCTTTTGGAGGTGCAGGGAAGCACGAACCCTAAGCCATCGTCAAGCCGACGAGCAAGCCCAACACGTGTCAGCCGCCGACAGCACGGCCTTCAACCAGAGTTTGCACTAGTTCCAGATGACGTGAAGAACTAAGACGTCGTAAAAACCACCATGATCAACGCAGGAACCATGACCAGAGTTTCCAATCCTGCCCTCGTTTTTCAGCATCCCAGAGAGCCACCATCCTTTCATGGGTCGCCTTCGGAAGTTTCCGAAGGCTCGTTGCAGCAAGTCAAACAGGTCAGGCTGTTTAACCGATGGAATGACGCGGAGACACTAAAGCAAGTGTTCTGGTATTCGCCCGAAATTTCGACGAACACCTTTCACGATTGGAGTCTATACTTGAGGCTATTCGCACGTCAGAGTTAACGCTGAAGCCTGAAAAGTGCCGCTTTGCTTACGAGGAATTCAAGTTTTGGGGCCACGTCCTCAACGCCTTGGGATTTGTGCCTGACCCAGCGAAGACTTCAACCATAGCGAACTTCCCAAGACCAGCAGACAAGAAGGGCGTGCGAAGATTTCTCGGACTGTGGGCATACTACCGCCGCTTCCTCGCTAATTTCGCACGCATTCCAGAACCATTAACGCTTCTGACGAGAGAAAGCACCCCTTTTACCTGGAAAAAAGCCCTAGAAAAAGCTTTCTGCGAGCATCAACAACGACTGCAAACCCTCTTGTGCTCACTCATTTCGACGCAAACGCCGAAACGGAGATGCACACGGACGGCAATGATGTAGGGCTGGGTTCGTAACCTTTGTAACCTTTGTAATAAGGTCGTAACCTTTGTAATTGAATGGAAGTGGTCAACATAAATTACAGAAACAGCAGAGCAAGTCAGGGAAACGAAGTCATACCTTTTCGAATCGTCTGGCAGATGTCGACAGAAGTTACAAAATGAGCATCACCAGTGTCGACGAGGACATGAATGGTGGCAGATTCCATAAATATCTCAATAACCGTTTCCGGAGAAAAACTAGGCGTTGGTCAGTTCTAGGTCGACGCAGTTCATGCCTCCGCAACTGCTGTAGCTAGTGATAGTGATGATGATGGTTGCATTTTAATGTCGCAAGGCCAGCTGGGGCAAAGAGCGCCAAAAACAGATAGTTATCTACAACAGATAGCAACAGATAGCAAAACAGATAGCAACAGAGGTAAAAACAAATAAAGAAAATGGAGATGGCTGGTGTAGAGGGCCAGGTTGTGATTATGCATGATATGATATGAGTTTCAGAAATTGAACTTCTGATAGATACTTAAAAACACGTTTGGCAGTAAACATTGGTTCATCGCCTAAGAAGTACGAAGGTGGAGTTGGATTTGTTGTCTGTAGATTTCTGAAAAGTGTTTGCCTCGTGTGGTGTGGAGTGCCTTGCATGTGATTAGTATGTGAACTACGGATAGGCCCTCTCCACACCGGCTGCACACGGGTCCCGGAGACCCAGTGAACAAGTGTGAATGTGTTACATAAGTGTGGCCTATTCGTAGCCTGGCTAAGGCTACTTCCATGTGTCTGTCTTGTTTGTCTGTTATGTATCTACCTAAGTGTGGCTTTATAGTGTAGAGTTTGTTCTCTGCTTGTGTGTCCCACGTTTCCTGCCACGATTTGCGTAAGGCTGTCCGTACCGGTGGCTTCAGGTCGAAGTAGGGAACACACACGGTACATCTATGCTACTGAGGAGAGCAGCCACAGCGGCACCCTGGTCAGCCATTTCGTTCCCCCAATGCCACTGTGACGTGGAACCCAGCAAACATTTATTTTTAGTTTTGAGTAATCAGCAAAGGTTCGAGCTTTAATTAGATGCTGGAGGACAATGTTTTTCGTTGGTCTGAAGCAATGCAAGGCTGTTACCACACTTAGAGAGTCTGTAAAGATAATGGAGTGTTCTGTTCTGGTTTGTGTAATGTGTTGTACTGCTAATAGGATACCATGCGCTTCTGCCGTAAAAATGATGCTATTTCTGTGTAATGTCTTCGTACTGGTAAAGTTGGGGCCATATGCAGCACATGCGACGGCCGAAGACTTTGAAGCATCGGTGTAGAAGGCGGTGTGCGGGTATTTGTGTAGTAACTGTAGGAAGTGCTGTAGTATAGGCTATCTGGGCGCATTCCGTTTGTCGATATGTTTAAAATAAATATCACTCGAAATTACTGACCTCTCCCAAGGCAAAACGAGGTCAGCAATAGAAGACTTTATGCTCTCCTCAAATGAAATCCCTAGTTCCTCAGCGAGGGCTCTCACTCGGATAGAGAAAGGAACGGGTATCGACGGCTGTGCTGCAAACAACGGATCAGATGAAATGTTGTTTGTGTGAAAGCTACATGGGTGATTTTTTACAGAAGTCGCCTTAATAGCATACAGCAAGGAAGTGTAAGAACGCTGGTGTTCAAGGCTCCACCTATCACACTCTGCATACAGACTTTCAATAGGACTCCTCCGGAACGCTCCAGATGCAAGACGGAGACCCAAGTGCAGGACTGGGTCCAACATTTTCAGAGCAGTTTTACAGGCGGACCCATAGACGACCCTCTCGTAGTCTAACCGTGAGCCAATAAGGCTGGTAAAAACGCAGAGGAGTATTTGTTTGTCCGCTCCATAGGAGCATTGCGAGAGGACCTTTAGGATATTTATGGTTTTCAGGCATTTCTGTTTCAGGTGTTTTATATGCGGAATGAATATCAGTTTTTCATCAAGTACCACACCTGAAAATTTGAGTTCCTTTTTGAGAGGGATTGAGACACCTTTAGGCTTAATATCAGGATCCGCATGAATCCCTCGCCTCCTTAAAAATAGAAGAGAAGTACACTTTTCTGGATTAAGCCTAAATCCATTCCTGTCTGCCCAGTCTGCGAGTTTGTTGACACCAAGCTGGACTTGCCTCTCGCAAACCGAAAGATTACAGGATTTGAAGGAGATTTGAACATCATCTACATAGAGAGAGTAAGTCATGGTTGGTGGCAAGCCTTTCCCAAGAGAGCTCAATTTTATAATAAAGAGCGCGAAGCTCAAAACACCCCCTTGAGGCACACCGTTTTCCTGAACGTGAACTCGGGAATATGTATTGCCCACTCTCACACGAAAAGTTCTTTCTGACATGTAACTTGCAAGCGTATTTAACATGTTGCCTGACAAACCAAAAGACTTAAGGTCGCTAAAAATTCCATAGCGCCATGCAGTATCATACGCTTTTTCAATAACGAAAAATACTGCCATACAATACTGTTTATGAATAAATGCATCTTTGATGTAGGATTCTAAGGCAACGAGTTGATCATTTGTAGATCGACCTCCCCTGAAGCCAGCCTGGCAGCTCTCGAGAAGTCCGTTGTACTCAAAAAAGTACACAAGCCTTCTGTTAATCATCTTCTCGAGGAGCTTACACAGGCAGCTGGTCAGGGCGATAGGGTGATAACTGGCGAGGGAGGATGGGTTCTTCCCCTCCTTCAGAAAAGCAATAATTATAGCCTCCCTCCAAGACCTTGGGATGTGCCCCGAGAGCCATATTTTGTTGTAAAGGTGAAGGAGTGTTACAAGAGTGTCTGTGTGCAGGTGTTGTATCATTGTATATGTTACGTTGTATGGGCCCGGAGCTGAAGGCTTACAGCCGCTCAGAGCAAGCCCTTAGTTCATGAAGCCAGAATTCGGAGTTAGATGAAGTGGCTGATCTGTTGTTATCACATACTGGCTTCTTTTCAGCGGCGGTTTTATGTTTCAGGAAAGTGTTTGTGTAATGTGTGGAACTGGACACGTGTTGGAAATGTGGCGCGAGTGTGTTAGCCTGGTCTTCGAGCGAGTGTCCTGTTGGGCTAACCAGGGGCAGGCTGTGTGTCTGTTGCGCTTATTAAGTTTCCGTATTCTTGTCCAGACTTTGTGGGTGTCAGGTACGAATTTTTGGATTGGAGGAAGGTACGCCAACTTTCCCCTCTTTGCCTCACGGCGCAGGCGCTTCCCCCGGGCCTTCGTTCGTTTGAAAGATATCAGGTTCTCTGAAGTAGGGTATCGACGAAGGATACCCCATGCCTTGTTCTGGGCCTCTCGTGCCTGCCTAGAGTCCTGTTTCCAAAAGGGCCTCCTTTGGTTGCGTTAGGCACTGGAGACCTGGGGAATGGACTTTTCAGTGGCGTCAAGAATGTGCGCCGTGACCAGTTGGGTTGCTTTCTCTATGCGTAGTTGTGTTATGGATGTGTGGTGTAGTTTAGATGTTTCTGTGAACTAGCTTTAATTAGCTCTCACTTCACCGAACGTTTTGTGGGAAGGGGAACTGTTTCGGCCTATATATGACAGTGAGGTAGGAAAGTGGTCACTACCGTACAGGTTGGTGTCCACCTCCCATTCTAGGGAAGAGAAGAGAATTGCTGAGCCGGTGCTAAGTCAAGGTGTGAATCAGTGTTGTGTGCTATGGTATAGTATGTAGGCTGTTTCTTGTTAAATAGGCATGCTCCTGATGATGTTAAGAACCTTTCAATGAGGCGACCCCGCGCATCTGTTCGAGAAGAGCCCCAGAGTGAGTTCTGTGCATTCAGGTCACCTAATAGTATATAAGGTTCAGGTAACTGATCTATCAGAATTTCGAAATCAGATCTTGTTAGCCGATGATCAGGAGGGATGTATATAGAGCATATTTTACTAGCCTGTGAATGATTATCGTTCGGGTGGCAACAGCCTCGAGGATTGTGCTCAGAATGACCGGATGACATGCTAAGGATTTTTGTGCGATTATAGCTACACCACCAGAAGAGGTTGGGCACCGATCTCTGTCCTTTCTAAAAACCAGATAATTGTTGAGGAAGTTGGCATGTTTTCTGTTTAAATGTGTTTCTTGTAAGCACATGACACTTGTTTGGTTGGCATGCAGTAACTCGTACACATCATTAAGATTTTTAAGAAGGCTTCTACAGTGCCATTAGATGATATTTTTTCTTCCCATTATAGCCATTTCAGAGCAACTGGAGTTCTGTATGAGTGTGTATTCATGTGTTATCTCTCGGTGCTTGTAATCTTGTGGATGGGCTTTTTGGGCCTGTCTGTTGGCTTGGACGTCGAAGGCCGTTCTTTGCGCTGCGATGCAGGCAGATACGGCCCGACGTCAATTTCATCTCCAGATGTCCTGGGTGTGCCCCACAGATTGGGCTCCCTGGACCTGGATGTAGCACCCTTTAGGGCGTTTTTCTCTTCAATCACCACTGCCGAGGGTGTAGTGGGCGCCACGGGCAGGACAAGTGGTGGGGCGAGATTTGGAGAGGGTGTGGTTTCCTCCGTGTCCATTTCCACAGGGCTCTCGGGTGTGCTTGAGACCTGTGACGCAGGAACAGGAGTGACTACGCTCCCATCAGCATGAGTGACCACCTCAACCTCTGCCGGTCCAGCCAGTGGCGTGGTGACCGGGGCGGCTGCCACAGGCAGCCTTTGTGGGGGGCGCAGGCGGGAGCAAGTCAGCTGAGCTGTATTGCGTCGCCGCCGAAACCATGCGCCACTCCGCCCCCCGGCGAGCAGCGTCGGCGTACCTTCCGGAGTTGAAGAGTGCAAACCTCTTTCGAGCCTCCGGAAAGCTGATGTTTTCATTGAACTTCAATGTGATGATTTCTTTTTCTTGTTTGAATGTTTCCCACGATCGTGAATATGCTGCGTGAGGTCCATGGCAGTTAGGGCAGGTGAAGTTGCTTGCGTCGCAGTTGTCCGTGACATGGTTAGGTTGACCACACTTTGCACATTTTGGTCTCCCCCGGCAAGAATTCGTACCGTGCCCATACAGATGGCATTTATAGCAGCGGCGTGGGTTTGGCACGTACGGGCGCGTGGGACATCGCAAGTAACCTGCCGTCACAGATTCTGGTAGTGGGGTACTGTCAAAGGTCAAAATTACGTGCTTTGTTTTAAAGGGACACTGAAGTGATATGTAAACATTGCGGGATTACTAGCGCAAATTGTAGTCCGGAGTCCCCAGGCCATGTATCGACCACTCTAGGCGCGTTTACGCGATTTTATTTAGTAGAAAAACTCATTCGAAAATGCTCTCCTCCTCTCTTTACGCTCGCCCATTTTCAGTGGCGTTATCGTGTGACGTCAGGAGGGGATGAGCTGGCAATTGGCTGCGCCACGGCTGCACTACTGCACGGCTCCCCGGCGACAGAGTCAGTCGGCCCAGCGTTTCGTCCGCCGGCCGCCGGCGGGTCGTCGCAATCAAGGAGGTTAAAAAAAATTGCTTGGTCGCAATTCGTTCGCTTACTTGAAACAAAGCCAGGACACGTTTGTGAATGGAAGAATGTGCCTTTCTTTACTTGGTTTGTTTGTACACTGTATCTAGCTCCAAGTCAAGGTCGCTTCACACAAGCGCTGCACAAGCGCACATGCGACGCTTCGCTGACTGGTACGCAGTAGGAAACTATAAGGCCTCTTGAAGGCGGGAGAAGAGTCAGCGAAGTCAATATAGGTACTAAGAAAGTAAAATCAACTGATATTTTACCGTACAGCGTAAAACTAGGGCGCGGGAAGCACTTTTTTGCGCTGGGCGAACAAGCACAGGCGTCAGCAGCACGACTACGCATCTGTGAACGCTTTTCCGTCTACGAAATGCAATTGCTAGACGTGAGCTACTGTGGAAACTCGGGCGAGGTTTACTGCACGATCGCACTACAACAAATAGTCACCTAAGCTGCTTGAAATGCCAAAACTAAATAAAAGTGCAAACCGGTTGCACAATATATACCCTATATTAGCAAGGCCTTCGCGTCCCGCTCCGTGGCACAGTGGTCTGGGGCGCTAGTTATGTCACCACAAATGTTTTGCAAGTCACGAGTTCGAATCCCCGCGAGTACGTGCGTTTTTTTGTAACTTAACCTTTTTTGTTTTCCGACGATGTTTTCTATATTGAGTTCACCTTTTTTTGGGCCGCAACGTTCATGGCTACACGAAGTAGTTGACAAAACGCGTGCAGGCTGGCACTGGCGCGCTAGCGAGTTCTCGTTGGCGTGCTGTTGCCATAAGCACCGACAGCTTGCAGGCAGTGGGCACAGGCCAGAATGAACAGACCCTTGGCCTGGTGCGAACACGCTTTTTACGATACTGGCATGAGGGAGGCAAGCTCCAAATATGGGGGAAAAGCGCATGACATCTGGGAGTCTGCGGGTACGCGGAGCGCGTTCATGCACTGCGTAGGTCTCGGATAGTGAATGCTACGACTACAAGCCGTCCTGGGAGGCTTATCTTGTGCATTTTACAGCCGACAACATGGCAGAAGCGCGGTACGATGATTACTGAGATATTGAGAATGCCCATCCAACAACGCCATTGGTTATGTTTTACAAAACCGAAACCGAAACCGAAACTTGTGTGATTGCTAACCTTGGGCATCGTCCAATCATGGCGCCCCTCCTCCCAACGTCACAGCCTTAGTTGGTGCGGCCACCGCAAACCGCGCATGGTAGTTTTTCTTCTTTGGCGCTTTATAAAATAATTACCGATTTGTCAACTGGATAAACGATGAAAAGTGTGCTAATTTGAGCCAGTCTACGCAGTGCAAGCAAAAACGGGAGCTTGACAAATTCACTTCAGTGTCCCTTTAATCTCTTTGCTATCTCGTCTTATTGTGATGCGCCGGACTGCTGTGACCCCTTGGTCACGCAGTCCTTCAAGGATGTCGGTTTCGGTTTCGTTGATTAGATCGAGTTCGGAGATGACGCCTTGAGAAGAGTTTAAGGTTCTGTGAGGTGTGATCGTAATTTTTAGACCATCGATGTTAGTTTGTTGAAGGAGCTTATTGGCCTGCTCTTTGTGGCTGACTACAATGAGCACATCACCAGAAGTAAGTTTTTTCGCTTTGTAGTTTTTTCCAGCAACACTTCCAAGAAACTTTGCAACAAGGAAGACTGATTTTCTAATTACAGGGGTTTTTTGTTAAGAGATTGCATAATGAGGAAGCGAGGAAAGATGTCATTGCTTCGGAGGTCAATGTTCAGAAGAGGCTTGGAAGTTACTTCGGTGCGGGCCCTTTTGGGGACCCGATCATTTGGTTTGAGGGGGTTAGAGAATACCATAAGCTATAGTATAAAAGCAGGTGACGGGGGTACTTTCTTCGCTAGGGGTACCCTGATACCGAGAGAGGTCCCGGAGCTCCCTGCCTGGTAAACAGACAGGTAGCCCATCCGCCGGAGCTTTACCTGGGCTCCGACGGCCACCGTTTGTGGTTTCTGACCTTCACCCTAAAACTCGTGGCCACGGAAGATTACAGCAAGAGTATGGGGGCTAGGGGTCCGCGGTATCGCCAGTACCGTCACCAAGATTGCTAAAGGTACCCCGTGCGGGGTGCTGTAGTTAAGGTCCCTCCTCTGTGCTAGTAGGGCGGCATCATACAGGCGACAGAGAGCGACAACAAGGAAAAGATTAGCCGTGGTCGTTGAAGGTGGAAGGGCTACCGGATGTCAACGAGGTAATCGGTGGTGAGATAGATATTAGTACATAGTGTTTGGCACACACGACGCGGTGAACGCGTGATTGTGATACGAAGCTTGTTGAACGTTCCCATGGAGCAGCATGACGCTGCGGTGATAACAACCTTTCATATCCAGAGCATGTGCTATAGCAAACCACACCAACGCATTCGAGGCTACCCAAGAAGTCTGCAGAAAAAGCTTTATTAGAGAGGGTGGACACGTCTGCTTTGAAATTGAAGAATGAAGTGGTAAATGGTCGTGCGTTCTTTCGGTACTTGACGCCTTAGAGCGCTGGAACTCACACAATAAAAGATGCGGCTGCCATGTATTCGCAAGTTGAAGCATCGTTGTCCATTCCTGAAATCTCTGGATTCTGGTCAAGTTAGTTTAAATGAAATATTTCAAGACCAAACACTGCCAGGACACCTGGTGGGCACTGGACGTAGGAAATGCGGAACAGAAGCTACCGGCAACACAGGCCAATGCTTGCTGATCCCCGACAGCATTCTGGTGGCGGCTTCGCGCGTAGCCATGCCGATTGGCTAGCACATCCTCAGTGAGGGCAGCACGAGCCCGTGCCCTGAGCTGAGGACGGCGCGATCCATCAGGAAGATCAGGAAGAAGAACGGGGTTGAGTATAACCAGTTTCCAGAGGGACTGCTTGGACACTTGTCGGGCTCCAGCCTTGGGTGTTGGGCACTAAGCAAAAAAAACCTCTCGTCGAAGTTTACAACGTGCTCCTGGAAATAGCGTCTCGCTGGGTGAAAAGAAAGGTATCACTGGTAAAACCACTGATGTCTACTCAAAGCTCATACGCCCTTATAAAGCCGAAGTCTGGGTGGAGATAGGGCAACATAACCTAGTTACTGTTGTAAAAACACTGAAAGATGCAGTAAAAATACATAAACTCTGTGTGTCCTGGCGAAACTAGGAACATCTTAATCATGATAAATGAGTTCAAAGTACGTGATAGGGGATTGCTTTGAGTGGCTTTTGCGCCCTTTTCATCTTGGAGCACGAAGTTCTCAGTTTTAAGATTACCACGCAATGTACGAAGTTTTGTACGTCTTTTTTAAGGTTACCATATCCATTCGGGAACGCTATCAATATTCTCTACTAAAATAGGTGTAGTACGCAACCTTCAGTAAGTGAAGATAGGCAAATTTTCATTTTATTAGGCAAGAGCAATCATACCCCCTGCATGACACTCAAAATTCACTTGCAGCCTAACGACAAAAAAAAAACATGCACCCGACTGACCAAAACATTATAATTTCGATTAGGGTAATTTGACAGTAAGCAGCTATCAGAAGAATATAAACCGGGTCAGCGCTAAATTGAATAAAGATTAGCCTTGGCACACGCGGAGTGTGTAAAAGTGACCCAGTCCTGTTATTTAACCGTTCCAGGGAGGAGAGTGGTACCTAGCGGCGTGACCTCCGTGCATTAGCCGCATGGTTGTCGCGTATAAAAATGTGTCCTTGTTTTGAGGTAAGTGCAACAAGCACATCTCGTAGCAAGCCGTTAGTTTCGATGTATTGTTTTATCTCGGACAGGTTGGGACCTAAGATAAAAGCAGCCAGGTAGGGCTGCGCCGAGCAGGACAGTGTTAGGTGTAGGGGTGGGGTGAGCTCGGATCCTATGCTGTTCCCAGCACTAGAAATTAGGTTCAATAAGTGCTTAAGAGTTTGGTACTCACTCACCACCTACTTAAATTATAAGCGCACATCTTCTCAGGCCATTCTGTATGCTGTTTTGTTTTAACATCCATTCGCGCTTTAACGAGCAGAGGCGCTTTTTTATTTAATTCTAATATATTGCGGGTTCGGGACGCACATAAAAGCAGCTAGGTGGAGCTAGGACGAGTATGACAGTGTTAGGTGAAGGCGCGGCTTGACCCCGGATCCCAAAGAAATGGTTTTTTGCACTTGTGGATACTAAGTAATGGTTATTGCATTTCAAAAATATTTTATGACGATTAGCCCTAAAAATGTTTTTGCTTAACAGATGCAACCACATCACACGGTAATATATAGCTTACTTTTTGTTCAAATGACAAAAGTCAGAAGCTGACAACAATAGTTAGAAGATAATTAAAACCAACAAAAAATTGTCAGAACATAATTCTGCGTTTTTTTCGTAACATCACACAAGGAAATAAAACCAGTTCGCTGCTAGTATGTTTCTGATGAATGCTTTGTATTGTAGCAATGCTCGTGGCAATGCCTTAATATGTACGTGTTATTTAATTACGGGCCGGCTTCGGGGCGAAGATAAAAGCTGCCAAGTTAGGCTGGGCTGAGTATGACAGAGTTAGGTGCAGGCGCTTGCCGAGCCCAGATTCTATGCTGTGCCCAGCACGGGAAATTTGGTTCAATAAGAGCTTAAGGGTGGGAATATTAAACGCATCTCTTCTCGGACACATCTGCGTGCTGTTGTTTTACCAACCATTCACCCTTGATATTTGATTGATTGATTGTAGGGTTTAACGCGCCGACGCAACGAAGGCGATGAAGCGCGCCGTAGTGGAGGGCTCCGGATTAATTTTGACCACCTGGGGATCTTTAACGCGCGCCGAAATCTCGCACACACTGGTGTTTTTGCTTTCCGCCTCCATTAGAAAAGTGGCCGCCGCGGCCGGGAATCGAACTCGCGACCTCGTGCTCAGCAGCACAACGCCTTAGCCACTGAGCCACCGCGGCGGGTCACCCTTGATAAGCGTAGACGCTCATTTATTCCATTCTTCTTCATCCGATGAAAACAGAAGTATCCGACTTTTGCGAGGTGAATGTGGAACTGGTGATAGTGACTATGCCTGCTTTTTAAATCTTAAGAAACATGAGAAAGGGCAGCGGAAATGATGAGGTGCGTAGAATAGAGGTCGTGATCGTCAGTGGGGTGCCGATAGTAGAGGGCAGTGCCGAGTAACCTGGTTTCATTGCTGTTGGAACTGGTGATGACACTTCAACATCTGCGCTGCAATCAATATTATTGCAATATGGCAAATATTGGATAATATTTAAATATATTGCATACTATGTCATAATAGTGCAAAAATTGCAATCAATAATAAAACTTTTCGCGGCAAGTGTTGTAACCGAATTATGTTACCCCACTTCCGATTGCGCTACCTCTCAAACAGGATCAGATTTATGGTTTGAAAATTATACCAAGCAATGAACACAGGTTAAGACGTTTCCAATTTTTATAGTTTTGTATGGCACATATATTGGTAGCCATGTTTTTGCCGGAGCTTCCACTAAGTAGGAGCAAAATAAAGTTCTTTAAGCTGTATGGCATTCTAGAAACTTTAGCGACAGGTTTACCACAGGGGATGGTGCTGTAATATTTTACTTTTGTGATCATGTTCCTTAGTTCGCATGTTATTTTTCTCTTAGAACTCCATTGACCACTTCGATAATATTGTCATGGTAACGTACGTCTTGGTCACAATTGGAATGAACAAATTGTCATCTTTTAATCAACGGTAACCACGCAGTCAAATTGCAATTCAGAAGTGCATTACCTTCTGAAATGCCTTTGAATATGCTCTTTTACTCGTGCATTTGTTTTAAATCCTAATGAAACGATACGAAGGACGCACTTGTGGCCGGCATTTATAAGACATCTTTGATTTATTCAAAACGGAATTGCAGGTAATGCTCAGTCTAATTGCTTCGACCAAAGAAAAGATTTTTTGCCCTTGTGGATGTTATGAATAATGTGATTGTTATTACATTTCAATAATTTTCTTGAGGATCAGTCCTAAATAATTTTTTTTCCCTTTTGCAGATGCAACCACAACAAAAGGTACTATATATTTTACATTTTGTACAAATGACAAATAGTCAAAAGCTCACAAGAACTTTAAAGATATATTCAACATGACAAAAATTGTCAAAGAAATTTCTGTGTTGTTCATAACATCCCACAAGAAAATAAAACCAGTTCGTGGCTAACATGATTCTAATGAAATCTTTATATTTCAACTCTCCGAATTTCAGATTCTATAATAATTTTTTTATCGTGTTTAGCGCGCCTTCGAAGCACCTGTTATTCTTGTTACAAAGCATTTTCTAATACCCCATGCAACGTTCCTAGAGCGAACTTAAGTATCCTTACGTTTAAAACCATACTAAAAAATGTGTACTTGTTTTTTTTCAAATTCAGAGATTTTGAAAGCAGTGACGTATTGTTGCAATATAGTTGTTAACCAAAAAACTGTTTGTGTGCTGCGGGGCATGTCCAAGAAGTGAATTTGCTTCTATAAAATGATTGTGTCTCGTTTGTAGGTAATTCTGCCTACCGAGGGGGGTTCAGGCACCAGCCTTGTCAAAATTTTACAGCACAGAACATTGCGAGAGGGATAAGGGGCTTTACTGAAGCAGTGGGAAATAAATGTTTAGGGCAAAAAAACTACAATCACCAAAGCACTTCAATATTCGGAGGCTTACGGCACGACGGGACGGACGGCTGACCGCTTGCTGCCGTGCGGGCTCCTTCAAGGTCGCTGGGGGTGACTTGTCTCTTTTGGCTGGCGGCACTCACGGCGGGTGAATCCCCCCACTCACAAGCACCGCCGCTCTTATCTAGCTTGCACAACACGTGACACGCACCCCTCCATCACACAGTGTTTCCGCCGGGCGTTCACAGGTGGCAGAAGTGGTGGCGCGCGGTCATTTAAACTGAATAACGCAGCGCTTACAGATGAGAAACCCCATACCTTCTAAGAAAATCAGAACAAATGTTTTTGCCGAAAAGTGTAATGCCCTGCTCAAATCGACTGTTAAAAATTCTTATGCGTGAGAACGTACTCTATTTAAACCTCATTGTTTCCAAGGTGCAATATTATCTTTTTGCCTTTGGGTGCAAGCTTACTGTTTTATTAAGGTAATAGCTGCCATTTCGCCGTCCGAATTGGCATAGGAAGAAGAATCTGCTTGCAGTGATAGGTAATAAAATTGTAAAACAAGGCACTGTAATACAACCGAGTTGAGTTGGATTCAAGTTTTGAACAGCGATAGCTCATATATAGAATGCCTCAGGCAAGGTTCAGGATAGCATGTCACCACGCCATGTGAAAAAGAACGCAGTGAAAGGAAGACATCAACTGCTTTGCGCCTACTTTTCTTCGCACCATGAATTTATCAGCACCATCAAGTACTCAAGTTGAGAGCAAGTGGCTCGTATGACGAACATCTCTCATGTGCAGCATTCACAATTATTCCTAATACTCCGTATTTATTGTCCTTTTACTTCTGATTCATTGTATATAGCCCAAAGCAAAACTTCACGGATTATGTAATCTAGCAAGTGCACTGCATGAGGAAGCAAAAAATTTAATGTAACAAAGATGGGGCTTCAATTATTTATGTCGAATTCAATATAACGAGATTGAAGCAGTTGAATGTCTCAGAGTGCTAATGGTGTTATATAGCGCGGATAACACTCTCTGAACAAAGATCAGTAAGAAACGTTTCTATTGGGCTCACGAAGGGCGAAAAATCTGACATGTGAAGTGACGTGAGTAGAAAGCTGCATATGGTAAGTTTGCAGTTTGAGCTACTGTTCAAAAAAAATTATTTCCTTCTGTGTTACAAATACAAAATAATGTGTTGTACTGTGTTAGTCAAAATAGGCTATATTTTATTCGGCGTTTTATTGCCTAATACATCTCTCTTCAGGCAGTGGGATATCATGTTTTAATGTTATTATCATTTGTTTATTGTTATTTATTGGGTACATTTTAACGAGACTGCAAAAACTTTTACATATTTTGTGAGTTTACAAAACGTAATAAAATACTACTCGCATAAACATTCGGCCATACCTGTTACAATCGGCAGAAAAAAGGTTATTCTGACAATACATCATGGTCCTCTTTGCAGGCAACTTGAAAAGGGAGGACGGTTTCGTAGTTGAAAGATACACGAGGAAATAGTCAAATATGCTCCTTCGAGGCAGCAATATTAATTTACTTTTGAGAACATCTTTCGGATATCATGGGGAACTGAACATATTGATTTTTTATATCCTTGTCCTGATAGAAGCTCACTATTTATTTTTTTAAAGGTTTCCGGTCGTTGTTGAGTCAGAACCTAAATGTGCACGTTGCAGTATTGTGCTGATTTGAACAGAATGGTAAAGGTTTTACCTTTATGGTAAACATTTAGTAAAAACGAGCGATTTCTTTTGAGACCTGCTTCAATTAGTAGATAAGCATTGTTGCTCGTCCGTTAGCCAAGGAAAATAACGCCTTCGTTGAGTTTTACAACAAACCTTCGGATGCTTGGAAAACAATGCATTGCCTTTTCGTGACGCGGGCAAGTGTGGGGTAGGCTCCAGTGCGTGCTAGAATGGTGCTAGAATGGTGGGTAAGTCGCAGGTCTCATGATGAAGGCAGTATGAAGCGACACAGGCGTTTTTTTCGTCTTTCAATATAAACATTTATAAACATATAAATATATATAAATATATATATATAAAGATATATAAGACAGAAATAAGAATTAAAAAATAAAAATAACACAGAAAAACCTCGGAAAGCGAAGGGGAGGTTGTAGTTGGTAAAGATAAAGAATTTGGAAAATACGAAAGTGGAGAAAAAATGCCCGCCAGGTGGGATCCGAACCCACGACCTCCAGATTACCAGTCTGGTGCGATAACCACTACGCTACCGGCGGGGCTACTTTAGCCTCCACTTTCTGGAGTATTTATGTTTAGATTTTTTGTTTCCTGCGCTTGGGGGTGGTAGCCAGCGCCACTCGGACTACTCGGGGTGAAGGGGACCTTCTTTTTAATCCCCGGCCCGTGACTCGAGCGTATACGACATGTCCAGAGTGGTCGACCAGCGTTGAACCCTCTTAAGCTCCCTATGGCACCAAGACTGCCAGAACAGAGGTCCTCGCTATGCATGTAGCGAACTATGCATGTAGCGAATTCTGATTCGCTACATGCATTAAACAGTAAACTTATAAAACCTCTAGAAAACAATCCAGAGTGATACCGCGCACATTCTGGCAGGTAATAATCTCGGTTTCTTTTATTACTGCGCGCGCAGCCTTAAACGTTCGTCACTTGGGTACCGAATAAAACAAGTTCACAACATCCACCGAAAAGGCTGCAATGGCACTGGGAAAACCACGTTGAAGGCGCTCAACCAGGCTCATTGAGCTCTGCAGCAGAAAAAGGTCTGTAGGCACCAGGCCCTCTAAGGATGTTTTTAGAAAATTGGACACTACTTTCTGCCCAGAGCCTTCTTCTGTGACGATCGCCCTGAGGAGATAATCAGGCTTGTGCTTCTTTGTGGTGAATACACTCTCAGTACACCCTGTTGGCGTTTCCGGTCTTCTTTTTCCAGCCTCTTCAAACTCAACCGGTCTAGAAGACTCAAGACTAACGCCTTTGCTTTACGTGGGTTTGAGTCTGACTCCCTGAAATTCTTGTCGATAGCTTCAGTCGCTTTTATATTGAAATGAGATTAGGGAAGAACCACAAACCCACCTTCCTTGTTGGCTTCCAGCAGGGAAAGACCTTCCTATTGAAAGTGGGTCACCAAAGAGCGCAGATTCTTGGTCGTCCCTTGGCGACCAGTCCAGGTTCTCCTAAGGCAATCCACGTGCATGGCACGAGCGTTATCAGATTACCAGAAATGTGGCATTCCGCCCCCCGAAGTTTCCCTGCTGTTCGGTCCTCTACCTCCTTCTTCAGGACACTGGAAGCGTGTCTGTGATATCTTCAAGTCGGAGCTGCACCACCGGATTAGACACTTGAGGGATTGGTTGCGACACATCTCCCTTCAGATTGGGCACCCCGGGAAGTTTCAAGGCGGATTTGTGAGCATCTTCGTCTTGCGGCACTGCTTACTGAAACCTACTTTAATGGCTTTCGACGGTTCCTGGCAAAAAAAACAAAACGACCTGCAACGGGCTCACCCCTGACGTTTCTGGAAGGGGCCTCCCTTCCATCACAGTTTGACAGCATCCTGAAAATTGGTCCTAAGTACTCCATGGAGCCACAGGCGCGTAAGCACGACTTTCTAGCTGTGGTGCCTAGAGTTGGCTGACAAGGCCCATTTTGAGGAAAAAACTTACTGCATCTCCGAGGGTGTGGATTGCTTTAGATGACCTGGACTGGTCGCCACAGGACGAGCAAGCATCTGCGCTCTTTGGTCACCTCCCCGCAAAGGGCACCCTGATCATACTTGGTGACGGTGTTGGCGACACCGCGGACACCGAGCCCCCATACTCACGCTGTAACCAACCATGGTAATTAGTTTTAAGGTGAAGGGTAGAAACCTCAAACGGTGGCCGTCGGAGCCCAGATCAAGCTCTGGCGGAAGGGCTTGCGCTCTGTTTTCCAGACAGGGTGCTCCAGGACCTCTTCAGATATCAGGGTAAGGCTGTCAAAGAAAGTACCCCCATCCCCTGCTTTTATACTATGCTTTATGGTATCGTTTAAACCCACCCAAACATGATCGGCCCCCTTAAAGGGGCCGCACCAAAGTATGGTTTCCCCCACTGCCATCTTTAACCTTTCCTGAACCAGATCAGTACTGTCGATTTCTTGTCATGGAGTCACTGAGTCCATCCCATCACCTTGCATCTGAGTCAGTCTTCTCGATTGCAAAATATCTTGAAGCCTAATCGCAAAATTGTATAAGTGCAAAAAACTACGGTCTGGTAAACTCTTCATAGAAATAAATGACAAGGAGCAGTCCCCAAAGCTTCTAGCTTAGACTAGACTGTCTGATCTAGACATAAGGGTCACACCTCATTGGAGCTTGAACAGCTCGCAGGGTGTGATATCCGACACAGATGTCCTCAACGAAACGGATGTGGATCTCCTTGCCGGTTTGAAGGATCAGGGCGTCACTGCCGTGAGGCGCATAACTATCCGCTGAGACGACAACGAAATCACCACCAAGCACATTATCTTGACTTTTGACCGCGCAGTTCTTCCAAAACACATAAATGAAGGTTTTATCTGTTGCTATATCCGTACGTATATCCTGACCCCGCAGCGCTGTTTAAAGTGCCAGTGGTTCGGGCAGGGTACAAACTCTTGCCGTGGCCGAACGACCTGTGCAAAATGGGCGAGGCATGATCATCCTAGCGACAACTCCCCATCCGACACCCTCTCTGGTGTGAACTGCGGGGGTCTGCATGCAGCCTACTCCCTCAAGTGCGGAACATTTCAAATGGAAAAAAAGAGAACCAACATCAAGGTAACTGAGAACATTACCTTCCCAGAGGCGCGGAAGAGGTTCTCCTCTTTCCCGCTGGGGAGGTACGCCGACGCAGCTCGCCGGGCTGCGGAGCGGCGTCGGGTTTCTACAGGGACCCAATTCTGCGAGTCTGACCTGGTCACTCCCGCGCACCCCACTGGGTTGCCTCCGGCAGCCAAACCCGTCACCACACCGCTTGCTGAGGCAGCAGCGGTTGTGGCGCCAACCGCTTCCGTCGAGACTGGTCCTGTCCCGTCTTTCCTCCCCGTCCTCTAGTGCGTTGGAGGGTGCCGAGGGGATGTACACCGGGGGCCCCGAATCGGCTCCCACCGTCACCGCACCACCCGTGCCACTTCTGGCGCCCCCGACTCCCGCGGCGGTGGCGGCTCAAACGAAGGGCTCCTGAAGGCGGGCCAAGTCTGGGGAGCCCGGTTCAACGGGGACCCCAAGGACATCTGACGATGACGTGGACGTGGCGCCATTCTTGCCTGCAACGCAGCGCAAGTAGCGGCCTCCGACGGCCAGGCCAACAAAAAGGACCAAAAAGCCAAGTCCTAGAGTAAGGGGCCCGAAAGACACATGAACACACATACACGCAGACTTCAGTAGCTTTTAAATCTCTATAAGGGGAAGTTAAAATACTATTCAATGGAACTGTAGAGGCCTCCTTAAAATCTTGATGATGTCTATCAGATATTGCGTTCGAACCAGCCAAGCGCGATGTGCCTTCAGGATACACATCACGCTTGGCTGTGTTGTGTCACACATCACATTTGGCTGTGATGTGTCTTCAGGAGACTCATCACACTTCACGGGACACATCACACCAGGGTGTGGGTAAATGCCGGCATAGTAGACGACCTTATGCAAAAGGTGGGCTAATAACGTATTTAAACTACCATATTTAGCGCGTTCTCGCGTGATTTGCGTACCTTCAGGGCAAATCCCAAGGTAAACAGGAGGCACAACGCCTATGTTGTACCCCCCTCCAATTTACGGCATCCAGCTAGCCCACCAGCCAAGCGCCGCGCGCTAAGTGATATAAGTCCGACGTGGTCCACTAAACTGAGAGGGCGAAAGGCCAGTGTGAAACTGCAAACACCAAGCGAAACGAACAATAGTACAAGGCGGAGATGAGCAAAAAACGGCATTGACGCACATGTTAGAGACACCTTTGAATGGTCCCGTGCCGTCGATTTTGGATCATAATGCCCAACACAGCTGTGTTGGTTTGCCACAATACCCGGAAACGCGAAATAAATTCAACCCTCGCTAATTTTAACCTTTAACCTTCGCGAAATTAAATCATCGCGAGCAAACCATGATGCGGGGAAAATTATGGTGCGGTCTTGCTACGGAGACCTGCTGCGGCGGCCAGACAGAGACCCAAAGTGGTGGTGCCAACGGGTACGTCTATCCACTCATCGCCTCCTGTATTTTGCGCCATCCTTGCTGTGGACGCGGGTGAATTAAGGTACTCTAGCAAAGAAAACAGGCGAGGGACAACGCCGCTTTGAAAAACATTGATAAGCAGACATAAGAGATATAGGGATTTCGAGCGTCGTGAAAGGAAAGAAAGGAAGAAAAAAGGAAGTGGGGGGGGGGGAAGCGCCTGTTTGGTCACCGCGGTGGGAATGCGTCGTACGTGCTTTTGGCGTTCGTCGGCGGCTCAACGGTAGCTTGAAATTCACGGTCCACCTGACACCCTCGACTTTTCGCGGTTGGCGCGGTGGCGTACTGCTGCCGCGTGGGGCCGTCGCCAGTAAACTCCTGCTGACGAGTACCTGCCTGCTTGCTTGCGTCTCTCTCAGTGAGTGGTTCGACCCGCCTGCCAAACTTTGCACATGAAGCAGCGTCAAACCGGCGTTAAGAATAAAGAAAGCCAAGACAAGGCGGCAGAGCGGTGTAAACTAATGAAAAAGCGCCAGCTTATCTGCGCCAGGGTACATCTGATGAAGTTGACCGCTTGCACTTGAGCGTCATACCATCGCGGTTATTATTGTATTTTTTTAGGGAGATCTTCCAGGGACCGTGGTGAAGTGTCGTAAAAAGCGTCAAATGGTACATTAATTGGTACCGCTTGAATGTTTACTCGTGATTCTCATCTCTGTTTCTAGAAACTGATAGCGATTCGAAAGGCAATGCCAAGCAAAAGGAATTATACTGGGGAGTAAACTTCATTGGATAGCCGATGGATTGTGTATCGCAATGAAACCTTTTGGATACCTTGACAATAAAGAATCACGGCTTGACTCCTGTAGAGTATAAACAGTATTAATACTCATTGAAAAAATAAATACGAAAAACCACACTGCAACTGCCAAGCTTTAAATTGTGTTCATTTCGCCTCTGATAATATGTTTAGGTTTACCTTCTTTCAAATTTAAAACGCCCCTGCACATAAATTAGTGGTTGCAGTCCATAGAATACCCGCAATTTGAACAGGGGTAAAATGGATTGATGCATGAAATAAACTCTTGCAACATTCACAAATATAGGATTGAAAAGTAGATTTTTATACCAAACAACTGGCTTACATGCTCATAAAAGCTTTCTTTTGAAATCGTTAGTAGATGCCACATACTGGAAAGGAGTAGCATCCCCATTACTGCCTTTCTCAATACCCAGAAAAATCTCTGCACAAAAGGAACCTGTTCCTTAAAAAGTTAACAGTGCATCTAGTTTTTGTTTTCACTACAAGTAGTCTTTATTGTGTAAGAGGAAGCGAACTGTCTCCTCGAAGTAATGAAATTAATAGACATGAGGTACAAGTCTTTATTGTTTCGCTTGATTGTTCACAAGTATATTTGAGCTGTGCAGCAATATATGTCGAACCCCCTGATTTTATTCCAGGGAAGCCGATTAACTCGGCGCCGCTAAGGAGCTCTTCTACGCCACCGATGAATCCTATGAGAACTGTCATTCCCACTCCGATGGCGCCATGCCTCTTTCAGTCCTAAAGTGCCATGCCTCTTTCAGAAGTTTAGCAATCGGTTTACAACGGCGGTAGCACCGTTATCAGATGATTTCAGATAATTCACGGAAGCGCGAACGGGCGTGCAAAAGACCGAAAGCCACTCTCTATTGCCGTTATTCCTACTTCAGCATGAAAGACATTCAAGCGACAATTTCGCTGCTCTATTTCACGCCTGACTGTGCGCTTACCACCAGTGTCTGGTTTATTCATGAACGTCTTCGAGATGTGAGGTGCAGAATGTGCACACCCCGCTATGCTTCATGTCCCTACCGATGACACACCTCGTGTGTTGGTAAATGATTGAAGCATAGAAGACGGTTGGCTTATTGTTCTCTGTCACCAGACCGTCGTAATTAAGCACTTTCAGGTCTCGGGTGGTGTGTTTTACAGATAACTTGCGTTTAATTTGAATGGGGAAAGGACCGTCACTGTCATCCACCAAATGAAAGCCTGAGACCTTGGAGGTTAAAGTTCTTGAGGAACGGATGCATTTCGTTCTCTTGAATGAATAGCAAAAAATCATAAAGCGCCAACATGAACAGAAGCCGAAATATGTGTTAAAGCAATGTAAAATATATTCCGCCATCATTGCTGTGTGAAGTGTGAAGTTGGAGCTGTTCAAACAGCTGGGAATGCGTCCTGGAATAACGGCAACTTGCCCGCTTGGACCTACGGGGCAGAAACTTGGAGGCTTACTAAGAGGGTTCAACTTAAATTGAGAACGACTCAGCGGGCAATGAGCGGAAAAAGATAGGTGTAACATTAAGGGACAAGAAGAGAGCGGAGTGCGTCAGGGAGCAAACTGGTGTTAAAGACATATTAGTAGAAATTAAGAAGAAGAAATGGACGTGGGTAGGGCATGTAATGCGAAGGCAAGATACCCGCTGGTCATTAAGGGTAACAGAGTGGATCCCCAGAGAAGGCAAGCGTTGCAGGGGGCGGCAGAAAGTTAGATGGGCAGATGAGATCAAGAAGTTTGCGGGGATAAATTGGTCACAATTGGCACAGGACCGAGGTAATTGGAGAATAATGGGAGAGGCCTTTGCCCTGCAGTAGGCGTAGATAGTCTGGTGATGATGATGATGATGATGATGATGATGCCCGCTTGGAACGCCGAAGCGCGGAAATATTCTTCACTATAAAGGGCTTCTGAAGCGATATCTAAGACGGCATATTTAAATTCTATAGACCCGCAAACAACCAGTTCCATTCGATCAAATGTTGTGCTAGAGGGAGCACTAAACGTGGAAGTAACACCGCAGAACTCACCTGTCTGGTATACTTGGGGGTGGAAAAGATTTGTTTGGCATATTACACAAACTGTAAAATGCCTCTAATGCAGGAGTGAAACATACACCTCTATGTATTTGTGTGTCAGACTAACGATGGAGACCCACCAAGTTTCATTGAATACGGTACGGTACGACAACTTTATTGATAGTGCCTGCAGACGGCTTGTCGCCCTGGTCTTGTTAGGATTGAGGAAATTTTCTAGGCCGTATGTGCAATCGCAAATTACAAAGAACGAGTTCTGTTTTATGGGGTCATTACACTGTACCCAGCTTTGCAGGTCATCCTTTTTCAGAGTTGAAGGAACTCTTTTTTTACAACAAATACAATCGTTCTACAAAATATAAAAACACGTTTTTCTTAGCAATAACAAATGTCTGAAAAATTTTTTTTGTTGTTGTACTTGCCATTACTTTTTCCAAGATATTGGCGAGGTTAAGACAACTCTTCACACAATGTTATGAGGTTCTCTCCGAATTTATTTATTTCGATAAACGTTTTCGCACAAGGAATTGAAAAACATACACTTATGCTAAAAATAATCCTGTTAAAAGTGTCATGTTTTTTGCAGTGTTTGTATAGTTTTGTTTTCTTCATTATTCGGAAACAAAAATTTACGTTATCTTATCAATTCAATGTTCTTTCATTACCAAAATTCTTCGGGTTTTTTATTGGCTTCCTTAAATATAAACTTTCCTTTCGAAGTGCATAAAAAAATTTGCTGTACGTAGAACAGTGTCCATATTTTCCGGCACGAAAATTGGCCTGCCTAAATTACAGTTTTGGGTACGGCAACAGTTTTTTGTCTTATCAGTCCCAACACTACAACACTGTAAAGTCTTAATATTGTGACGCTTGAGTAAAATATTATGAGTAAAGCCAATTTACAGATTATCCCCTATCCCCTAGCCAATGTTTTGTAGATTCCCAGGTAAACATAGGCCGCATCCCTGGCCCAATGCATTTACAGTAAATGAACAAGTTAGGCATTCACAAGTGTTAATATTCCTCTGCTCCTTTTTCAGTCACACATAGTCGATCTACAAGACGGCGTAAGTAATACTTTGAATGTTTTAGTACCACAGAAAGTGCTTCAAAGATATTATGGATATCTTGGAACTCCTAAATAATCTTACCCTTGAAATGTTGCAACATTCACATTTTGAAAATACCGTCATGCCTTGGTCATATCGATATCATATTGAAACTAACCTGGATGTCGCAATAGAAGCATTTTTTATCTCTTTATGTGTATGAACACTGATACTGATAGAAACCACTTAAGTTGATTTACTCTATGACAATACGCTAATTATCTCAGGCGCGTGTGGTAAATAGTTTTTTGGGGTATTTAAGAGGTTAATATTTGTAACTCCCGCCCTCTAGAAGTGTTAACATTGACATTTAAACATGTAATATTTTCTTGGTGATATACTAGTAAAATTTATGTATAATTGCCAAAAGACAATGAAAAGAAAACTATGTGTCATTGTAAGGACCTTACACATCTTGTTGACAATAAAATAAAATGACTAATTTACGCCATTGAACATAAAGTTAATTAGAATAAAACAATTATCTCACTGATGACTAGTGAACTTGTGGATGAAAATCTCTGAATAAGGTTCAATCCAGCTTTGTGCTATCAATTTCAAAGAATAGAAAAACCCAACTAAGTTTAGCTCCATATTGGGTATTCGCTGCTCTACAACCTTTAGCCTTTGTAATGCATTTTTTCTATATCTGAGTGCAGTGAGTATATAAAAAAGAGGAAGTAATACGTCCATTCTTTGGACCGGATATCTGAGTAGTGGCATTCATCCCAACTTGTCTCTGTAATGAAAAAGTCACTTGACCCGCACACCATCCGCGCGTGGAATACTCCTCTTTATTAAACATTGGATAAATATATTCACACACATGGACACCGTGTTTCCAGCGCAAAAGACTCAAACCGAAACTCCATAACTATGTTCAGAATTATGTTCCCTCCACTTTATAAATGTGTTAGTACGTTAGTAGAGGTTATTCACGCATAGTTTCTACAGTGTAAGAGAATACGCCGCAAGAGAACTATATACACCAAATTACATATACACATCAAAAACCTAAGAGGCAGATACACCAACCAAGGGCGTTTATTCAAAGCGGTCCCAACGTTTCGGAGCCAACTCGGCTACTTCATCAGGGGTTACTATGTACGACAAGAAGCAGCGGTTATATAGGTGTCTTGTTCTTTTTCTTTTTTCTTACTGTATTCTTTCCCTTGCGCGTCGGAGGCCGTGGGCGTAGATGGTGGGAAGGGCTCCGAGGGATCTGTTCAGGCCTTGCCGGTTACCTTGTATGTGCCAAGACTCAAGCAGTAATCTTTGTGAGTAATTCGTTTCGGTGCCAATCACCTGCGCGCCGTCAAAGTTAATCCGGTTGTCAGCTTTTTCGCAGTGCTCGGCCAATGCACTGCGCTAAGTGTCGGACTTGCGAACGTCGTTTTTGTGTTGGCGGAGGCGTTCCGGAAAGTTCATGGTCTGCCCAACATAACTAGCGGGGCATTGTGCGCAAGCAATTTTGCAGACGACCCCTTGTGATTTTTTTTTTGGCGGCCGCTCTTTAGGTCGAGGTATGAGCCGTCCAAGAGTTGACACTGGCTTGTGGGAGATGACAATGCCTTCCTTGCGAAGAATGCGGGATAATGTTTCACTCGTTCCTTTAACATAGGGGACGGAACTACGGGTGGGTCGGCGTGCGGAGGGGGTGGGGGGGCAGACGGCGGAGACAGGAGAGGTGTTGTTGACCGGCGGCGTCAGTGCAGAGGAATTTCCTTGGTTGCAGCCCGGCTGGGGGAGACGGCGTTTGACGCGTCGTATGAAGTTGCTCGTGTATCCATTTTTCTTCAGGTCGGCGATTACGGCTTTTTCTTCTTTCTTCCGGTCCCCTTCTGTTGAGCATATAGTTCTGGCTCTAAGTAAGAGAGCAGAGCCTCTGCACTGACGCCGCCGGTCAACAACCCCTCTCCTGTCTCCGCCGTCTGCCCCCCCCCCCCTCCGCACGCCGACCCACCCGTATTTCCGTCCTCTATGTTAAAGGAACGAGTGAAACATTATCCCGCATTCTTCGCAAGGAAGGCATTGTCATCTCCCACAAGCCAGTGTCAACTCTTGGACGGCTCATACCTCGACCTAAAGAGCGGCCGCCAAAAGAAAAATCCCAAGGGGTCGTCTACAAAATTGCTTGCGCACAATGCCCCGCTAGTTAAGTTGGGGAGACCATGAACTTTCCGGAACGCCTCCGCCAACACAAAATCGACGTTCGCAAGTCCGACACTCAGCGCAGTGCATTGGCCGAGCACTGCGAAAAAGCTGACCACCGGATTTACTTTGACGGCGCGCAGGTGATTGGCACCGAAACGAATTACTCACAAAGATTACTGCTTGAGTCTTGGCACATACAAGGGAACCGGCAAGGTCTGAACAGATCCCTCGGAGCCCTTCCCACTATCTACGCCCACGGCCTCCGACGCGCAAGGGAAAGAATACAGTAAGAAAAAAGAAAAAGAAGAAGACACCTATATAACCGCTGCTTCTTGTCGTACATAGTCACCCCTGATGAAGGAACCCAGTTGGCTCCGAAACGTTGGGACCGCTTTGAATAAACGCCCTAGGTTGGTGTATTTGCCTCTTAAGTTTAACCCAACCAGACAGAGTTCTGTCGAAGATGTTCACATTCACATCAAAAACCTACATTACAGAATATACCGAATAGGCACACGAACATCGGAAATCTCTGAACACATTCAATGTTCCTGTTTATATCTATCCGGGGGCAATTGTCGGTGCGGGTGAACATGACGGCCAGGTGGCAGAGACACAACGGGTTGTTCCGTTGAGTTCACGGGCGGAGAGCTGAAATCGTAGGTGAAACGGTTTCGCATCCCTCAATAGGCACAGGTTGCGCTGCGGAAGTATTTGCCTGGACAGGTGATGGCTACCGTGTTGCAGCGACAAGTGTCACAACTCCTAGGTCGTGATAAAGTGACGAGTCACGCCAAAGAGGATTTTGCTGACAGTCATTGTTGCCCGTGCGACATCCAGGCACCTTGTTTAGCTTTGCCGCATTAATTATACTGCCTTTTCATTTCCACCATTTTCCACCACGTTGTCGATGACCTCCCTTTGCTTTGAGAGAGAAGTGCCAGCCTTATATGAAACCAACAGTTTCTTCACCTGCACCATGTCTCCTCCCGTCAGCACTGTCGCTTTGCTGCTCGCGCCCTGTCGGTGTAGGCTTTTGTGTACTCGTGTTGTCTGCACTTGACACGCGGCCGAAGCCTGGCCAGTTCCTGGTAAGGTGTCTCCGCGAACGACTCGGCCGATCAGCTGAGTATGTCGAGATTTTACTTGCCAGCCTTCTATGAGGCCGTACCGCAAGGGCCACTGTTGTTGTGGCGTGTGGTGCACACCTGTAAGCGCCGAGCTAATTCCATGTACCAGTTCCCAGCGAACGCTGTTTTAGACGAGTGAGTTGGAGGTGTGTCTTCTTAGTGCATTTGAACGCCTCGATCTGTCCATTTTCCTGTGGGTAATAAACAGATGTATGGCACCGGAGGATCGCCCACTGTTTTGGAAGTAAATGAATTATGCAGAAAACCAAAGCAGTGATCAATAACCTCGGGACAGCAAAGCAGTTTGGGATAGGGGCAGGGTAGTGGAAGTGGTAAGCGAATATATATACTTAGGTCAAGTTGCGACCCCGGATCCCAACCATCAGGCAGAGGTAATTAGAAGGATCAGAATGGGGTGGAGTGCATACGGCAGACATTCTCGGACAATTATTATCAGCCTACCATTATCCCTGAAGAACAAACCGTATGACAGCTGCATCTCACCAGTACTCACGTACGGGGCAGAAACTTGGAGGCTCACTAATATGGTTCAACGCAAATTGAGAACGACTCAGCGGGCAACGGAGCAGAAAATGATAGGTGTAACATTAAGAGCAAGAAGGGAGTGGAGTGGGCCAGGGAACAAACGCCTGTTAAGGACATATTAGTTGAAATGAAGAAGAAGAATTGGACGTAGGCGTGGCATGTAATGCAAAGGCAAGATAACCGTTGGTCATTAGGGGAACAGTGTGGATCCTAAGTGAAGGCAAGCGTAGCAGGGGCGGCAGAAAGTTAGATGGGCAGATGAAAGCAAGAAGTTTTCGGGGGTAAATTGGTCACAGTTGGCACAGGAGCGGGGTAAATGGAGGATATTGGGAGAGGCCTTTGCCCTGCATTCGGCGTAGATAGGCTGCTGCTGATGATGATGATAAAAATCTTACGAGGTGAACTGGGGCCCATTATCGCAGACTATCTCATGATGATACACTTCCCTCAGAAAAATATTCAGCACGAACTCCGTCATGGTTCTTGTATAAACATTTCTGCACGAGTACACTTCAAGCAATTAGGAGAACTAGTCCATGAGCGTCAATGCAAACCGCCAATCTAGAGGCGCCCTCTCCAGGGGACCAACGATACAAATACCAAGCTTCTGCCCCGTTCTCTCCGGCAGCTCGACAGGCGGCAGAGGGGCAGAGGAAGTCTTGGCTGATTTATCGGATTCTGAAGAGATGCTTCACTTCTGTACGGCTTTTTGCACGTGACTGTCCATGTGAAGCCACCGAAACAGCTCCTTAAGTCTGGCTTTGGTGCTTCTGATAACCAGGTAGGTTTTATGCTATGTTACGACCATGTTCAGCCACGAGAGATAAAAGAACTGCGATTCCTCCGCGCGCAACAACAATTCTCGCGCGACTAAAAATTCAGCACGAACTCTGAATAATGGTTCCAGCTATTGAGCCAAGTTGTTATGCTGAGGGCCAAGACCCTTTTACGTGCACTTTCACCTTTTCAAAAATTGTATCAGCAAGAACTGCTTGTTTAAACTGTCCTTTCGCAAGGAAAGTGGTCTGGACCATGCAAGCAATTTCTTCCCTGAGAGTTGACTCAGAGTCTGCCTAATGGACAGGCAACGTCGAAAAAGCAACGGCTACTCTGTTTGACGAGTTTTTCTGGTACTCCACCGTTACATTATAACGGAGTAGCCATCTGCACCAATCTGCAATTCTGAGTGGGCGTTGCCCAATTTCCTGCGAGGAAAGAATGGAAACGCGTAACTGGTGGTTTGTTCGGAGAGCGAAGCTTCGCCCCCACAGGTAAGCATGCAAATCTTCAAATGCTTGAATGCATGCAAGCACCTTTGTTTCGCCAACGATGTACTTCCTCACGGCTGAACACAGCGTGCGCGACGCAGAAGCGCTATTACGAAGTGTATGAACGGCGCGCTGTGGCAGGACTGTGTCGAGTCCCCATTCAGCGGCATCAGTGGAAATGATCACTGGAAGTGCAGGAATAAATATCTGCGCGACGAGATCTCAGGACAAAACCGACTTTACCGCGAGGAAACTTCTATTTACCTCGGCCGCCCAGGCGAATTCTTGGTTTTTTGAAACTACAGCTCTTATTGCCGCACCTTCTCGGCCAACTGCCGCACGAACCTGGTGTGGTATGCCAATAACCCAATAAACGGAGTTCCGCGGCATTGTTTGGAAGTGGAGTTTCTAGAATCCCGCCGACCTTCCCTGGCAGTAGCTAAATACCAGGAATCTCCTTGTGGCCCAAAAATCTAAGCTGCTTAATACCGAACACACCTCTACTGTTCAGCTTCATGCCTGTCTTTGAAACGCTGTAGCCCTCCCTCAAGGTTCTTTATGTGCTCCTCAGCCCATATACCAAACAAAATGGCTTCACAAAGTAACAGTGCACCAGCCCAATTGCGAAGAACTAGAGACATCATAATCTGGAAAGCCGCATGCGCTGATTCTAACCACAAACACGTGTTTGAACCGGCACAGCTCTTCATTTGAAATGATAGCCATCAAGCCCCTACTTCGGGATCCAGGTTAAGCTGGTGATAGGCGGAAGGTGAGTCGTACTTAGAAAATTCTATTGTATCACAAAGCATAAGCAAACTCATAAATGTGCGGCAGCGGGAAGCTATCCGTAAAACTCGCATATTTAGGTTCGCGTAAGTGCACACAAAGCCTAATACTGCCTTCTCAATGCGTACAATGGGGGATACCCATTTTTACGAATTGATATGCTCAGTTATACCTAAGCTTTCCGAGCGCTGCAGTTCAGAAGACACGAGTGGGTCGTTACATCCGAGGAAGACGGCGAGGTTCTGATGCTAACGCCTGAAGACCCGCACGTGTCCTGATCCTGTAAAAAAAACCTCTTGCAATATCCAGCTCCAATAAATGGCTGTAACAAGTCCTTGGATGGCTCCAACAGTCACGTCAAAGCGATTTCGGCATTCTATACCGCGTTGGTTTGAAAGCGCTGCAGTTGACACCCTTCAATGCGTAGCTTCAATGCCCTGATCCATACAAGCCTATGAGAGAAGCACCCTGTTCGACGACATAAAAAACAGCTGTGGGCTGCAAATTGACGAAGCGCACTTCAGAAAAAAAACAACCAGAAACCAAAATTGGTCGTTTAGAATAATCCAGAAGGGTTATACGGGAGAAGGGGCACACTTGCACGATTCTGGTGGAACACCTTTCTCGAACTGATTGAAAACCAAGAGCCAGAATCTACTAACAGTTTGAAAGTGACCTGCTTAACTTGAACTGTAATGTGTATTGCAAATGGAAGACGCTGTTGAACCAAATGAACCTTTGTGTTCATTTTGCGGCGGGCGCTTAACTGAAACTGCGTTTACAAGGTTTGCGCCCTCTTCTGGTTGTAAACGTTTTCAATACCCCGATACGGCACAAAACAAGCATTGGTTTCCTTTAGCTGGGCAGCGCTGCCATGAACTGCAATGCTGGCTAGAACCACACTAAAACAATGAGGATTATTCGCATGTTGCTGCAAATTTATGGACTGCGCTCTCGCGACAGAGGGCGGCTCCCATGCGTAGCTGGCTCATAACGTTGACCGAAATGCGATGACGTGGCTGTGAATGCGGTAACGGTAATGAGCTGTTCTTTTTGCAAGAACGCGCAGATAGTGGCTGAAGAGAAAGTGAACATTCCATCTTTTTGGCGGCTGCTTGCTCTCTTTGATTCGCGAGAGCAACAGGTTTGTGAAACGGAACCGAAGACCCTTCTAAGATAAGTCGTTCCCGCATACGGTACGAGAACACACCGGCAACAAACTGGTCGCGTAATTACTTCTCTGGCAATTTAAATGAGCACATCGCAGCAAGCTCTCCAATTCCGGTCGCGTACTCTTGAAAACACTGCTCTGGGCTTCGAACTCGGTTTTGCTCACTGACCAGACTGCCGGTGGAATCGAAGTGGTTGGCCAGTGTCCTTACCATGGAGGCATACACGTCTGGCATAGCTGCGGTCCCGTTGTACTCCTCGGCACTCTCCACTGTCTGTCTGCTGCGACAGGCTGTTGAAACTACGATGACCTTCGGGTCCGAAGGAATGCAGTAAAAGAGCCTTGCGCCTCTCTGGTAGGAAATAAGAGGAGCCAGATGCCAGCAGGTCGACATGAAACACCTCGTACCATCAGGACCATGGCTGCACAGGACACCTGAGTGTTGTTGGGAACAGCCACTGTTTGGCGTTGCTGTTGAAAGCCATCGGGTAGGAGCGCCTGGTTGCATGCTCGCGAATAAATCAGCATGAGGTTCTAAATCGTCGTCGCCATTTTAATGAAGGAGTTACGTGACCCGCACTCCATCGGGGTATGGCATACTCCTCCTTAAAGGGACACTGAAGTGATTTGTAAACATTGCGGCATTACGAGCCCAAATTGTAGCAAGGAGTCCATACACAGTGTTTCGACGGCTCTCACTTTGCTTACACGAAGTGTTCACCAGAAAAATCGATTTAAAAATGCGTTCCTCCTGTTTGCATATTTGCACTTTTTCGGCGGCGTTTTTATTACGTCAGAAAACATGGCCTGATTTGACTACGCTACTGAATGACTCGTCGACCTTCCAACAGAGTAAGCAGGCCCAGCATTCAGTTCACCGGCCGCCGACGTTTGAAGAAGTGCGACTGCTAGACATGAGATGTTGCGAATATTTGAGGGATGCTTACTGCACGAGCGCTATGCAACGAATTGTCATCTAAGTTACATGAAAGGCTAAATATGAATAACAATATAACCTGGTTTACATAATATACTTTATATTTTGGAAACCCAAAGTGCTGGCTCGTAGCCAAGTGGTCTGGAAAACTCGATATGTAATTCGGCAAGTCGTAAAGTCGTATCCAAAAGAGTAAATTCTTTTTTTTCTGTAACTTGAATTCGTGATATGCGGTCGATGTTTTCTATACTAATATCACCATTTTTGCGCTGTAACATTCATTGCTCCACGAGCGAGTTCGCAGAACGCTAGGAGACTGACAGGCTGGCGTCCTGTTGCCATAAGCACAGACTCCTTGAGGGCAGTGGAACCAGGCCAGAATCAGCAAATGCTTCGCCAGGTGCGAACTGATTTTTTAGGATATGGGTGAGAGTGAGTGAAGCTCCCAAAATGGGGGCAAAGCGCATGGCATTTCAGCGTCTGTGGTGACATGGAGGGCATTCACCTCCTGCGTAGGCCTCGGCTGTAGATTGCTACGGTTCCAAGTAGTCCTGGTAGGCTTAGCTTTAGAATTTTACAGCCGATAACATGGCAGAAGGGTGGTATGGCGATTACTAAATTATCTCGAATGCCCATCAAACGATAACGTCGGATGCCAAGCATGTTGTTATACCGAACCGAAAACTAAACTTGTTTTAATGGTGATCTTGAACATCGTCGAATCGCGTAGCACCTTTACCTGGCATCACTGCGAATAGTTGGTGCAGCCGCCGTAAAATGTGAAATATAGTTTTTTTTAGGCTTTGTAAATAAATACCGCATATTGTCTCGATAAACAAGGAAAAGTGCCTTCATTCGAGCCAGTCTACGCAGTGCAAGATAAAACGGGAGCTTGACAAATTCACTTCAGTCTGCCTCAATAGACGTTGCACAAAGATATACACACCCAAGGGCACAGTGTCGCCAACCCAAACACTGAAACCGCAACTGTATAACTATGTGCAGGAAGCAACAGTATCTATGAAAATAAAAACGTTCAGGCACTTCGAAGAAGAACGGTAATAACTGACCACCCATTAACTAGATTCATTTTATTTTTTTACGGGACCAAACATTCAAAATGCAATTAAACAAGAGAGTATGCGCAGCAAAGCGTAGTAGTGGCCTGGCCCCGTGTGCATTGCAAGTTACACAATTACAAAAAATATTTCACTGAGTTTTCGGAAGCCGAAAAGCCCTAATACAAACCTTCCTATCAAACAGTTCTATTCATGTTACTTTTAAAAATATGTAGCTGATATATCAATGACAAAATTTTTAATATTTGGCAACTAAGGCAACTTTTCAAAAAATAAAATTAGGCAAATTAAAACACTCTCAATCATTTTATCACATTGGTACCACTTGAATATTTATTAGTATTTTTTCATCTACGTTTTCTAGTAACTGACAGCGGTTCTAAAGGCAATGATAAGCGAGAGGAATCATCCTGGCGAATAAAATGTATTGGATACCCAATGGATTGTGTATCGCATGGAGACTTTTGCAAACGCTAACAATAAAAGAAATGATGCTTTGATCAGTCTAAACTAATACCTATTTTAAATAGTGGAGAAAAACCGCCTCTTCACTGACAAGCTTTAAATTTCTTCACTACGCAACTGAACATTGTTTGAGCCAGACCTTATTCCAAATGCAATATCAAGCTGCACAAAATTAGTTGATGCCATGGTTACAATGCCCTCAGCAGAAATAGGCTAAAAGTGGGTTGATTCAAGAAACAAACCATTCAAACATTCACAAATAAATGATTGACAGGTCGACTTTTATAACAAACAAGATGTTTACAGGCTCATAAAAGCTTTCTTTTAAAAGTCTGAGTAAACGCCACATACTGAAAGGGAGTAGCATCCCCAGTACTGCTTCCCAAAAATCCAAAAATGACTGGAAGCCGCACGCCGTAAAATGTTTGCGCACAAGCGAATGGTTACTCAAAGATTATGCAGTTTATCTACTTTTCAATACAACTAGGCTTTATTGAGTAAAAGTGCAAGGAAACTGTCTCCTCGAAAGTCATGAAATATAATATACGTTAGGTAGTAGTCTTTTTTTGTTTCCCTAGATTGTTCACAACTATCGTTTTGCTTTGGAGCAGTATTTGTAAAACCCCACGTTTTTATTCCGGTGAAGCCGCTTAACTCGACGCCACTCCAGAGCTCTTCCTGGCCACCGATGACTGCTAGCAGAACTGGTGTTCCCCTCCCAGACCCGCAACCTCTTTGACAAGTGGCGCAAGCTGCTTACGGCGGCGGTAGTCCCATTAGCATAACATTGCAGATAGTACGCAGAAGCGGGAATGGTTGTAGGAACGACCGAAAACAACCTCAGCCGTTGCCAATATTCCTACTTCATCCTAAAAGTGTTTCCGAGTGACATTTTTGCCGCTGATTTTATGCCTGAGTGTGCGTTCATCACCGGTGTGTGGTTCATGTGTGAACGGTTTCGAGGTGTGCGGAGTGGTACGTCCACACCCAGCTGTGCTTCATGTCACTATAGATGACATGCCCGGTGTGTTGGTAAGATTCAAGTGTGATAGACAGTTACCTCATTGTTCCCTGCCAGCTGTCCTCTATAAGTGAAGCGGTTTGGGTCTGGAGTGGACATTTTCACAGATAGTAACATGCCTGTCTTGGTGGAGGGTAAAGAACAGTCAAGTGTCTTCATGAGAATAGATGTCGAGGCATTCAATATTTAACTTGCGAAAGGGTGGACGCATGTTATTTGTTTGTAGGAAGAGCTGAAATCGAAGAAACCTCGGCATGAACAGGAGTGGGAAAAGGCACGAAAAGAAAAAAAAATACCCGCTGGCGTCACCATTGCAACCTCAAGTTCTATCTATTCAATTATTTGCGAATACTTCCCAGAATAACACCTTTCCCCTAAGGAAGGCTGAAGTGCGCAAATATCACTTGTTCAGTTTAGAGGACTTTCAAACGTATATTTTGGTGGTCTCTTTCAATTCTAAACACGAGCATCCAACTAGTTGCAAGCGGTTCAAATCTGTTGTGCTAGAGGGAGCACTAAATGTGGATGTCACAAGCGGAATGCCACCTGTCCTGTGTACTTAGTGGTAGAGTGCATTAGGTTGAAGTGTTCGTTTCGAGTACTTCTCGAGGAAAGCAAATGTCAAAATTTGGGGTGTCACCCGGAAACACGATGAATCTGTGACCGATTTAACCTCTAAACCTTAGGCTGTAATAAATTAGCCTATCACTGGCTCTAACATCAAAGCATGCCGCGGCGTGCCTATACGGAATTCCGATAAATCCAACATCATGGTTCAGTTGAGGGCGCCCACCAAATGGACACTGTTTTGAAAAAAGCAAAAAAATGCGTCTCACGAACACTGATCTTTACCTCGGCAGCCCTGATCACGTGTATGTCAACGAGCACTTGTGCCCGACGTTGAAAAAGCTGCTAGGCATGGCTGTCTAGAGGAAGTATGAGCAGCACTGGAAATCGGTCTGGTCGTACAACGGAAAAATATCTGCCAGGGAGTACGGCGATGCACCATCGTGCAAATAACGTGCGAGAGTGATTTTACGAAGATAATTTCACGGCAAGGCAATCCCGTGCCTGAGACATCCGTCGCAAATGGCGATGGCCAAGTCTCTAGCGGAACCTGCAAAGCTGCCGTTGGCTCCGTTTTAAAATGTGAGACTATAATCAGAGAAGCCGGGATTTTGAGGTTTGATTGGTGTTTAGCCATAACATGGAAATAAACTATGCAGAGATAGTACCGCAAGCTCCTTGAAGCCTTAAAATAAATCGTACCAGTCTGCTCGACATCTAAACATACGCTCACTTTACTTTACTTTACTTTAGGCCAATTTTACTTTATATTTCCCAACGTGATGTTGACTGAATCGTGGTGCAGTGACACCAGCGGCACACTTCAGCTACCCGGATACAAGAGTCCTTTCTGAGGAGCGCTACCAAGCGAGGTGGTGGGGGGAGTGGCAATTTATGTTACTATTGAAAAGAAAACAAACGTAGTAGACGCATTCAGGAAAACAACCCAGACTACGAGATCCTGACGTTGCAATCCAAAAGTGACATCATATTCATTCTCTACCCGGCCCCAAATGGTGATACTACACGATTTATTGAATTAAGAATGGAAAGTTGGGAAAGTTGGGTTAGTTGGTTAGACGATACTGGGTACATTTTACTAGCGCAAAAGACGTTACACACGAGTTAGAAAATCACAGGACAAACGCTAGACTTCAACTGAATTTATTACCAAATACATATACACACTATGAGAGCAGCGTACGCGTAAAAAATGGGGGAGAAAGAGAAAGGGACACCTCTTATTCAACGGGTGTGCGGGTTATTCTTTGCTGCAGGTACCTCACTTCCTTATGAACAGTGTCTCAGTAGGGGTGCTGATACACTCGTCGCCTTCTTGATGAATACAATATGGCCAGAAGATTTCACGTTCGCGTTAGGAGCGTGACACGCCCAAAATCCGTGTTTTCGAATGCTGGAGTGTATTTGCACCAGCGACAATGGTCGGCCAAGTGCCCCCTCCCATTATAGCCAATACTGCTCAGCGATGCTCCCTAAATCTTTCATTCAGGTATCGCCCCGTCTGGCCAATGTAACTCATACGGCAGGCCAGTGGAATGCGATAAACTACACCAGTGCTGCATAAAACCAAGCGCTTGGCAGGCTCCTACGAGCACTCAGGTCGTTTTGTTTCACTGTTGGCTTTGTGGCACATATTCACCAACTAGTGGGAAGCAGAAAACACGACGGGAACTCCGCGTTTCCCCCTGACACCTTTTGGTGGCGATGCGAGAGCTGATGGATGTAAGAGACCACCGCTGGTCTCACTCTTTCGACTGATGGTTCCTCTCAGCATTGTGTCTGGTGCATTTTATTTCGGCGACAAGGACTTTCATCCACAATGGCAATGGTTTCTTGGGGGAAACCTGAACTTTTTAGACGCTCCGTGACGCTAGTGCCAACCTGATTATCACAGGGCTTATCTACAGCAATGCGCCGGCAAATCTTTGCAATTCTCCTTTTTTTTTTTGAATGGGCCAAATGGCTTTACATCACGAATTGTACCTCCAGCTTACGTTTTCACGGTTTATGCATGTGCATATGTCAAGGTACTCTAGATACCCGTTTTCTGGCATTTCGTACGTCAACCGAAGTCCTTCAGTATTTGCTCTTGAAACATCTGAAACACTGTCGACAACAAGGGCACTCACTAGAGGCTTGACCCTTTTAAAATAACCAGGTGGTCATCAACATATCGGAAAACCGTGGAAACAAAGGCTGAGTCAAAGCACGGGGCAATACGCCTGTCGAGACAGGATAAAGCCAAGTCACTTCAATTATGTGCAATTCAGGAACCAGTACAAATACCTTCCATCTGAACAAAGTAGTCATCACCAAAGTGCACCACAGTTGAAGAGAGATAAATAGTAAGCCATTCTAAAAAATTGTCAACTGGCAGCTCTGCAGAATTTTGGAAGGCCACCAGCCCGAAGTCATCTATGCACTCTCTTAGAGTAAACCTAGTTGCATTCTGAGTCAGTGAATAGAAAAATCCTCAACGTCAACTGAAAACGCATCAAACGATTCCTCACAAAAGTGCTGCTCACACAAAACTTCCAAAACTTGCTTGGAGTTCCTGGATAAGAACGGGTCATTGACTGGTACAAGGTTCAGATTCTTCTGGATTATGTTAAACAATGCTTCGTGCCACGAATCCTTCTCGGTTACAATATCTCGGTAAGGCATGTCAATTTTGTGCATTCTTACTCAGAAGAAATTATTCAACAGAACTTTCTTCGCTCTAGAAATACTCCGGCTAACACTAGACAAATCCAACTCTGTACAAAGGCTGGTGGCTTTCTTTTTCAATTCACCGCCTGAATTCTTTGAAGTGACAAAACATTTGGCAACAGCTAGCCTCGCTTTGTCATAAAACACGCCTTTGCGCATAACGACAAAATCTCGTTCTTTGTCTGACACCAGCAAAGCCAAATCTTTTTCCTTCAGGTAGCCAACAGTGTCTTTTACAAGGTTGCGAAGTTTACACCGAACGTTTCGACAACAGGCAATCGAAACCATCTGAGACACTTTCTCCTTATTATCTGCATTTGCCTTATCTGAAATATTTTGAACCAAGGACAACATGGCTACGGGGGATTCGGTAGGCTCTGTCACTTACATTGGCCCGCATCTCAATACCGCATCAACACTTTCTGACACATCACACTTCCCGGCGTATGTCACCTTTCCTGGCAGTGTTTCAGTTCTATCTCGAGATTTCTTTCAAGCACACAACTACGGCAGCCACCTAGTCCCTAGAAAGTACGTCGTCATAGTGGCTTCACGACTGATATTCCGGAAAAGGCCTTCACTACGTTGAGAGTCAGTGTCTTGGGATTCAGCCAACACACCTAGGCACAATTTCAGATGACGCACTCTGGCGCTGCAGTTCCGACCGCGTAATCTTCATAATACTATTCGCGTGTCCAAGAGAAGGGTCGCACGGCAAAAACAAACCCTGCACTTTGGGTCCAAAGAGGTGGTTGTTCAAAGCGAAGGCACACATGTCAACTGTAGCATTCCACGGGCCGCGCAAAGGCTCGCCGGCTCACGCCGGTCAGCAAGGGAGCAGAACGTCGCTTTATTGCATCATTGTCAAATGCAGGCTCGCTTATATCTAGTTCAAAAGTGAGAGAGGAAAGGGGACGAGGGAGAGGAGCAGCGATAGCTACCGCTGCGACGTAACGAAAGATGCGCACTAAACCAAACCCGCAACGCAATGGTGACGTCGGCGCAGAACACTTCTTTCTCCTTAAAACTATAAACGCTGCACCTGTCGGCGTGTTCTCGTTGAACGCCTCAGGACTTGCTGGGGGCTGCTTGCAGTGTTGTCCGTGGGTTCTGATCTGGTCGTTGGTTGAGGTGGGGGGGCTACGCCGAGGACCCGTTCCGGAGAATTTGTGCACCGAGGCGTGTTGGTGGCCGGATCACCCTCCTCTGCTGTCGTTGGCGGGCTGTATGCCTGGCGTTGCTCGATCACACTGTCAGGCTTCTGCTGCTGCTGCTTCTTCACTGGACCATCGTGTTGCAAGCGCACTTGATTGGCGTGTCGCTGTGCCAGTTCTCACAAAGTTCCCACGGTAGCCATCCTGGACCCGGACGCAGTCTTGGCACGTCGCGGTATCCACTTGTCCCGCTACCATATTTCCGTATGTAAACACTGGTCACAGGTAGTAAGGTCACCGGCGGCGGCTCTGCAAGCATAGAAGGAAAACACCAGACCAGCCGGGACTCCATTTGCTAAGAGAGAAGCATCTCTGCTGGTGACTTCCCATTTTTCTTTGGATTTCTTTGGTAATTGAAGAAGAGTCGCAGCTGATTGCCCTCTAACTTCCATCCTTTCGTATTTAGAAGCTCTTCCTTTATAGTTCGCACTACTCTCTCGGCGTCTGGGGGGGGTAGGGGGCGAACCTCAGATGCACTATGTTGTTCTTTGCAAATGTGTCGAATTCGTGGCTGGTAAATTGCGACCTATTATCATACACTACTGTTCGTTGGACACAAAAATTGCTAAAAACAGTACGCAGGCAGTTGACCGTGGTTTCACTGTTAGCGGGAACCAGCGGTAGGGCTTCAACCCATTTTTTACGCGCGTCGACCACCACGAGAATAATTTTTCCTGCGATCAGGCCCACAAAATCCACGTGAACACGAGACCATCTCTCATTCGTCGGTGGCCAGCTGACTGGTGGATAGCTAGCTGTAGGCATCGGTAGGTTCTGGATGCAACTTTGCACAATAGCGATATTTGCTCTATATCTGTATCCTGATCTGGCCACCTAAACAGCGAACGTGCAACAGCTTTCATAGCAGACGATTCCTGGTGCGTGTCCTGAAGAAGACGCAACACTCGAGCACGGACCTCTTCCGGTACCACTACATGGTTCCGCCAGCAGAGCAGCTCATGCGCCACTGAAAACTCCAACTTGCGGTCAAAGTACGGCAGGAACAAATTGTGCAAGAAGTTCTTTGTTTTAGGCCACCGGTTCAGTGTATAACGTTTAACCTCAGACAGGACAGAGTCGGTGGCAGTGAAAACCTGTAGCTCACGTGTGGTAACTCCCACTTCGTGCAGTCTTCCCAGGGCAGAACGTATTCGGCCGGTTCATCTTCCGGGACAGGTTAAGGAACTCGCAGGCGTAGACGGCTCAGGGCATCGGAGTTGAATATCTGCCTCCCTGAAGTGTACTGAAGCTTGCATTTGTGGGCCCCGAGGCAAAGTGCCCAACGTTGGAATCGGCTGGCAGCCATCATTGGTGTGTGGCAGTTCGGTCTCAGCACGCCCAGAATTCGGTGGTGGTCGGTCATTACCATAAACTCTCGCCTTTGATTAAGTCACGAAATGTTTTTGCGCGAAAAATGAGCGCCAGCGCCTCTCGTTCTAGTTGAGAATAGTTAAGTTCAGCTTGTGTCAATGTTCTGGAACGGAATTCAACCTATTTATAAACAGTGCTTACTGTGGGCAACAGAGCTGCTCCGACACCGGGGGGGGGGGGGGGGGAAGGGGGGCAGGTTTGCGTGACAGGCTAACTTCAATTCTTTGATTGAATCGAAAGGCACGAGAGCTTCGGTATCTTTAAGCCTTTGCTTAGGCAATTGTAAAGCCGCTTCCGGCTGCTGGTGGCTTCGGTATCGCAATGAAGCAAAGCCGTAAATTATCTCAGAAAAAGCATTTAGGATCTGTTCTAGTTTTTGAACACTGAAACTGTTAGGAAACACTTAGGCACAATTTTACATATATTATAATTTCTTATTTGGAAGCATCTAAAACACCTGTGGGGAATACTTTATTGTGGTACGCAACTGGGCATTTTTCGGAATTCATGCACTAGAGAGGTGTTAACATAAATAGATCAACATGTTGAAATATTTTCTTGCTTTATTTACCTGAACTGTTTATTTATGATTGCCAAAAGACAATAACAATGAAAAGTATCGCCCAGTGTCAAGAACTCAACCGTTCTGACGGAAATTAAAAAATGCAACTACCACAATTGAACATACATTCATGAAAAAATATATTTCTGTGACTAGCGACTGCACAACATGTGTTACAGAATAAAGGAACCCAACAAAATAGTTCAGCTCCACGTTGAAAAATTTGCCTGTGCAACAACATTTACGATTTGCATGCCTATTTCGCAATTTATTGGCCAAGCCACGAAATCAAAAGATAAGCGGAACTAATACTTATTCTTTGAAAGGATATCTTGGAAGGTTCATTTACAGAAACAGACATCTCTCAACAATAAAACTGTTTAATCCTTAAATAGACACCCTAAATGGGCACCTGTTAAAAGTATTCGTTTTAATTTTATGAGGCGACTATTACATCAACACAATAAAACTAATTCATAACTAAGGTTGGCTTGTGCTGATGCTATTTTAATTATATGTCCGTCCTCGTTAATATTTTAAAAGACTAATATCAATTGCTCGTGCCTAATAGTTCACTGTCGTTCCGGTAGTTGTAGTTGAAAAAAAATAATTACTGTATTACTGATATCTGCAAAATGTACAACTCGCAAAACTTTATAGGAATAATTTTACGTAGAATGTTTACGCACCCTTACCTGTTTTTCCTATCGCTTTTATAAATTTGGAATATTTAAATCACACAGAGGTCATCAAGCGAAAGCTATTTGTATAAACATTCCGGTTCTTACCTATATTCAGGACTGCTAATCACTTCAGCCGAAATATTCTGGCAATGTTAGCGACTTTTACTTTAGGTCGGTCTTTTGAGGTTAACCAAATTTTACCGCTTTTGTATTCGAATTCTTTTATAAGGTAGGCCGCAATTGTCTTTATTATTACAGTGTGAATTTTAGTGGAGTCATGAGATCGCTGTGTATATTGAGTTTAGTGCAAACGATTCATTTTACCAAAAAGTTAATATTGCAATTAACGATTTAACGTCACCTACAATTAAAGAAAATAAATGTTAAAGTACTTCCGTGAAAGTTTTACAAGATGTATCACTTACAAAAACTTTTCCAAGAAAACTGCTTTAAACTCACAAGTTATTTTCTAACAAGTATACAATCTTTTGTGTGCAGGATTTGCAAAAGGGTAATAAGGTCTTACCAAGTGCAGATGAAATTTTTATTTTAAAACAAATAAAACTGTATTAGTGGGAAATCTAAAGTTTTGAACTATGTTATTGAACAAGAGGATGAGCCAGACGAAGCGAAGTTGTTCCCTGGCTCTATGTTCAATCCGAAGTTACGTATTTACCAGAATGATTTCACTTATTTCTATTAAGAAGTATAACAAATCGCCCTTTTAGAACCTGTCTCTTTATGTCGCTTATCAAATTATATGGGTGAGATATGAAAGGCGCAATTTGTTATATTTGGAAACTTTGGTAAAATTATAAAAATAAAATAGAGAAGTCATCACGCTCTACAGCTATTTGTTTTATGAGTATGTTTACTTGTGCTTTTAATCTGTTTTTTCTAGCAACTGACAGTGGCTCGAAAGGGAGTGGTAAGCAAAAGAATCGTCCTTGTGACTAACGTTTATTGGATAGCCGATACATTGGGTAAGGCATGAAGAGTTTTAAATACGGTAACCACGAATGGGTTCACAGCTTTATTCTTGTGAACTATAAACTAACTACTCATGGTAGAAAGAAAAACAAAAAAACTGTCCACACATTGAATAGCTCAAAATAGTATTCCCTGGGCTCTAAAAATTGCTTTAGTCCTACCTTTTCCATAAACAAAACCTCGCTGCACAAAACTTGGGTGTTGTCATTTACACAATACATGCAAAGGGCAAAGGGATTGCAAATCTTGAACATAAAATAAAGTTTTCCGTGTATATGCAACTGTATCCTATTTTGGTGGCACGAAACTTGGCTCCCAGAAAATACAGTTTTGAGTACACAAAACGTAAGTTTCCCGCATCACTAACAACATTACGACACCGGGAACTAATACTTCTGTGACACTAGAATATTAATCAAATGCTGTAATCGCGAACTTCGGATTAGAGATTTTTTTCAGATTAACAAACATTTTAAAAATCCCTCCCCCCAAATCTCTATCAATTTATATGTAAAAATATTTCATAACAGCGAATTTTAGAACAGCAAGTACTTCAGAATAACGTGTCGAATTTTATCATCCTCATATAAAACAACAGTACAAAATAACGTTTTTCGAGTATTAAATTGCCCATGTTGGTGTTGACGATGGCTAATCGTGGGCATGTACAACTGTCATCATCAAGATACTAAATACGCGTTAGCTCTATCACCATCGCCTGTGTTTGGGGGGTCTTGCTTCATGACAATACCGTGCATTTTTAGCTGCATTTAAGAAACTGCAAAGGCGGCAAGAATTTGAAAGCCCGAGTTTCTGTTCTGCGGTGCTGCATCGCCACAGGCATTGAACGCTCATGCCCTTGCTCATCGCAAAAAACAAGAATCATGGCTGCATGAAAAGTTGGTCTCTATCCCGTGCGATTACCGTGCCAAGTTACGCACGTGGATGAAGTGAGGGCAGTTTTATAAATTTCTGCTCACGGTGGACGATGAGATCAGGAAGTCGTGCAGAAAGATCCTCATTATCGTGGACAATTGTTGGACACACCTTATTAATGTTCATCTCACAAATATTCGACTGTAGTTCTTCCCTCCGAACGGCACGTCCCTGCTGCAGTCGCTAAACCAAGTGGTCGTAAACAGCGTGAAGGCTCATTGCCGGAGGCATCTTGCTCAGCGAGTCTTGATTAACCTTCGAAAGAAGGTCGCGACAGCAATTAATGTAGGACAGGCCGCTGAAATATTTACCGGGGCATCGTGTAGCGTGACAGCGACCACCATCGAGAACTGCTGTAGAAAGGCCGGCCTACTTAAAACACCACCTGAAGCCGAACACACGGTGCCACACCGAGAAGAATGCGATGCACGGGGTGAAGTTGCAGAAGACCTCGTTGGGGACGCTCCATTCACCTTTTAGATTACTTGCAGTGCGACGATGAAGCATCTACGTCTGCTGAACTGACGACAAAACACATCGTCAACACCGTTCGTCGCGATCACTTAACAAGCGACGAGGACGCCAAGAGCGACGACGACGACGCTTAGACAAGGCCCGCAAGCAAAGGCAAAGAAGCCGTCTCTAACGCTGTTGTTTTGCAGTGCGTCTCAAAAACACGCACTATTCTTAGCTAGTGCGCCAATGCAACCGGGGCAGTGCACAAGAACGTGGACAGCGTCGAATTGTTCATCTTGCAGCAGTTGAGTGGCACACGTCAGGCAAAGATCACCGATTTCTGCAAATAAACGTGCATTCAGGCCCGCGTTAGAGGATAGTGCGCGATTGTTCACGTGTTACTAGTAAAGGTAGGTGGATGCTTTTGTCTTTTACACAAGTTTTCCCGCGCGTTATTTTCATTTTTTCCTTACAACGTATATTAAAATACCGAACCCTTGCCTCTCCCTTGAAATTTGTTGTATCAAGATTTGACTGTACTAGATTATCAGTTAGCCCTTTTTGGAAGAGCTTCTCCTATATACTAGCCAATGTTTTTTAGATTACCAAGTGAACCTCGAGCGCAATTCCATGCCCAATGCGATTTCAGTAAATGTAAAAAGTTGTGTTTTTACAAGTGTTAATATTCATCCACCTGTTTTCCAGTAACACGGATAAAATCTACAAGTAAATGTAAGTAATAGGTCGCTTTTTTTCTTTATTACTATTCAATGGCCACATAATGTATTATTGAGGTATGACAAATTCTCAACAAAGTTTCCATAAAATGTTTGAAAGCATTACAATTATCCAAATACAGTTTTTCGTTGGTCGTATCGATATCTGAATGAAGCAAACCAGAAATATTTCTCACAATAAAAGCTTTTTAAGATTCCTAAGGTGTATGGACACTGATACAGTTTGGAAATACTTCAGCACAGTTTTACGTATATGATAATTTCTCTTTGGACGTGACTAAGCTATGTCTGGTAAATAATTTATTGTGGTATCCATCGAGTCAAAATTTGTAACAGATGCCCATGAGGCATGTAAGATACAAGATAAAGATCATATATTTCCGTTCTTGATTCACTGAAAATATTTAGTGATGATGGCCAAGAAACAATATCAAATGAAACAATTCGGGACTGTCAAGACATCACGTGTTCTGTTGGCAATAAAATTAAATAAAGCAACTTCCGCAAACCAACATCCATGAGTAAAAGAGAAATCATTCTTTGACTGCCGACTGCCCAACTTGTGGATTAAAATATCGAAAAAAGGTTCCACACTAGGGTTGGCAGAAGTTGTTAAAGAATAAAAGAATTAAACAAAATAGTTTGGCGCCGCATTGAAACATTTGATGCGCTACAACATTTACGAATTGTACTGCACATAATTCAGTCGATCAAAAAATAAGCGGAAATAATTCGTTTTTATAGAATATCTTGGAAGGTGCATTTATCACAAAAGTGATCTCTACAACATTAAAATTGTTTAAACATAAATAGATGAAAGGAAATAAATGGGCACTGGTTAAAAAAATTTCGTTCATTTTTATGGGGCGAATACTACCTGAATATACTAAAATAGATCCAATAACAAAGCTTGACTTTTGCTCATTCCTATTTGAACGAGAGCTCCATCCTTGCAAAAATTTTGAATCAATTAGTGAATTCCACATGCCTAATCTTCGCTGTCGTTGCGGTAGTCTAGTTGTAACATGAATGTAATAAATCTCTCGCAAAACCTAAAATGAATATTTTTGGATATATTATTTACGTGGCCTTACCTGTTTCTTCGTTGCTTTTACTAAAGTTTGAATATTTAAAGTACACACCGCTAATCAAGCAAAGCTAATTGAATAAGCATTCCAGTTGCACCCTAAATTTCAATGAGCTCTTCACTTCACTAGCTTTATTCAGTCAATTTTTAGAGACTTTTACTTTGGGTCACCTTTTCACATTTACCAAACGTTTTTTGTATTCCAATTCTTTTATTATTAAGCCTCAATTGTTTAAACAGTTGCAATTTGCGTTTCAAAGACACAATACAAGCAGCTAAATGTTGAAGTACGTCCGTGAAAGTAGTGCAAAAATGTACCTCTTGCACCAGCTTTTCGAAGAAAAGGGCTTTCAACTCTCAAGTGACTTCCTTGGCCAGTACTGTCAATCTCTCCAGTGTAGGATTTGCGAAAGCGTAAAATAGAGCTTACCTATTCCAGTACAACTTTGTATTTAAAAAATATTTAAAACAGTAACACCGCCAAATTGTAAAATGTACGTAAAATGCAAAATGTACGTAATTAAACAATAGCATATGTCAGACGAAGCGAAGTTGTTCCCTGGCTTCAAATGCAATGAAAAGTTACATATTCACCACAATGATTACACTCACTTCTATGATGCCGGCGTAACAATATCACAAATTGTCCCTTTAAAGCTCTCTCTTCATGTCACATATCGAAATATATGGGTGAGATATCAATGCAGGAATTTGTAAAACTTGGAAACATTGGCAAAATTTTAAACAATTACACAAATCATACTTCTACAGAATTTTATTAAATACACATCACTTGAATGTTTAGTCGTGTTTTTTTCTACCTTTTTTCTAGCAACTCACAGCAGCTCGAAAGGCAGTGGTAAGCAAGAAATATATCCTTGCGAATAACATTCATTGGTGAGCCGATACATAGCGTATAGCATGTAGGGTTTTTGATACAGCCGCCACGAATGGATTCACAGCGTCAATCCTGTGTAATACCAACTGACTACTCATGGCAGAAAGCAATACAAAAAAACTGTCTACATATTGACAAGCTCGAAATTGTATTCCCTGCGCCTCAGAAAACTGCTTTAGCCCTACCTTTTTTCATAAACAAAATTTTACGGCGCATACGTTAGTTGTTGCCTTTTGGACGATACATACAAGGGCCAAAGGATTGCAAATATTGAACATAAATTAAACTTTTGCGTGTATATGCAATGTATCCTATTTTTGTGGCACAAAACTTGGCTCACATAAAATACAGTTTTGAGTATACAAAAACATGATCGTGAAGCCAGGTTTTAGTTATGCAACGACATGTTGCGGAGCATGAGTCGACAGCAGATGATAACTGCTGATGTTTGTTGAGCACACTTCTTAAATTGGCAAACATAAGAGATATTTGGGGTGAAGAAGTTGATTGCGATATTTTGCCGCTTCCCGTCGCACTTTCCCGGCTACTCATGGGCTGCGCAGGCTCTCCGCTCTGGCTTACGGGTGCATCGCGCTGTTCAATTTGTTGTAGGCTATCGGCGTTTGCGTCGTATATGAAACATTTGTTGCTGACAAAGTGTTTGTTGTGACGTAGTTTAAGTTAAGGGGATCCAGGCAAACTTTCACCGGAGCTGAGTAATATTTTGCGGGCATTGCGAATAGTGAGAGAAAAATCTTAGCTCACAGTAATGTTGCTAATGTTTAGCTGTGCACGACAGACAGCGTTTCCTTCTTAACTTTCTAACTAGAAAATTTAGCTATATTTGGATGAGATTTTTCTGGTGAGTATGTACCTAGACGGTGAGCGCTTTCAATTGAACCTTTAGGAAATGAATCAATCACCCGTGTTAGTTCTGTCAGTAGTATTACTAAGTTTCACCCCAAGTTTATTTTGAATCGGCAATGCCATGAAAGATTAAGTTATCCCACCGCGATCTGTACACCAGTTCGTCCAAGCGAGATATTATGGTGGTATTAGCAGTTTTAAGTTGATCGAGAGAGGCTTCCTTTCGGGAAAGCTCCTGAACGAAGCGTTTACATGTTCCAATTTTTTTTGCAACGCATCAAGTCTATTGTTTAAAGTGGCTATTTCAACTTCAATGCTTTTCTGAGAAGTTTTGCTTTCCTTTATGTGGGCTGCAATATTCGCCCGACACTTGAAACTTGGCCGAACACGCGCATGGAGGTCTTTCGGGAATTCAAATATACCTGTCTTTCATTTGTTCACCGGGATCATACAGCAATGATTTTGTTTGCAAAAGCGTTTTCAACCGAGTGTCCTGGGAGAGGATTGCTCTCGACATCTCAAGAGCGCAAAAAAACCATAAAAATACAATCACACACAATGTTGCGCAATGTCCGTGAGCACAGGAACACCAGCAAACATATGTCATCAGTTTTTTTTAGTATTTAGGGTATATTGGTTACACACCTGCAGCAGGAACACGGGTTGTTTTGAGCCATGCCGTGAGCACTGCTCCCGTGCCCACTGAAGTTCCAGTCGCTTAAACCGCTATTTAGGTTGTTAGCAGGGGTTGTTGAGGTTGTAGATTAAGCTGGTGGTGCGTAGACTGGGTGCGCAGTAGCCGTTCTGTGCACCAGCGGCGAGCAGTCGTGGTAGAAACGATCCCGGCAAGCCAAGAGCTGGGGCGTAGACAGCAGTTTGGGATCCACAGGCGAAGCCAATAACGCGGCGACGAAGAAGGCATCAAACAAAGCTTGCAGCAGAGACAGGTTGTTTTGGAGCCATGCAGTAAGCACTGCTCCCATTCCCACTGAAGTTCCCACCGCTGAGCTGGAAATACAAGTTGGTTGCATGGGGTGGTGAGGTTTCTGATTGGGCTGGTGGTGCATAGACTTTGTGGGCAGTGGCGGTTCCTTCCACCAGGGGCGCGCCGTTGTGGTAGAGACGATCTGGGCCCGGCAAGAGCAGAGTCGTAGATAGCAGAACGGAATCCACAGGTGAAGCTCATAACGAGGCGACGAAGAAGGCAGCAAGCAAAACCTGCAGCAGAAACACAGGTTGTTTTGTAGCCATGTAAAAAAATTAAAGGGGTATTTATTCGAAGCATTCTGTTTATTTTTACGGCTCGACTATTACATAGATAAAATAAAACAGATCCAAACGCAGAGGTTGATTTTTGGTGTTTTGATTTTAACGAGATTTCCACCCTCGGGGACAATTTTGAAATAAATAGTAAATATTCAAAACGTAATTTATCACTGTCGTTGTGGTAGTTGTAGTGTAAAAAATATCTGTAAAAGTATTGTTGAGGTAGGAAAAATGAAAAACTCTGGCCAAACTTTCTTGGGATTATTTTTAGGTAGAATATTTAGGTGCAATTTTCAGTTTTTTCTATTGCTTTCACTGAAGTTTGAATATTTTAAGTACACATTGGTCATCAAGCGAAATCTGTTGAAATGAACATTCCAAGTTCACCTTAAATTGCAAAGAGCTCTTCACTTCAGCACCATTATTTTCGCAATGTTCAGTGACATTCTCTTTAAGGAAATTTTTTTAGGTTAACCAACTTTTTATATTCAAATTCTCTTATTAATTTTATTTATTTATCTTATACTGAGAACCATTTAAAGTTCAAGCAGGAAATGTACAGCAAGGTCGAAGGTAAAACAAGGGTACAACAAAGTTACAACAAATTATTACTAGGATACATCAAATATAGGAAAAACATGGCAACCATCATCAAATTTAACTCGTTTTCATAGGGCTAAGTACACCCTTTGCAACACAACCCATAAGCAAAGCACCTCACTCTTAGGCACAAAGCATGTCAAATCAAAGAAGTATTGTGAAAGTCAGAAAACATGGCGCGTTTTATGGTGAATTGGAATGTAGAGTACAGTTTCGGGGCAACAAATTCCACTCAATGATTGATTTCGGGAAAAACATTGTTTGTTTATAATAGTTCTTGCGAAGATTGGCTTGATGCGCCAGTTATGTTTGTGACGGGAAGGCCTGGAAGAATCGTTTTCTGGCTGTATCTGGCTTTATTTCTAGCTTAGAAAAATATATTACACAGAGTTAGTTAAGCCGAGAAGCTCGTCGTCTGTCCTCAAGAGGTTCAAGATTTGCCCACTGCAACTTCGCAGAGAGGGAATCGCGACGTCTATAAAATCTGTAAATAAAATGGGCTGCCAGGCGCTGAATTTGTTCTATGTTTTGTATATTGCTTTTTGTGTGAGGGTCCCATACCACGAAGGCCTACTCCAAGGACGGTCTTACCATTATTTTGTAAGCATTAGGATTTTAGAAACGGGGGGCATTAGCTAATTCATGCTTTAGAAACTGTCGTTTTTTACGTGCGGAAGAGCACGCATTTACTATATGGGCTTGTCCAGTTGAGGTTTGAGGTAATTTTTACACCCAAGTATTTATGTTTTTCAACTTGTGTAATCTGAGACCCTTTTATATCATATTTCAAATAAAACTTGTTGATTTTGTTCGTGATACACAAAGGAGCAGTTTTTTCTAGAATGGATTCTGAAAACCAAGTTTCCAAGCTTCCGATATTTCTTTTTAAAACTTGTTGATCTTCCGTCGAGTTTGACTTTGAAATGAATACAGTTGTCTGGGAACAGTTGAACTGATCCATTGTTATCTATCGCTTCAACCAAATCATCAATATAAATGTAATTAAAACAGGACCGAGTACAAATCTCTGCGGTACTCCGAAAAAAAAACGTCTAAAAACGTGAGCGTATTCCTTCAATCTGAACGTACCGTTTACCGTTTAGTAAGTAAGGTGTGACCCAGTTTGTTAAATCTGAAGGAACGCTAATTGACTTCCGCTTATTTAATAAATATTTATGTAGTACTTTATCGAATACCTTCGAGAGCTCAAAAAAGATCACGTCAACCTGGCTACCAGCCTGTAGAGCATAGACAAATTTATTAATTCTTGTTTATAACTGTGTAGTAGTAGAAAGACCTCGATGGAAACAGTGTTGGTGTTCAGTGAGAACATGTTAGGATTGGAGAATGTTATTGAGATATTTTGCGATAATATGTTCTTGCAATTTACAACAATGACAGGTGAGAGAGATGGGCCGACAGTTACAAAAATGGAGACGGATGCCCAACTTGAAAACAGGAGTTACACTTGCAATACGCCAATCATCAGGTATCGCACCAGATGAAACGAATTTCTGAAAAGTGACTACCAGGAACCGGGCTAACACTGTAGCATAACGTCTGAAAAATGCGGAAGAGATATCGTCAAGGCCTGTCGCATTTTTCTGATCCAATCGCAAAAGCAATCCGGAGATACCTTTCAAAGAATTGCGAATACACCACAATCACCCTTTTCACAAACAGCACCGCTTAATTAAGAATCTGATATTAAAAACACACTTTGGAAATACCCCTAAACACCTCACCATTTCTCTTGGATTCGTAAGTGCAGTTTCACCTTTGGCGATTTGATTAAGCCTCGTGCCACCCGTATTCGTTTAAAATTTCCAAAAGTTAAGCAACTTTCAGATACAAAACGATCGAGGGTCACATGAAAGTAGTGATTCCTATAAGCAGCTAATTTTTACTTTAATGTAGCCTGTACAATAAAATTTTTTGCTTGAGCAGCATTGGAACGTTTCCGGAAGCGTTTTAATTTCCGCTTCACAAGACATTTTTCTCCATTCATCCACAGATTTGCCCTGCCATTTTTTTTCACTTTATCTGAAATAAAACGTTGTATACAGAAATGACAGTAAGCTTTGAACTTTGTCCATAATGTATTAACGTCATCACTACCATCAAACAAAACAATGGCTTCTTCGAGATACTTCGTTAAATTCACATCATCTGCAGATGTGTACTGCCATATAATAATAGATTTGCATTGGGGTGGGTTGGATTGACGTAGGAGTAGTGACGTGAAGTATACCAACTTATGATCCAAATTCACTCACAAATTTCAGTCGTAATTTCAGTTATGATTGAGGACCACAAGACGAGATCTAGGATCTAAGATGTACTGCTTGTCACCCGAATGGGAAGCAAAACGGTTTGAGTAAGATTAAACGCCAAGAGCATGTCCAGAAAAATTTCACAATTCAGCATGTCTGTGGGGCCACACTTTAGCTTTTTTCAACGAATATTAGGCATGTTGAAATCCCCAAAAATTAAAAGAAGTTGGTGGCGACATCGGTTAAGCTGGTCGTGAAGTATTAACACAAATCTCGCTCAGCATTGGGCGGTCTGTACAGACATACGACGATGATTTGGTTTTCTAAAACATTACATTGGCAAATCACACTCTCGTGGTAGACATAAATATCAGGCAATTGATACGAAGTCATACCACTTTTGACAAGAACTGCAGTGCCACCTTCCCTTGTGTTGCGATCCTCACCATAGCACGTATATGAAGGCGGAAAGACGCAACTATCTGGATCATCAGGGTGCAATCAGGTTTCTGAAATGACAGCTATGTGAGGGTCTTAGAATAACAGAATGCGTTCAAACTGTTCTTGTGTATTACGCAGGCTTTGTGCAATAGGGTTTATCAAACGAAGCCGCTTGTGCGCGTAAGGTTTGCTCGTCATCGTGATGTCAACTTTCTGAGTGTTGCAACGGTTTCCTGCGGTTTTGACGCTCATTCCATAGACAGACGTTATTATTGATGTATATCTTATCGTAAACTAAGTACGTCTTATCACCCAGACGTCTGCTGTTCTTTAATGTTTTCCGAGCTTTTTTCGTAGCTGAAGTTTTGCTTGCGAGTAGTCGTGAGATACTGATACACCAGAATCTTTTAGTAGGCTACACTTATTCAAAACCTCAGGTTTCTCGTAGTAATTGTACAGCCGCACAATGACCGGTCTTGGGGTTGTTCATTCACCTGGACAATTCTATGAATGCGCTCCACGGAAGTAACTGGGGCCTTTAGGGTGTCTAGACAAACTTTAGAAATAACTTTGTCTTCTAAATTTTTTTGGTTTTTGTGTCGTCTTTCGGGTATGCCGAATACGATCAAATTATTTGTTCTCGAACGATCTTGGTAATCGACAAGCTTTTTGTCTTGTCCTGTCAGAGCCTTTTCTACGCACTCTATTCTTCCCTCCAGCTTCTTTATTTTTTGTTCATTTGCCTTTGATACCTTTATTACTTCGTCTAGTTTGGAAAGTTTTTTGTGTTTATCGGAAAGTATGCCGTCTCGTTTCTTTTGTTCCTTTTTAGATTGCTTTAGTTCTGCTACTATATTATTTATAGGTTCCTCAAGCTCTGGACCAGGGTTGCTATCAACATCACCACACCGCAAAATCGTTAAAACAGACAAGAAATCGTCAACAATTTCGGCACATCGCCGAGTGCATGGCAGAATCAGAAGCGCGTAGCAACTAGTATGGACAGAGGAATTATGGGTGTGAAAACTGACCAGCACGACAATCTATGCAAGCTTAGGCATGTTGTTCTGAAGAATTTTGCCGTGCCCTCTGAGTCGAAAGGCGAAATCTTGGTGTTTTATACTCTGCTCCGCTGATGTCACCGTTGACTCAAGCCAATGGGGCGGTTCACTGGAGAAGTTGATGCGTAGCTGCGATGTCGACGGTGGTTCCCCGTGCCTGGTGCGTGATGAAGCAGCGCATGCCCAGCGTGGGATGGCTTTCCAAAATCAGGCAGAGGACCAGGCTCGACAAGAAGAAACACCTGCACGACAATTCATGCAAGCTTAGCCATGTTTTTCTGATGAACGTTGCCATGAAGAACAAAGCCTCAGTTGTTTTTAATATTACAATGTAACTTTGAGTTCTTTCATGTCATTGCTTTGAGTAAACAGTTTACTACCAAGTCTTCATTTTGCCAAAAAATATTGAAATTTACGATGTGAAGACAATAAAAACAACTAATGTTTGAACTACTTCTATGAAACGTTTTACAAAAGTATGCCACTTGCAAAGGAGTTTTCAAAACAACTGCTTTGAACTCAGAAGTAACCTTTTTGGCCAGTTCAATCAATGTTTAAAATATAGGATTTCGAAAAGAGCAAAGAGGTTTTACGTACTCCAGGTGAACTTTGTTTTTTGTAACAATGAAGCACAATACCGTGAAATGTTGATTTTTAAATATACAATTGAACAAGAGGGTTGTGATGATGTTGAGCTTAGGGAAGCCTTCGGATTGAGAAGTATATGCAAGGAGCAAGAAATCGCGACACCAGTTCGACAGACAACGAAAACGAACATTTATGCAGAACGAGAAGTTAGGTAAAAGGTAGGCGCTAACCAGGGGACTTGTCATGACTAGAAGGTTCTCGCGACTATAAAAAGCCTCACCTGGTCGATGTATTGAGATGGCGTTGTGCAGCTTGGAGGTGCGAGCAACGCAGACGTCTTCAGAAGTACCAGCACGGATCAGAGCTGCAGCTGCTCACAGAGTGACAGAACCAGGAAGAGAAATGCTGTAATCCCTCAGTGGAAGAGCCGACGGACTGCAGACAGGGCCACGGCACGGCGTTGCCTTTCACGACGTGTTGTCTCGACATTCTATAACAATGGTTGCAGAACAGCTGGGTCCTCGCTGTCCTTACGTGAGGGTTCCTGCAACAAACCTAGCCCGCCACGCAGTCCATCATCTGAGGCCACTTCATCTTCGTCCTCATCATCGTCTTGCCTGGCCCCTAGCAACGCAGCGCTATCCACAATGTAGATGATTCACAGCGACACCTTGCTTGGGGACTATTCTTTAGTTTGCTTTTCATTGGAGGCCAGATTTCGTAAGTCAGAAGAAGCGAAGTTGTTGCCTGCCTCTATGTGCATTCCAAGTTAAATAATAACCAGAAATATTCCACTCAGTGCTTTATTGCCAGCGCTAACGAGTATTTTCAGTCTTCGCATTAAAAACCTTGTCTTCATCTCACGTGTCAAAATACAAGGATGAGGCGTCTATATGGCAGTTTGTAATGTTTGGCTACTTAGATAAAACTTCAAAAATGAAAACAAAAATTATAACACTTTACAGAATTTTCCTAAATGAATATCTTTTTAATGCTTGCTCGTGTCTTTCACGTTTTTTCTAGCAACTGAGAGCGGCTCGAAAGGCAATGGTAAGTAAAAGGAATCATCCTTCGGAATATAATTTATTAGATAGCCGCTGCATTTTGTATGGCATCAATGCTTTTAGATAGAGGACTTGCCATACATAGTGTATGGCATGTAGGGTTTTAAATAAAGCAGCCACGCATGGATTTACAGCGTCACTCCTGTGTAATACCAACTGAGTACTCATGGTAGAAAGCAATACAAAAAAACTGTCTACATATTGACAAGCTCAAAATTGTATTCCCTGCGCCTCTGAAAACTGCTTTATCCTTCTTTTTACATTAACAAAACATCGCGGCATAACATTAGTTGTTGCCTTTGTCACAATACATACAAAGGGCAAAGAGATAGCAAATTTTGAACATACAAAAAAATTTTGCGTGTATACGCAATGTATCCCATTTTTGGGGCACCAATCTTGGCTCACATAAATTGCAGTTTGGAGTACTACAAAACGTAAGTTGCCACTATCATAACACTACAACTCTGTGAACTAATAATGCTGTGACACTAGAATATAGCTAGATTATCAGTTAGGCATTTTTTGAAAGAGCATCTCCTAAATACTAGCCAATGTTTTTGAGATTACCAAGTCAACCTCAAGCGCAATTAAATTTCCAATGCAATTTCATAAATGCAGCAAGTCAACAAGTTGTGCATTCACAAATGTTAATATTCATTCATTTCTGTTTCAGTAACACAGATAAAATCTACAAGTAAATGTAAGTGATACTTCGCTTTTTTTTATTTCCATTCTAAACAAAAATCTAAACAAACTTCTTGCAATGTTGGAAAACTTCACAATTCTCAAAATACCGTATTGCGTTGGATCGTATTGATAACTAAATGAACCAAAGCAGAAGATCTCTCATAACAAAACATTTTCAAGATCCCTTAGGTGTATGAACGCTAATACGTTTGGAACTACTTCAGCACAATTTTACCTATATTATCATTCCTTTTTAACTGAACTAAGACATGTGTGGTAAATAATTTATTCGGTATCCAGCGAGTCAATATTTGTAACTGATGACCTTGGGACATGTTAGATATAAAGTTCAAGCTCAAATATTTCCGCTACTTCAGTCACGTGAAAATGTTTATTGATGACTGCCCAAAGACAATAACAAAGAAATCTATGAGCGACTGTCAAGACATCACGTGTTCTGTTGGCAATGAAATAAAATAAAGTAACTAGCGCAAAGCAGCATGCATAATTAAAAGAGAAATCATTTCTGACTGGCTACTGCCAACATGTGGATTAAAATATCTGAAAAAGGTCCCAAACTGTGGTACTGCTGACAATAATAGAATAAAAGAACGAAACAAAATATTTTAGTGCCGCTTTTGAAAAGGAGGTCATTAATGTTACTTAGAAATAACAGGGTACCAAGAACAGATCCCTGAGGTACACTGGAAGGATCCTTGCCGGCCAGAGAAATATCATCGTTGGGTGAAACAAACTGTAATCGGGTAGTTAAAAACATTCAATCCACAGCACAAAATTTGAGTAAATATTGAGCTGCTGAAGCTTATGAGACAGTAATTTGTGAGGCACTTTGTCGAAGAGTTTAGAAAAATCTAAAAAGGTGCATTCAACACACGAAGAATGGACTCAAATGCAATGCAGTCGGTGTAAAAATGATACGAACTACGTCTCGCAGAATTATGATTTCCAAAAACCTTCTTGTGCTGGTGTGAAGAAACCGTTAGTTTCCAAAAAAGTTGGTATGTTCGTAAAAATAACATGTTCTAGTAGTTTAGAGCATACATTTGTAAGGGAAATAGGTCTGCGATTCATTGGGTTAGTATTGTCGCCTGATATATAAACTGGGATTACCTTGCGCAATATCCACATAGACGGTAGTTAGGATGAGTCTATTGATTGTTGAAAAATTCTTTTCAATAAGTTCCAAAACTAACGCACTGGTATTTTTTGTGAATTTTGCAATTATACAATCATGACTAGGTGAGGAGTGATTAGGCAGATTTTCAATGAGTTTAGCAATACCAAGTGCAAGTACGACCACGGGAGGCATAAGTACAAATTTATGATGATGCGTGACAGGGAGACGAAAGAAGTTCCAGACAAATGTTTAATAAATATGTCATTAAGGACAGAGGCACAATCACTGGGGGGGATAGGGTTCCTAAATGAGTAAAAAAATGGCAGAATCCCTAATGTGCGGATGATGGTGAGGGAGTACGTCGAGTCGAAATGACATCCATGTTGGGCCCCGAGTCACATCCAATTTGCGTTCCTACCTCAATTCCATTTTACCCGAGAGAGTTGAGTTCTTAAATTGGGGAATATTCGTGTCCGGGGAAGCTCGCTGTTTCCGTAGGCGTTTAGCAACAGCATAACGCTTCTTACGTTCGTTTCCGTCCGTGGCGGGAAGAGGGTGTGTGATTTCCGGAACTCGCGTATATACGCGTTTCACCGCAGCGCCATCTAGCATAGTTTCATGCAGTCACTGTGTATTAATACTTTATCACAACCTGAATACACCGGAGTTTCTCGCCTTTTCTGGTTACTAGGTTATGTGTGTGCCAATTTTCGGAGTGATTTGGAGTGTTCTTGTACCCTTTTAGCTAGTTTCCGCACCGACTTTGGCTTGATGGTGGTTTCCGCACGTATCAATGCGGACGCACATTGGGAGATCGTAGTGTAGTCTGGACCATTACACGCGAGGGAATAAGCAGTTTGACTGTCGGGTACTAACTCGCGGTCGTGGCGCTGTGGGTAAGATGACTGAAACTAACTCTGTGTGGTCTACCAGACACAGGCTCGAATCCTACCAGGGCCTGTGTGATTTTTCGCAATTGTAAATATTATGCGCACGGGCGCGGAGGGACAATGAGAGGTCATAAGGTACTCCGAACATAAAAACGTAATGAACTTGTTGGATGAGGGAAGTATTAATACGCCAAAATTTCCGTGCATTCGATTTGAGTATATAAGGTAGCACACTAGTTAGGAATTCATTGCTGGCATCCTTGAGTGCCGAAACGTAGGTTTCTGAGGCCAACATGTAACATGTCCAGCGTGCTTAAATAGTGGCAAGTTTTCGCATGACGATGCATACGTTTGCTTTATTAGATGAGCGTTTAATGTGAGTAATATGCCATGGCGCATGTAAGCTGGACGTGAAGGTGCGGCTTGGAATGAACTTGTCAATTAGCTCGTGAATTTTACTTGCAAAAATGTTCCAGTTAGCTTCCACTGATCAGTTATCAAAGTTTGAAAAAGCAGGTAAGTGAATGTCGATACTTCGTTATTTATGGCAGTGAAGTTAGCTTTACCGTAGTCGCGAATATTTTCCTTGTTATACTCGCTTTTAGCCTGGTTTAATTTAGTGAAAACGTAAGCAAGAAATTTTCACTTACACTAGGTAGAGGTTAAACGGAGGAAAATGAAATCAGGTCTGCTTGTTAAAACGAAGTATAGAATATTCGCTACGTTATATGTGCGTCTGGTAGGCCGTGCTACTAATTCGGATAGTGAAAACATAGTGCATAAGTCAATGAAGTCATTTGCTAACGGTGAGGGAATGAAGGAGAAAACAAAGGTGGCTGGGTGTTCCCTGTGATATTAGCAAAATTGAAAACACCAGTTAGATTACCTTGGAGGTAGGAAAACTAGTGTAATCCAGAATAGGTGCGTGATGCAATTTATTAACAAAATAATGCTTGGAAGACCGGAGACCAGTAGTAGACGCCAAGAAGTTTTGTATGATTGCTGAGAGTGAGCAAAACCCAGATAAATTTTAGATCACTGCGATTGTGTATTCAGGAGGTCGAGACATTTTTTGAAATGGCCAAAAAGACTCCTCCGTCGCGACGCGCAGTCCTGCCGCATTGGTATGTGTTAAACTGAGATGTAGTCTGAAATATTTTGTCATCGCGGACATGATCGTGAAGCCACGTTTCAGTCAACGCCACGACATCAGCTGAGCATGAGTCGACAGCAGATGATAACTGGTGATGTTTGTTGAGCACGCTTCTTACATTGGCAAAAATAACAGATATTTTGGGTGAAGAAGTTGATTGCCATATTTTGCCACTTCCCCTCGCTTTTTCCCAGATAGTCATGGGCTGCGGAGGCTCCCCGCTCTGGTTTACGGGTGCATCGCGCAGCTCAATCTGTTGTACGCCATCGGCGCTTCCGTCGTATATGAAACATTTTTTGCTGATAAAGAGTTTGTTGTGACATAGTTGGAGTTTAGAAGATCCAGGCAAACGTTTACCGAAGTTTAGTATTATTTGGCGGGCATTACGAGTAGTGAGAGAAAACCTTCGCTCACAGTAATGTTGCCATTTTTAGCTGTGCACGGAAAGACAGCGTTTTCTTCTTAACCTTGTAAATGAACAATTCACCTACTATTGGACGAGATTTCCTGGAGAGTTTGTACCTAGACGGTGAGCGCGTTCAATAAAGCCTGTAGGAAATGAATCCATACCCGGGATAGTACTGTAGGTAGTTTCAATTCAGTTTCATCTCAATTTTCTTTAAAATCGGCAATGCACTGGAAGGTTGGGTTGTCACACGGCGATCGGTCCTCGAGTTTGTCCACGCCAGATGTTAGAGGTGTATTCGCAGTTGTAAGTTTATCGACAGAAGATTCTTTTCGCGAAAGCTCTTCACCGAAGTGTTTAAATGTTCCCAATTTTCTCCCAAAGCATCAAGTATGTTGTTTCAACTGGCCATTTCAACTTCAATGCTTTTCTGAGAAGTTTTGATTTCCTTTCTGTCGGCTGCAATATCCTCCTTACACTTGGAACTTTGAATAGCACATGCATGCAGGTCTGTCAACAATTTAAATACAACTTCCATTCGTTCACCGGAATAAAGCAGAAACGATTCTGTTTGAAAAGTGTTTTCGACCTAGTGTCATGGGCCAGGATCGCCTCGACATCTCCAGATCGCAAAAATAAAAACCATGGAAATACAGTCCCACACAATATTACGCAATGTCCGTGGGCACGGGAACACCTGCAAACATATGTCATCACTTTTTTTGGTATGTCGGGAATATTGGTTACACACCTGCATCAGTAAGAATGGTTGTTTTGGAACCATGCCGTAAGCACTGCTGCCATGCCCACTAAGTTCCAGTCGCTTATCCGGCTATTTAAGTTGTAGCAGGGGGTGTTGAGTTTGTCGATTGGGCTGGTGGTGCGTAGCCTGGGTGCGCAGAAGCCCTTCCGTGCAGCAGCGGCGCGCAGGTGTGGTAGAGACGATCTGGGCAAGGCAATAGCAGAGGCGTAGGCAGCAGTTTGGGATCCCCAGGCGAAGCCAATAATGGGGCGACGAAGAAGGCAGCAAGTAAAGCCTGTAGGAGAGACTGGTTGTTTTTGAGCCATGCAGTAAGCACTGCTCCCATGCCCACTGAAGTTCCAGCCGCTGAGCCGGCTATTCAAGTTGGTATCAGGGGGTGCTGAGGTTTTTGATTGGGCTGGTAATGCATAGCCTGGGTCGGCAGTGGCCGGTCCGTCCGCCCGGAGCGCGCAGGTTTGGTAGAGACGATCCCGGCAAGGCTAGAGCGGAGGCGTAGATAGCAGTGCAGAATCCACAGGTGGAGCTGATAATGGGGCGACGCAGAAGGCAGCAAGCAAAGCCTGCAGCGGAAACACAGGCTGTTTTGGCGCTATCAAAAAAGGAAATAAATGGGTATTTGTTAAAAGCATTCCGTGTATTTTTATGGGACGACTATTACATAGATAAAAAAAGAGATCCAAATGCAGCGGTTGATATCTGGTCAATCGATTTTAACGAGATTTCCACCCTTGGTGATAACTTTGAATTATGTAGGAAATATCAAAAACGTAGTTTATCACTGTCGTTGCGGTAGTTGTAGTGTAAAAAATATCTGTAAAAGTATTGTTCTTGTATGCAAAATGAAAAACTTTAGCAAAACTTTAGAGGAATATTTTTATGTAGAATATTTAGGTGTAATTTCTTGTTTCTTTTTTTGCTATTATCTAAGTTGGAATATTTAACGTACACACCGGTCATCAAGCGAAAGCTATTGGAATGAACATTACAAGTCATCCTTAATTTTAAAACTGCTCTTCACTTCAGCACCATTAATTTCGCAATGTTCAGTGACAAAAACTTTAAGTCAATCGTTTTAGGTTGACCAAATTTTTATATTCAAATTCTTTTATTATTGAACTCTAATTTTTATAATATTACAATGTAACTTTGAGTTCTTTCATGTGATTGCGTTGAGTGTCCAGTTTATTACCAAATCTACATTTTCACACAAAAAAAATCTATTGCATTTGGCAATTTGAAGACAATTCAAACAACTAATTTTGAAGTACTTCTATGAAAGTTTTACAAAAGTGTACCACTACTGTAAACTCAGAAGTAACATTTTTAGCCAGTAAATCAATCGTTCATGTGTAAGATTTCGGAAAAACCAAAAAGGTCTTGCCCACTCTATTCGAACTTTGTATTTTGTAACAATAAAACACTACACAGTGATATGTTAAGTTTTCGAAATAAACAATTGAATAAGAGGGTTGTGAAGGTGTTGAGCTTAGGGAGACCTCCCACGCAGAAGTAGATACCAGGAGCGAGAAATGGTGACACTGGTTCGACTGACAACGAAAACGAACGTTTATGCAGGACGAGAAGCTAGGGAATGGTTGGATGCTAACCAGGAGAGTTCTCCTGGTTAGAAGGTGATCGTGGCTAGAAAAAGTCTCACGTGGTGGATGCATGGAGATGTCGTTGCGGAGCTTGAAGGTGCGAGCGACGCAGACGTCTTCAGAAGTGACAGCACGGATCAAGGCTGCAGCTGCTCACGAAGTGAGAGAACCAGGAAGAGAAGATGCTGTAATCCCTCAGTGGAAGCGCAGACAGAGTCCAGACAAGGCCACGGCACGGCGGTGCCTTTCACGACGTGTTGTCTCGACATTCTATAACAATGGCTGCAGAACAGCTGGTTCCTCCCTGTCCTTACTTGAGGGTTCCGCAACAAACCTAGTCCGCCAGGCAGTTCTTTTTCCGAGGCCACTTCATCTTCGTTCTCATCTTCTTCTTGTCTGGCCCCTGGCACCGCACCGCTATTCACAATATAGATGATTCACGGCGACACCTAGCTTGGGGCCTTTTTTTTAGTGTGCTTTTCATTTGAGGCCAGATTGTGTACGTCAGAAGAAGCGAAGTTGTTGCTTGGATCTGTATGCCTACTAAGTTAAATATTAACCCGAATTATGACACACAATGCTTTATTGCCAGCGCTAACGAGTATTTTCAGTCTTCCCATTAAAAACCTTGTCTTCATCTCACGTGTCAAAATACATAGATGAGACATCTATGGGAGATTTTGTAATGTTTGGCTACTTAGACAAAACTTCAAAAATCAAATACACGAATTATAACACTTTACAGCATTTTCCAAAATGAATATCACTTGAATGCTTACTCGTGTCTTTCACCTTTTTTTCTAGCAACTGAGAGCGGCTCGAAAGGCAATGGTAAGGAAGAGGAATCATCCTTCGGAATAAAATTTATTTGATCGCCACTGCATTTTGTATGGCATCAATGCTTTTAGATACAGTACATGCCATACATAGTGTATGCCATACATAGTGTATGGCATGTAGGGTTTTAAATAAAGCAGCCACGCATGGATTCACAGCGTCACTCCTGTGTAATACCAACCAACTTCTCATGGTAGAAAGCAATACAAGAAAACTGTCTACATATTCACAAGCTCAAAATTGTATTCTCTGCGCCTCTGAAAACTGCTTTACCCTTCCTTTTTCCATAAACAAAACCTCGCGGCGCATACATGAGTTGTTGCCTTAGTCACAATACATACAAAGGGCAAAGGGATTGCAAATCTTGAACATAAAATAAAGTTTTGCGTGTATACGCGATGTATCCCACTTCTGGGGCACAAATCTTGGCTCACATAAAATGCAGTTTGGAGTACACAAAACATAAGTTGCCACTATCATAACACTACAACTCTGTGAACTAATAATGCTGTGGCACTAGAATATAGCTAGATTATCAGTTAGGCATTTTCTGAAAGAGCATCTCCTATATACTAGCCATAGTTATTGAGAATTACCAAGTGAACCTCAAGTACAATTACATTTCCAATGCAATTTCATAAATGGAACAAGTCCAGAAGTTGTGCATTCACAAATGTTAATATTCATCCATTCCTGTTTCAGTAACACAGATAAAATCTACAAGTAAATGTAAGTAATACTTCGCTTTTTTCTTAATTACCATTCAAAGGCCACACAATGTGTTATTGATATATGAGAACTTCTAAACATTCTTCCCTTGGAAATGTTAGAAAACTTCACAATCCTCAAAATACCATATTCCATTGGTCGTATCGATATCTAAATGAACCAAAGCAGAAAGATCTCTCATAACAAAAGCTCTTCAAGTTCCCTTAGGTGTATGAACGCTGATACAGTTTGGAAATACTTCAGCACAATTTTACCTATATTATCATTCCTTTTTTAACGTAACTAAGGCATGTGTGGTAAATAACTTTTTGCGGTATTCAGCGAGTCAATATTTGTAACTGATGCCCTTGGGACATGTTAGATATAAAGTCAAGCTCAATTATTTCCGTACTTGATTCACTGAAAATATTAATTGATTACTGCCCAAAGACAATAACAAAGAAAACTATATGCGACTGTAAAGACATCACGTGTTCTGTTGGCAATGAAATAAAATAAAGGCAACTCCCGCAAAGCAGCATACATATATTTAAAGAGAAATCATACTCTGACTGGCTACTGCTCAACATGTGTATTAAAACTTCTGAAAAAGGTTCCACACCGTGGCAGGGCTGAAAACTATTAGAATAAAAGAACGAATCAAAATATTTCAATGCCGCATTGGAAAGGAAGGTCATTATTTTGATTGGAAATAAGAGGGTGCCAAGAACAGTTCCATTGAGTAAACTGGAATGAACCTTGCCAGGCAGAGAAATATGCCCGCTTGTTGAAACAAACTGTAACATGTTAGTTAAAAACATTCAATCCACAGCAACAAATTTGAGTAAATATTTAGGTGGTGAAGCTTATGAAGTATTAATTTGTGAGGCATTTGTCGAAGACTTTAGAAAATTTAAAAATATGCAATCAACACACGAAGAACGGTCTGAAATGCAAGGCAGTCTGTGTGTGAATGATACGAGTTGCGTCTCGCAGGAATATGATTTTCAAAAACCTTGTTGTGCTGGTGTGAAGAAACCATTAGTTTCTAAAAAAATTAGTATGTTTGTAAGAATACGACGACCTTGTAGTTTAGAGCATACACTTGTAAGGGAAATAGGCCTGTAAGTCATGGGGTTAGTATTGTCGCCTATTTTTTAGACTGGGATTATCTTATCAATCCTCTATATAGACGATACTTAACACGAGTCTTGATTGTTGAAAAATTCTTGTAATAAGTTCCGAAACCAACGCACTAGTATTTTGGGGGAATTTCGCAATTATGCAATCATGACCAAGCGAGGAGTGATTAGGAAGACTTTCAATAGCTTTAGCAATACCAAGGGCATGTGCGACCATGGGAGGCATTATTACATAAACATAATGATGGGTGACAGGGAGATGAAAGTCAGAACTTCCAGAAAAATGTTTAACAAAGGTGTCATTAAGGGACACAGGCACAATCGCTCGCAGGTATAGAGTTCTTAAATGAGTAAAAAAATGTCCGCATACCCACTCGGCAGATTATGGTTAGGGCGTGGAGTTTGTCGACTCGAAATGACATCCAAGTGTGGCCCCGAGTGACTTCCGATTTGCGTACCGACCTCCATTCCATTTGACCCGAGAGAGTTGAGTTCTGAGATTGGGGAATATTTCTATCCGGGGAAGCTCGTTGTTTTTGTAGACGTTTAGCAGCAGCATGACGCTTTGTACGTTCGGTTTAGTTCTTGGCGGGAAGATGTGTGATTTCAGGAACCCGCTTATATACGCGTTGCACCGCGGCGCCACCTCCTGTTTACGTGTAGTGCCATCTAGCATAGTTTTCTGTAGTCACTGTGTATTACTACTTAATCACAACCGGAATACACCGGAGTTTCTCACGTTTTCTTGTTACTAGGTTATATTTGTGCCTTTTTTGAGTGTTTTGGGGTGTTCTTATACCATTTTGACTTGTTTTCGCACAGATTTTGGCTTGACGGTGGTTTGCGCATGGATCGACGCTGACGGACAGTGGGCGATCGTAATGTAGTCGACATAGTTACACGCAAGGGAATAAGCAGTTTGACTCTCAGGTACTAACTCGCGGTCATAGCGCTGTGGGTAAGACGACTGAAACTAACTCTGTCTGATCTAGCATACGCAGTCTCGAATCTTGCCAGGGCCTGTGTGATTTTTTGCGATTGTAAATGCTATGCGCACGGATGCGGACGGACAATGTGAGGTTCTAAGGGACACCGCAAAGAAAAACGTAATGAAATGGTTGGATGAGAGATTAATAACACGCTCAAATTTTCGTGCTTTCAATCTGAGTATAGAAGGTACCACACTAGTTGGGAATTTATTGCTGGCATCTGTGAGTGCCGAAACGTAGGTTTCCGAGGCCCACTTGTAAGCTTTCCAGCGTGCGTTAGTAGAGGCAAGTTTCCCATCACTATGCCAACGTTTCTTTTTACTAGATAAGCGTGTAATGTGAGTAATATGCCATGGCAGATGTTCATTGGACATGAAGGTGCGGCTTTTAATAAACTTGTTAATAAGCTCTTGAATTTTACTGGCAAAAATTTTGAAGTTATTATCCAATGATCTGTTATCAAAGTCTTGGAAAAAGAGGTCAGTGAATGTCGATGAAACGTATTTCATGGCAGCATAGTTAGCTTTGCCGTAGTCGTGAATTATGTTTCTGGTTATACTCGCTTTCGGAATGGTTGCATTTTGGGGAAACGTAAGCAAAGAATTACTTACTCAATATAGATGTTAAATCGAGGAAATGAAATCGGGTATGTTCGTTAAAACCAAGTTTAGAATATTCGCTACGTTATATGTGCATCTGGTAGGTTGTGCTACAAATCGAGATAGTGAAAATATACTGCATAAGTGAATGTAGTCATTTGCTAGCTTTGAGAATGGCGACAAGGACGGTGGCTGTGGGCTGCACGTGATGTTAGGAAAATTGAATTCACCCATTAAGATTACCTCGGAGGTAGGATAACGAGTGTAATGCAGAATAAGTGCATAATGCAATTCATTAAAAAGTCATGCGAGCAAGACGGACGCCGGTTCCCGATACCAGGAATTTTGGTATGGTGGCTGTGGGTTAGCGAAAACCAGATAATTTCTATATCAGTGCAAGTGTGTATAAGAATTCCAGGTATTTTTTGAACTGGCCAAAAAGACTCCGCCGCCGCGACGCGCCGTTCTGCCGGAGAAGTAAGTTTTAAACTTGGATGAAGTTTCAAAAATTTTGTGGTCGGGGACTTGATCGTGAAGCCAATATATTTAATGCAACGACATCAGCTGAGCATGTGTCGACAGCAAAGGATAAATTGTGATGTTTGTTGAGCACACTTCTTAAATTGGCAAACATAACAGATCATTTGAGATAAAGAAGTTCATCGATATTTTGCCACTTCCCCTCGCGCTTTCCCAGTAGTCATGGGCTACGGAGGCTCTCAGCTCTGGCTTGCGGGTGCATCGCACTGCTCAATCTGTTGTACACTATCGGCGCTTCCGTCATATACAAGCATTTTTTTTTGCTGGCAAAGAGTTTTTTTTGACATAGTTTAAGGTTAGGGAATCCAGGCAAATTTCACCGGATTTTAGTAATTTTTGGCGGGCATTAAGAGTAATGAGTGAAAAATCTTCGCTTACAGTATTGTTGCTATTTTTTAGCTGCGCACGAAAAGACAACTTTTTCTCCTTAACTTTGTAACTAGAAAATTTAGGTATTATTGGACGAGACTTTCTTGGTGAATATGTACATAGATGGTGTTAGTTAATAACCCGTGTTAGTTCTGTTAGTAGTTGTAATTTATTTACATCCTAGGTCTCTTTAGAATCAGCAATGCTAAGGAGGATAAGGTTATCACCCGCGATCTGTCCTCGAGTTTGTCCAAGCGACATGTTAGAGCGGTATTCACTGTTGTAAGTTGATCGACAGAGGCTTCCTTCCGCGAAAGCTCCTGACCGAAGTGTTTGTATGTTCCAAATTTTTTTCCCAACTGATCAAGCCTGTTGTTTAAACTGGCCATTTCAACTTCAATACTTTTCTGAGAAGTTTTGATTTCTTTTATTTCGGCTGCACTATCCTCCTGACACTTGTAACTTTGCGGAGCAGGTGCATGCAGGTCTTCTAACAAATCAAATATAACTTTCATTTTTTCACCGGGATCATCCAGCAATTATTTTGATTGCAAAAGCGTTTTCGACCAAGTGTCATGAGCCAGGATTTCTCTGGACATCTTCAGAGCGCCAAAACAAAAACCATAGAAATACAGTCGCACACAATGTTCTGCAATTTCCGTGGGCACGGGAACACCAGCAAACATATGTGATTACACTTTTTAGCATGTAGAGAATTTTTATTACATACCTGCAGCAGGAAGACAGGTTGTTTTAGAACCATGCCATAAGCACTGCTGCCGTGCCCACTGAGTTCTAGTAGCTTAGCCGGCTATTTAGGTTGTAGCAAAGGGTGTTGAGGTTGTAGATTGAGCTGGTTTTGCGTATACTGGGTGTGCAGTAGCCCTTCCGTGCACCAGTGGCGCGCAGTCGTGGTAGAGACGATCCCGACAAGGCAAGAGCAGGGGCGTAGACAGCAATGTTGAATCCACAGGTGCAGCTGATAACGGGGCGACGAAGAAGGCAGCAAGAAAGTCTTGTAGCAGAAACACAGGTTGTTTTGTAGATATGAGAAAAGAAAATAATTGGGTATTTGTTCAAAGCATTTCATTTATTTTTATTGTGCGACTACTACATGGTAAAAAAACAGATACAAAATCAAAGGTTTATTTTTGGTCATTCCTTTTTAACGTGATTTCCACCCTCGGTGATATTTTTGAATTAAAATAGGAAATTTCCAAAACGTAACTGATCAGGGTGGCGAGTGTGGCGAGTTGCTGTACTTGCATCTTGGGGAACAGCGCGAACTAACAGGGACACGAGAAGAAAGAAGTGGACATGACTAGCGCTGACTTTGTAGTGTAGTTGTAGTGTAAAAAATATCTGTAAGAGTATTGTTAGAGGTATAAAAATAAAAACGAAACACTCTGGCGAAACTTTATAGGAATATTTTTATGTAGATTATGTAGGTGCAATTTTCTATTTTTTCCTATTGCTTTTAATAAAGTCTGAATATTTAAAGTACACATCGGTTATCAAGCGGTAGCTATTGAGATGAACATTCCAAGTTCTCCTTAAATTTATTTATTTATTTATGAATACTACAAACCCTGATAGGGATTTTAGCAGGTGGGTTACATGGCATACAAGAATACATGGTTTACAACAATTGCACAATGCAACACAGATGAAACTGCTTCGTTTCCTCTCGGGTACAAAATTTGTTACAGATAATATCACACACAACTAAAAACAACAGAGGATTTGTTATACAATGTTTATTATGGTGGGACGGTGACCCTTTTCTGTGCAATGTAATCTGTGCAATGTAGTCTGTGACCCTTTTATATCATATCTGAAATGAAGCTTGTTGATTTTGTTGGTGATACACAAAGGAGCACTTTTTGCTAGATTATATTGTGAACACCAAGTTTCCAAGCTACCGATATTTTTGTTTAAAACTTGTTGATCTGACGTTGAGTTTACGACTACAAAAAATGCAGTCGTCTGCGAACAGTTTAACTGATCAGCTTGTATCCATTGCTTCAACAAAATCATTAATATAAATCTAAATAAAACAAGACCGACTAAGAACCTCTGAGGTACTCCGGAAAAAACGTCTAAAAAACGCTGAGCGTAATTCCCTAAATCTCTACGTACTGTTTACGGTTTAGTAAGTAAAATATTACCCAGTTTGTTATATCTGAAGGAACGCCAACTAACTTCAGTCTAGTTATTAAATTTTTATGTAGAACTTTATCCAACGCCTTCTAGAGCCTAAAAAATGACGTCAACCTGGCTACCAGCATCTAAAGCCTTGCCAAATTCAATAATTGTAGTTAATGACTGCGAAGTAATAGAAAGTACTCGTGGGAAACCGTTTTGTTGTTCAGTGAGAATATTTTGGGTATAAAGAAAGGTATTGATATATTTTGCGATAATATGTTCCAGAAGTTTACAACAATTACAGGTGAGAGAGATGGGCCGATAGGTACAAATATTGACACGGTTACCCACCTTAAAAACAGGAGTCACCGTGCAATGCGCCAATCATTATGTATCGCACCAGATAAACAATTTTCTAAAACGTGACTACAACGAACCTGGCTAGCAGTGTAGCGTAACCTCTGAGAAATGCGGAAGGGATATCGTCAGGGCCTGTCGCATTTTTCTGTTTCAATCGCAAAAGCAATTTGGTGACACCTCCCAAAGAAATATGAATTACACCACAATATCCATTTTCACAAACAGCACCGCTTAAAGAATCTGACATTGAAAACACACTTTGGAAATACTCGTTAAACACCTCTGCCATTTATTTAGAATTAGTAAGTACACGATCACGTTAGGCGATTTGATCATGCCTCGTGCCACCGTTATTCGATAAAAGTTGCAAACAGTTAAGGAACTTCCAAATACCAAACGATTGGGTGTCACATTAAAGCAGTGATTCCTATGAGGAGCTAATTTTGACTTTATTGTAGCCTGTAAATCAAAAATGTCTGCTTGAGGAGCGTTGGAACGTTTCCGGGAGCGCTTCAATTTTTGCTTCACATGAAATATTTCTCTATTTATCTACGGATTCGTCCTGCCAATTTTTTGACTTTATCTGGAATAAAATGTATACAGAAATGACAGTGCGCTTTGAATTTTGTCCATATTGTATTAACGTTAGCACTATCATCAAAAAAAGAATGGCTTCTTCGAGATATTTAGTCAAATTTACATCATCTGCAGATGTCTACTGCTTTGTACTAATAGATTTGCATTGGAGTGGGTTGGATTGACGTGAGAGTAATGACGTAAAGATACCTACTTATGACCAGAAATTCACCCACAAATTTCAGTGCTAATATCAGTTATAGTTGAGGGAGCACAACACGAGATCTAGGACCGAAGATGTACTGCTTGTCACCCGAGTGGGAAGGAAAATGCTTTGAGTAAGATTAAGCACCAAGAGCATGTCAAGAAAAATTTCAGAATTCGGCATGTCGGTGGGGCCGCACTTCAGCGTTTCTCAACTAATACTAGGCATGTTGAAATCCCCAACAATTAAAAGACGTTGGTTGCGATACTGGTTTAGCTGGTCTTAAATTATTAACAAAAATATGGCTCAGCACTGGGTGGCCTGTACAGACATACGACGAAGATTTCGTTTTCTAAAAATTCACATTCGCAAATCACACTCTCGTGGTAGACATCAATCTCAGGCAATGGATACGGTGGCACACCACTTTTGACAAGAACTGCAGTGATCCTTACGATAGCACGTATATGAAGGCGGAAACACGCAACTATCTGGATCGTCAGGGTGCAACCAGGTTTCTGAAATGACGGCTATGTGAGCTTCATAGAATAGAAAAACGATTTAAAACTCTTCTTGATTATTACGAAGGCTTTGTGCATTATGGTTTATCAAAGAAGCCGCTTGTGCGCTAAGGTTTGCTCGTCATCATGATGTCAACCTTCTGAGAGCGGAGCGCTACGCAACAGTTTCCTACGGTTTTTACGCTCATCCCATATGTAGGCGTTATTATTGATGTATATCTTATCGTAAACTAAGTACCTCTTATCACCCTTACGTCTGCTTGTCGTTTACTGTTTTCCAGAGCTTTTTTCGTAGCTGAAGTGTTGCTTGCGAGAAGTCATGTGATATTGATACACTACAATCTTTCAGTAAGCTACACTTCTTCAAAAGCGCAAGTTCCTTCTTGTAATTGTACAACCACACAGTGACCGGCATTGGGCGTTGTTCATTCAGACGGCCGATTCTAAGAATGCGCTCCACGGAAGTAACTGGGGCCTTTAGGGTGTCTAGGAAAACTTTAGAAATAACTTTGTTTTCTAAATGTTTTGGTTTTGCTCTCGTCTTTCCGGTATGCCGAATACGATCAAATTATCCGTTCTCGAACGATCTTCGTAATCGACAAGCTTTTTGTCTTGTCCTGTCAGAGCCTTTTCTACGCACTCTATTCTTCCCTCCAGCTTCTTTATTTTTTGTTCGTTTGCCTTTGATACCTTTATTACTTCGTCTAGTTTGGAAAGTTTTCTGTGTTTATTGGAAAGTATGCTGTCTCGTTTCTTTTGTCCCTTTTTAGATTGCTTTAGTTCAGGTAGTATAATATATATAGGCTCCTCAATGTCTGGACCAGGGTTTCTATCAACATCACCACCGAGCAAAATCGTTAAAACAGACCAGCAATCGTTAACAATTTGGGCGCACCGCCGAGTGCACGGCAGAATCAGAAGCGCATAGCAAATAGTACGGACAGAGGAATTATGGGTGGGAAAACTGACCAGCACAACAATCCATGCAAGCTTAGGCATGTTGTTCTGAAGAATGTTGCCCTGCCCTCTGAGTCGGAGGGCGAAATCTTGGTGTTTTATACTCGGCTCCCTTATGTCACCGTTGACTGAAGCCAATGGGGTGGTTCACTGGAGAAGAAGATGCGTAGCAGCGATGTCGACGGTGGTTTCCACGTGCCTGGAGCACGATCCAGAGTCGCATGCCCAGAGTGGGATGGCGTTTCACTATCAGGCAGCGGACCAGGCTTGACTAGAAAAAACACCTGCAGGACAGTACATGCAAGCTTAGGCAAGCTGTTCTGAAGAACGTTGCTGTGAAGAACGAACCCTCAGTTGTTTAAAATGATACAATGCCTCTTTGAGTTCTTTCATGTGATTGCTTTGAGTATACAGTTTAGTACCAAGTCTTCATTTCGCTTAAAAAATCTTAAAATTTACGCTGTGAAGACAATTCAAACAACTAATTTTTGAAGTACTTCTATGAAAGTTTTACAAAAGTGTACCACTTATAAAGGCGTTCCCAAGAAAACTGCTTTAAACTCAGAAGTACCGTTTTTGGCCAGTTCAATCCTTCTTTCGAGTCTAGGATTTCGGAAAGAGCAAAAAGGCTTTGCCTACTCCAGTCGAACTTTGTATTTTGTAACAATCAAACTTTGTACCGTCAAATGGTAATTTTTAAATATACAGTTGTATAGGAGGGCTGTGATGATGTTGAGGTTAGGGAGACCTTGGGACCTAGAAGTATAAGCAAGGAGCAAGAAATCGCGACACCGGTTCGACAGACAATGAAAACGAACGTTTATGCAGGACGAGAACTAGGCAAAGGGTAGACGCTAACCAGGAGAGTTCTCATGACTGGAAGGTTCTCGCCATTAGAAAAAGTCTCACGTGGTCGATACATGGAGATGTCGTTGCGGAGCTTGAAGGTGCAAGCGATGCAGACTTCTTCAGAATTAACATCCTGGATCAAGGCTGCAGTAGCTCACGAAGGACAGAACCAGGAAGAGAAGATACTGTGGCTCCATCACTGGAAGCGCAGACGGAATGCAGACAGGGACAGGGCACAGAGTTGCCTTTCATGACGTGTTGTCTCGAGATTCTATATCAACGGTTGCAGAACAGCTGGGTCCTCACTGTCCTTACGTTAGTGTTCCGCAATAAACCTAGTCCGCCAGGCAGTTCATCTTCTGAGGCCACTTCATGTTCGTCCTTGTCTTTTTCTTGGTTGGCCCCTGGCACCACACCGCTATCCACAATGATGATGATTCACGGCGACACCGTGCTTGGGGCCTTTTCTTTATTTTCATTTTTATTTGGGGCCAGATTTCGTAAGTCAGAAGAAGCGTAGTTGCGAAATTGTTGCCTGGCTCTGTGTGCATTCCAAGTTAAAAAAATTACACCATCTTCTCAAGGGAAACCCTGATGAGGATGCGAAGCATCATGGCGGTTCCGTGTGGTTCCATTGTGTTGCCGTTATGTTGAGTGATCTGGTTTTTACTAGCGCCAGAGGGAATTCCGCGTCCGGGTCCACACCAGTGGCCAAGGCCCGCAAGTGATGTGTTACGGTGAGTAGGTGGTGGTTCTCGAGGCGCCGAAACTCGTACATCATGTTCTTGTCGATATTGTCTCTGTGGTAGAATCGGTAGTCTCCGTCAGCTTTGGTGAGGTAAAGGTTGTTGACATTGGCGCACCGACTGAGAGCAATGTACACGCCTTCCTCTTCGCAGCTTTGTCTTCTCGTTCTTCTTCTTCTTCGGCGGTTCCCGTACGGGAAGATGACGACGGTGGTTGAACGCGAACCTATCTCGTGATGGATGCTTTGGTTGGCCAATCCCTATGGGCATCCTGCCACAATCAGCATCAGAGGCGCTGCGGACGAGGATGGTTGAGCTGCAAGGCGCGTGGCCCTCCCCGCCACAACTTTCCCACGGGAAATTCAGCATCCCCTCTAAAATTTTCAGTTAGTCGTTTCCGTTGACGTTCAACTTCGCGTGCCTTCGTTGTATCAGTAGCTTCTTGACGTAGTTTGGATGAGTCAAGGACATAAGGCGCGTTCGTAGCACTTGCTTCGGTCCCGGATTTGTAGCGTAGTGGGAAGTGCACCGCGTACCTCCCGTTGCGGCCAGAGAGTCGTGGGATCGAAACCGGGCGCCGCTATTTCTTTTTTATAGTGTAGTATCGCGGATATGTGGGTGTAAGGAGGAGAGTTGCGCATGCGCAGTGAGCGTGTGGACGGCGCCGCCATCAACGACGCAGGACCAGGCAAGCCTAAGAAATGCTGCGCATTTAGTATTAACCAGAAATATTCTACTCAGTGCTGTGATGCCGGCGCTAAGGAGTATTTTCAGTCTTCTCAATGTAAACATTCTCTTTATCTAACATGTCAAAATACATAGATGAAACATCTATGGGAGATTTTGTAATGTTTCGTCACTTAGACAAAATTTCAAAAATCGAATGTACAAATTATAACACTTTACAGCATTTTTCCAAATAATTATCACTTGAGTATTTACTTCTGTCTTTCATCTCTTTTTTTCTAGCAACTGAGAGCGGCTCGAAAGGCAATGGTAAGCAAGAGAAATCATCCTTCAGTATAATATTTACTAGATAGCCGCTGCATTTTGTATGGCATCAAGGGTTTTAGATACAGTAAACATGAATCAATTCACAGCATCATTTCTGTGAAATATAAACATACTACTCATTGTAAAAACCAATACAGACAAACTGCACATATATTGAATAGCTCAAAATTGTATTCAGTGCGCGTATGACAACTGCTTCAACCCGACTTTTTTCAATAAAAAAAACCAAAGTGCACCTATATTGGTTGTTTGTATTTATACCATACATGAAAACGGCAAAGGGATTGCAAATCTTCAACATCAAAATTTTTGCCTGTAGGTGCAACTGTATGCCAATTTTTGTGGCACAAAACGACGCTCACTTAAAATGGTTTTCAGAGTTCAAAACGTTTGTGGCCACTGTTACTTACAACACTACAACATCGTGAAGTAATAGTGCTGTGACACTAGAGTATAAGCCAGATTATTAGCTACACCTGTTTGAAAGAGCCACTCAGATCCGCTTGCCCATGTTTCATCGTTTCCCAGGTGAAACTCGAGAACAATCCCAGGCCCAATGCAATTACAGTAAACGTAGCAACTTCTGCATTAACGCCTGTTACTATTGTGTTTTCTTTTCCATTAAGTGTATTTTATCAAAAATAAAGTAATATTTTGACTGAAACACGGATTGAAGGTGGGCCAGTTGGTAAATAATGAGTTTGAGAACTGAGTTTTATTTTCTTCTGTTTTTTAACAACTGATACGATTCAAAAGGCAATTCCAAGCAAGAGGAATCATACTGAGGAGTACACTTCATTCGATAGCCCATGATTTGTGTATCGCATGAAGCCTTTTGGATATGCTGACATTAAAAGAAATCACGGCTTGACTCCTCCTCAGTGCAAACAGATTACTAATTGCAAAAATAAAGGCGGAAAAACCACCCCGCAACTGCAAAGCTTGAAATTCTGTTCATTTCGCCTCTGAACATTGGTTTAGCTCTGCCTTCTCCCAAACGCAAAACACCGCTGCACATAAATGAATCATTGCACTTCATACAAAACATATTATTGGAAGAGGGGAAAAATGGCTTCATGCTTGAAAGAAACTGTTGCAACATTCACAAATATAAGACGGAAAGGTAAATTTTATAAAATGCAAGAGGTTTACATGCTCATAAAGCCTCTTTTTGAAATCGTTAGTTCATGCCACATACTGAAAAGGAACAGCATTGCCAGTACTGTGTTTCTCAAATATACGGAAAGGACTGGACGCTGCACCCTGTAAAATATCTTCACAGAAGCAACCTGTTCCTTGAAAAGTAAAAGTTCATCGACTTTTCACTACAAGTAGTCTTCATTGAGTAAGGGGAAGCAAACTATATCCTCGGAAGTAATAGATCTGCTATATATGGGGTAGAAGTATTTTTTTTTGTTTCGCTGGATTGTTCACAAGTACCTTCTTGCAGTGAAGCAGTATATGTCGAACCCCCGGTTTTTATTCCGGTGAAGCCGGTTAACTCGGCGCCGCTGAGGAGCTCATGCTCGCAACCACCATGCCGGTTTCAGAAGTTGCGTAATCGACTTACAACGGCGGTAGTGCAGTTATGAGATATTGCAGATAATAAACAGAAGCCCTAATGGGCGTAGAAACGACTGAAAGCCACCTCATGGTTGCCGATAATGCTACTTCAGCTTGAAACTCTTTCCGAGCGACATTTTCGCCGGTCTATTTCACGCTTTACTGTGCGGAGTGGGACGTGCACACCCAGCTGTGCTTCATTTCCCTACAAATGGCATGCCCTTTAGGTCTGCAGAGGATTGAAGTCTGGAAGGCGGTTGACGTAATGTTCCCTGTCAGCAGTCCGTCGTAATTAGGCACTTCGGGTCTGGGGTGTTGTGTTTTAAAAATAACATGCGCATTATTTGGGAGGGCAAAGGACCGTCACTGTGGTCCACCAGAAAAAAGCTGCCGAGCTTGCAGGTTTAACTTGCTAAGGAACCGATGCATATTGTTCGCTTGGACGAAGAGCAGAAACTAAATAAGCGCAGTATAACAGAAGCCAGAATATGCCTTAGAACAATGTAATGTCGCTTACGCCATCATTGCTGCCTGAAGCTGCAGCTCTTCAAACAGCTGCAAATACGTCCTAAATTAACGGCAACTTACCCTCTTCAAACGCCGAAGTGCACAAATATTCTTCAGTACAAAGGGCTACCGAATCCATAATTCCGACAGCATCTTTCAATTCTAAACACCCTTAAACAACTAGCTGCAATCGATTGAAATGTTATGCTAGAGGGAGCACTAAACAGAACTCACCTGTCTGGTATAATGAGAGGAGGACTGGATTGGGTTGGCCTGTTAGACAAACTGTAAGATGCCTATAATGCAGGAGTGAAACATGCAGCTCCATATTTGTGTGTCAGAATAGAGATCGAGTCCCTAAAAGTTTTATTGAGCTAATTTTCTAGGAGGTATGTGCAATCGCAAATTACAAATAACACATTTTGTTTAATGGGGTCCTTGGACTGTACCCAGCTTGGCAAATCGTCCTTTTTCAGAGTGGAAGGATTTCATTTTTAAAACAAATACAATCGTTCTACAAACTACAAAAACCCGTTTTTCTTAGCAATAACAAATTTCTCTAAAACCTTTTTTTGTGGTGGTACTTGCCTTAACTTTTCTGAGGTATGGGCGAAATTAAGACAACCCTTAACACAATTTTCTTGTGTTCTGATCGAATTTATACGTCTCAATAGACTTTTTTGCGCAATAAAGTGAGAAAGCTACACCTATGACAAACATATTTGTGTTAACAGTATCATGTTTTGTTAATACAGTGTCTCTATTGTTTTGTTTTTTCCGGTATTCGAAAACCGAAATATATCTTATACTTACATCAATCCCAGGCTCTTTCATCACCTAAATATTCCGGAAATTTATTGGCTTCCTTAAAAGTACATTATCCATGTACATTGTTCACTTCCTTTTCCGGAGTGTATAAAACGTTTTTTGCTGTATGTGGAACAGTGACCCATTTTTGCGGCAGAAAATTTAGCTAACATAAAATACAGTTTTGGGCACGCGAACATTTTCCTACTTTATCTGTCACAACACTACAATGTATTATTTCCGATGCTGTGACTTTTGAATAAAAGATTATCAGTAAAGCCGATATAAAGACCTTTCCCTATCTCGTAGCCAATTATGTCTTGTTTCCTAGGTGAACATAGGCCGTAACCCAGGCCCAATGCATTTACAGTAAATGAACAAGTTGGGCATTCACAAGTGTTCATATTCCTCTGCTTCTTTTTCAGTAACAGGCATTCGATCTACACGTAAACGTAAGTAATACTTCGCATGTCTTTTTTATTACCATAGAAATGCTTCAATATTATAATTTATGAAATTACCATGATTACTTGTTTATATCAATATCTTAATGAAAGAAAGGAGCAAGATCTCTAGCAACAAAGGAGTTTTAATACCTCTTCAAGTGTATGAACACTGATACTGTTTGGAAACATTTAAACCCAATTTGACTTCTATGACGATTCTTTTTTAAGTATCTAAGACACGTGTGATAAATGATTTTTTGTGGTCTTCAACGGGTCAACACTTGTAACCCACGCCTTCTAGAAGTGTTAGGATAGACATTTAAACATGTTGAAATATTTCTTGCTGATCTACTGGCAAAATGTAAAAACAATTGTAAAAAGACAATAAAAAGAAAAAAATGTCCCAATGTAAAGACCCGGCAAGTCTTGTTGGGAATAAATTAAAAATGGGGAACTTTCGCCATTGGACATTATATAAATTAAAATAAAATCGTTGTCACAAACGACTACTGAACATGTGAATTAAAACTATATAAAAAAGTATAAAGTAGCTTTTGGCTGTAAATGCTAAAGAAAACAAGAACCAAGCTAAACAGTTTAACTTTACCTTGGTATTTTGCCGCTATACAACCTTTACTCTGCAACTTTTTCTATATCTCAGTGCAGTCAGTATATAAAAATACGAGGAAGTAATACTTCCTTTTTTTGGACCGGATATCTTAGAAGTGGATGTCATACAACCTTGACTATGTATTGAAGAAGTTACTTGACCAGCACACCAGCCACGTGTGGAAACTCCTCTTTATTACACGTTCGATAAATACATACACACACCAGGGCACTGTGTTGCCAGCCCAAAACACTCAAACCGAAAATCCATAACTTTGTTCAGGGTACAACGTATTTCCTTTCCACCCCTTTAATAAATGTGTTAGTACGTTAGTAGAGGTTATTCAGGCATAGTTTCTACATTGAAAGAGAATACGCCGCAAGAATAAATATGTACATCAAATTGCATATACACTTAAAAAGCTTACATCTGAGAATATATCTAATAGGCACACCAACACCGAAAATCTGAACACATTCCCAGTTCCTGTTTATATCTATCAAGGGGCAGTTTTTTTCGTGCAGGTGATAATGACGGCCAATAGGCTAAGACACAACTGGTTGTTCCGTAGAGTTCACGGGCGGGCAAGGGAGAGTTTCTGATGAAGGACACTGTTCTACGGCTGACATTGTGGGCGAAGCTGTATCGCATCCTTCAATAGGCACAGGTTGCACTGCGGAAGCACTTGCCTCGGCAGGTGCTGGCTATCATGTTGCAGCGACAAGTGTCGCATCGCCGGGGTGGTGATGAAGTGACGAGCCACGCCAAAGGAGATGTTGCTGACAGCCATTGCTGCCCGTGTGCTATCCAGGCACCTTGTTTAGATTTGCCGAATGACATGTTCTGCCGTCGTCGACGGTGAAGCATTTTCCACCACGTTGTCGATGACATCACTTGGCTTTAAAGGAGAATGATCACCCTCGAATGAAACCTATGGTTTCTTCACCTTCACTATGTCTCTTACCGCCACCACCGTCGGCTGTGCTCCTCATGCCCTGTCAGTGTATGCTTTGCTGTACGGTTGTCTGTGCGTAACACGCTACCGAACCATGGCCAGTTCCTGTTAGGGTGTCTTGGCAAACGACTCGAGCGATCAGCTGGGGATGCCAAGCTTTTTCTTGGCAGCCTTTCATGAGGCAGTAATGCAGGGGATACTCCTGCTGTGGTGTGGTGTACACCTGTAAGCGACGAGACGATTCCGTGCCCCAGTTCCCAGGGAACGCCGTTTCACACGAGTCAGTTGGAGGTGCATCTTCATAGTGCACTTGAACTCATTGATCTGTCCACTTTCCTGTGGGTAGTAAACGTATGTGTGTGACCGGAGGACTGGGCAATCATTTGGAAGTCGGTAACTTTTTGCGAGGTGAACTGGGGCCAATTATCGCAGACTATCTTGTCAAGATACGCTTCCCTCGCAAAGATATTCAGCAGGAACTCGTTCATGATTCTTGTAGAAACATCTCTGCACATCTGCTGTGCAGGCAGTTCCGAGAAATAGTTCATGAGAGTCAGTGCAAACCGCCAATCTAGAGGCGCCCTCTGAAGGGGACCAACGATTCCAATAACGGGTTTCTGCTACTTTTTCTCCAGCAGCTCGGCAGGTTGCAGAGGTGCAGGGGATGTCTCAGCTGATTTATCCGCTTTTTGACAGACGCTTCACTTGTGGACTACTTTTTTCACATGACTGTGCATGCGAACCCACCAAAACTGCTACATAAGTCTGCCTTTGGGGCATCTGACAACCAGGTGGGTTTTATGCTCTTTAGCGCCCAGTTCATCCACTAGAGATGAAGGAACTGCGATTCGTCCGCGCGGTAACAACACTTCTCCAACAACTGAAAATTCTTCTCAAACTCTGAAATACGGTTTCAGCTATTGAGGCAAGTTCTTATGCTGAGGGCGAAGAGCCTTGTACGATCACCTTCAACTTTTCAAGAGTGGTGTCAGCAAGAACTGCTGGTTTAAACTGTTCTTTCGCAAGCGATGTTGGTTTGACCATGCAAGCAATTTATTCCCCAAGATTGAAATCAGAGCCTGCCATATGGACAGGCAACTGCGAAAGAGCAATGGCTACTCTGTTTGATGAGTCCTTCTGGTACTCTGCCGTTACAATATCACAAGGTACCCTTGTGCACCAACGTGCTATTCTTATTTGGCGGCGGCCTAAGCCCTGCGACGCAAGAAGTGAAACGAGTCCCTGGTGATCTGTTAGGAGAGCGAAGCTTCGCCCCACAGCTGAGCCTGCAAATTTTCACATGCCTAAATGCATGCAAGCGATCTTGTTTCACCAACTGTGTACTTACTCTCGACGCGGAACACGGCGTGCGTGATGCAGAAGCGATGGTACTTAGTGTATGATCGGTGAGCTGCGGCCGAACTGTTCCGCGTCGACATAAAGGCGCTTCAGTGGAAGTGATAATTGGAAGCGCAGGAAGAAACATGCGCATGGCGAGATCTCAGGGGAATGCCGAATGTTCCGCACGAAAACTTCTATTTACCTCGGCCGGCAAGGCGAATGCTTGCGGTTTTAAAGTAGACCTTTCATTGGATCAGCACGAACTGCAGCACGAAGTTGCTGTGGTATACCACTAACCCAATAAAGAATCGGAATTCGGCGGCGTTGTTTGGAGTTGGAGTTTCTAGAATCGCGCCTGACGTTCCTGGTAGAGGCGAAATACCAGGCACCTCCTTGTGTCCCAAAATTTCAAGCTGCTGAATTCTAAACACACCTTTACTGTTCAGGTTCATGCCTGTCTTCGAAACTCTGTAGCCCTGCCTCAAGGTTTTTTAGGTGCTCTTCAGACGATATATCTAACAAAATGACGTCGCAATGTAACAGGACACCAGCACAATGCGAAGAATGAGATACCTCATAATCTGGAAAGCTGCATGTGCTTATTCCAACCCGGAAAATTGCGTTTGAACTGGCACAGGTTACGATTTAAAACAAACGCCGACAAGCCCGCACTTCAGGATACAGGTTAAGTTGGTGATAGGCCGAAGGTAAGTCGAACATGAAAAATTCTATTGCCCCACAAAGCATGAACTGCTGATCTATGTGCGACAGCGGGAAGCTCTGCGTAAAAATCGGCTTTTTAGGTTTGCGTAAGTACACACAAAGCCTAATACTGCCTTCTTTCTTCTCAATGGCTACAATAGGGGATACCCGTTTTCCCGCATTGATACCTTCAGTTATGGCCAAGCTTTCCGAGCACTGCAGCTCGGAAGACATGAGTGGTCGTAATATCAGAGGCAAAAGGGGAAGTTTTGACAATACCGGCTGAAGACCCGCACGTGTGCTGATCCTGTGGACAAAACCTTTTGCAAGATCCAGCTCATTTCAGAAGAGGAAGCGAAATTTGGCTAAAGGGCTGGTAACAAGTCCGCAGACGGCTCCAACAGACATCTCAAAAAAATTTCGCCATTCTCTACCCCCTTGGTTTGAAAGCACGGCAGCTGGACCCTTCAATGCGCAGCTTTAATGCCCTAATTCATGTAAGCCTATGAGGGAAGTGCCCTGTTTGACGACATAAAACAAAGATGTGCGCCACGATTAACGACGCACACTTCACAAAAACACAACCAGAAACCAAAATTAGTCGTTCAGAATAATCCAGAAGGGTTACACGGGAGAAGGGGCACACTGGAAAAATTCTGATGGAAGACCTTCCCCGAAATGATTGAAACCCAAGCGACAGAAGCGACTAACACTTTTCAAGTGACCTGCTTGACTAGAATGGTAATGTGTACGGCAGATGGAAGAGGCTGCTGATTTACAAGAACACGTAGTGTTCAATCTGTGGCGGGCTATAAGCTGAAACTGCGTTGACAAGGTTTCCGACCATTTCTGGTTGTAAATATTTTTTTTAAATACATGTACGCGCACAAAAGAAGCAATTGTTTTCTTTAGCTGGGCATCGTTGCCATGAATTGTGATGCTGGGTAGAAGCACACCGAAAACCATTGGTGATTATTCGCGTGTTTTTGCAAATTTCATAGACGGTGGTCTCGAGAAGGAGCGCGGTTCACATGCGTAATGGCTTATAAAGGTGACCGAATTGCGATGAACCCACCGTGAATACGGTGACGGTAATGACAAGCCGTGTTTTGTGCAACAGCGTGCAGGTAGTGGCTGGCGAGAAAGCGAAGATTCCTTCATTTCGGAAGCTCCTTGCTCTGACTCGCGAGAGCAACTGCTTTGTCAAACGGCGCCGAAGACCTAAGAGAGACGCTTCTGCATACAAATGCGAGAACACACCGGCAGCAAACTAGTCACGTAATCACTCCTCTGGGGATTTAAACCAACACATCGCGGCAAGCTTTCTAATTGCGGTCGCACTCTTGAAAAGACTCGCCTGGAGACTGAGTCCGGCTTTGATCCCGGTGTGGCTCGACGACAAGGTTGCAGGTGGTATCGAAGTGTCTGGCCAGTGTCGCTACTATGCAGGCAAAAACGTCTGACGTAGCTCCAGTACCTTTCTTCACCTCTGTCCTGTAACCTGGTAACCCGGTTACAGGACAGAACGTAACCTGCTTATACATCATATACTTTATATTTCCAAAACCCAAAAGGGTGGCTCGTAGCCGAGTGGTCTGGAGCACTCGATATGTAATTCTGCAATTCGTAAGTTTGTATCCAAGAGATTACATTTTTTTTCTGTAACTTGATTTCGTCGTAAGCGGTCGACATTTTCTATACTCATTTCACCATTTTTGCGCTGTACCCTTTATTCCTCCACAAGTGAGTTCGCAGAACGCGAGGTGAGTGACACTGACGCACTGGAGAGTTTTGGCTGGTGTGCTGTTTCCATAGGCACAGACTGCTTGCGGGCAGTGGAACCAGGCCAGAATCAATGGACTCTTGGCCAGATGCCAACACGATTTTTACGATACAGGCGTGAGTGAGGAAAGCTCAAAAAATGGGGGAACAGCGTATACAATTTGAGCATCTGTGGTGACGCGTAGAGCGTTGATCTTCTGCGTAGGCCTCCGAAATTGATTCCTGCGATTCCTAGCTGTATGGTAGGCTTATCGGACTCATTGTACTGCCGACAACATGTAAGAAGCGCGGTATGGTGATTACTGAGATATTGAGATAGCCCATCAGACGATAACGTCGGATGCCAAACATGTTTCGCAGAACCGAAACCTAAACTTGCTTAAATGCTGATCTTGTACATCGTCGAATGACGTAGCACCTTTACTGGGCCGTGCAGCTGCCGTAAACTGCGCATAATAGTTCTTTTTCTTTCGGGCCTTGTAAAATAAGTACCACATATCGTCTGGATAAACGATAAAAAGTGTTCATTCGAACCAGTCTAGGCAGTGCAAACTAAAACGGGAGCTTGACAAATTCGCTTTCGTGTCCCTTTAGGATACGTTGCGCAAATAAATACATACACAAGAGCACAGTGTCGCCAATGGAAAAACTGAAACCACTACTGCATACCTATGCACAAGTTGCAAGGGTATCTACGCAAACAAAAATGTTCAGGCAGTTCGATGAAGAACAATAATGACTGGCCACTCGTTAACAGGATTCATTTTATTTTTTTTAAGGCGACACCATTTCATAATGCAATATACCACGAGGGTAAGCGAAGCAAATCGTAGTTGTGCCTGGTCACGTGTGATTGAATGTTACACATTTACCAGAGATATTTCACTCGGTTTTCGGACGCCGGCAATTTCAAGTAAAACAAACCTTCACATCAAACAGTTCTCTTCAAGTCACTTTTGAAAATAGGTAGGTGAGACATCAATGAGAAATTTTGTTATATTTGGCTACTTAGGAGCATTATCAAAAAATAAATTTGACAAATTCAAACATTGTAAACCATTTTACCGAAGTGGTACCACTTTAATGTTTACTGGTATTTTTATCTTTGTTTTCTAGCAAGTGACAGTGGTTGGAAAGGCCGTGGTAAGCAAGAGGAATCACCCTGGGGAATAGCATTTTTTGGGTAGCAACTGGTTTGTGTACCGCATGAAGCCTTTTGGATACGCTAACAATAAAAGTAATCGTGGCTTGACTCCTGTTAATCTAAACTGATACTTATTTTAAAAATAAATGAACAAAAACCGCCTCTAAACTGAAAAACTTGAAATTGTGTTCGCTATGCCCATGAGCACTGGTTTAGCCCTACCTTAATTCAAATACAGAACCCCACTGCACTTAAATTAGTTGTTGCCATGGATACAATACCTCCAGTAGAAATATGGTAAAAATGGGTTGATTCAGGAAATAAAATATCGCAACATTCACAAATAAAGCATTGAAAGGTTGATTTTTATAAGAAGAAGAGGTGTACAGGCTCGTAAAAGCTTTTTTTAGAAACCGTCAGTAAACGCCACATATTTGAAGTGAGTAGCATCCTCAGTACTGTGTTTTCCAAAAATGCAAAAAACAGGATGCTGCAGGTAGTAAAATCTCTCCGCACAAGTGAAAATCTATGTGCACAAGCAACTGAAAGAGTTAGCGGTTCATCTACTTTTCATTACCTAGTCTTTATTTAGAAAAAGTGCAAGAAAACTGTCTCATCGGAAGTAATGAAAGTACTATACGTGAGGTAGTTAACTTTTTGTTACACAAGATTGTTCACAAGTATACTTTTCTCCTTGTTTAACTTGCTAAGGAATGGACGCATGTCATTCTCTTGTAAGAAGAGCTGAAATCAAAGAAACGTTGGCATGAACAGACGTGGGACAAGGCGAAAAAAGAATAAAACCCGCTGCCGCCGCCATTGCAACCTCAAGTTCCATCTCATCAACTAGTTGCGAATACTTTCCAGAATAATGGAATCTTTCCCCTTTGGAAGGCAGAAGTGCGCATTTATTTCTTGTTCTGTTTAGATGACTTCAAAAGCTATATTTTCGATTGTCTTTTTCAATTCTAAGCACTCGCCTACAATCAGTTGCAATCAATTAAAATCTGTTGTGCTAGAGGGCCCACTAATCCTGGATGTCACACAGCGGAATGCGACCTGTCCGGTGTACATAGTAGTGAATTGCATTGGATTGGTGTGTTGTTTCTGAGCAGCGCTCGATCTTTCTGAACAGTGCTGCAGGAAAATAAATGTCAAAATTCTTGGTATTATCGGCAAAGAGGACGAATCTGTGACCGATTTAGTCTCTAATGTTTGAGTTTGTAATAAATGAGCCTGCCAGTGACTGACATGAAAGCATGCCACCGAGGGCGTACACGGAATCCCGATAAATCTATCATCGTTGTCACTGCGGGTCGCACAACAAAGGGAACTCTGTTTTGAGAAAAAGCAAAAAATTGCGTCTCCCGAACTCTGATCGTCACCTCGGCAGCCCTGAACACGTTTGAACTTGAGTCCAGCATTGAAAAAACTTCCTGGAATGGCTGTTCGTAGGAAGTACAAGCAGCACTGTAAATAGGTATGGTCGTACAAGGGAAAAGTTTATGCCAGGGAACGACGATGCACCATCGGGCAAATAACATGCGAGAGTGACTTCACAAAGGTAATTTCACAGAAACAAATTCCCGCCCCTGAGACACTAGGCACAAATGGCGATGGTCCAGAGTCTAGCCACACCTGCAACGGTGCCGTTGGCTCTGCTGGAAAAAAGTGTGACTACAATTGCAGAAGCAAACATTCTTTTAGGTTTGCTTGGTGTTTAACCATACCATGAAAATTGACTATGTAGAGATAGTACCGCCAAGTTTCTTCAAGCCTAATGATAAATCGTACCAGTCTGCTCGGCATCTAAACGCACGGTCTGTTTTGAACAAAGAGGATCATGTGTCACTTCTATTAGGCCAATTTTACTTTAGATTTCACATTGTGATGTTGACTGAAGCTTGGGGCAATGACACCAGCAGCACTCTTGAGCTACCCAGTTACAAAGGATTCTTTCTGAATCGTGCTACCAAGCATTGTGGGGAGTGGCAATTTATGTTACTACTGACACGAAAACAGACGTAGTAGACGCTTTCAGCTAAATAACTCCCGACTACGGGATCCTGACATTGCAATGCAAAATTGAGATCATCTTCGTTCTCTACCGGCCCCAAAATGGTGATACCGCACGATTTAGGAGTGTTTATGATGAGCTTTTGTAATACGTTCGCAAGAACCATTTTGACTCATTTCCAGCAGTGATTTCAACGAAGTCTTGCTATTAAGGAATTTAATGAAACTGAACAGGCATCCGGTTTCTTTAATTTATTTACCACCCCTACGTTTATTACTAGCACAACTACAACTGCTCTTGATTAGTTCATTACAAACGCCGAAAGTAGTGCAAGCATTGATGCGACCATGGTGGCTTTATATGTCAAAGACCTCTGCCAAGTATTTAGTTTTACTGCACAAATTTTGGTCATTTAAGGGAATAATGAGTGTATTACGGTGCGGAGCATTACAAACCATGCACTAGAATAATTTAAAACTTACATCAGAAAGTATAACCGGTCACCCGTGCTAAACAGAAAGGATGTCATTTAGACGTATGGCACTTTTAATTGAAGGCTTTGTGCACATTTATGAATTGTAGATTCCAGAAAACATGGACGCCTTGGGGCAACCAAGGACACTTAAAAATGATAAAAGAAAAAAACGCCGTTTTTCTTTGTTGCTGCGCAAATGTTACGAGGATGGTTCCAAATAGATCAAAAGACTACATAATCGGCTCACCTCGGAAATACGGCTCGCGAACATGTATTGTTATCAGAAGTTGTTTCTTGATATTCCTGGACAATGTCCTGACGTGGCAAGGAGGTAGGCGCCACTATAAATTGTTTGGGGGTAGGCGCCACTATAAATATGTTCTTGAAATGCTTACTGTCAATTTCCAACAACTAGAAGCGCGAAAAATTGCTGAATATTTCAATTTTATTTGGTAAAAAGCACTCCCCCATGCAAGAGCTCCGTAGAAACAACGAGTACAGGGTTATGTCACTTTCCAATTAGCATTTTCTTTGATTTGACTGATGAACGAGAGGTGTACAGCACAATTATGTCATTGAAAAATAGCCGAGTGTTTGACAATAATATTTCAAAAAATAACTTCTAAATATATATGGAATTCATTGTTCTCGCATATACGGATATCTATGATTGGTTAATGGAGCCGGGTGTGTTTCCTGATGCTATAAAAAAAGCAAGGGTATCATTAATTTACATAGGTATAGATCGGAATGTGCCCTCAAATTATAGACGCCGATTTATCATTCCTGTTTTGTCTAATGGCCTGTAGAAAATAATTTCTGCCCGAATAACAAAATTTTATCAGAAATACACGAGTCCAATACACATTTTTATTATATTCTGATGATAGCACACTGCTTCTGGCTGGTGCTGATTCAGATGAGCTGATCACAAGATCGAATTCAGTGCTCGCTAAACAGACACAATTGTCGAAATAAATAGTGTACGGCCCGTGAGCAACGGGTGAATCGGGACGTTTATTCGGCGATCCAGTGGGTTCCGAACACCGTACCGAGAGCGATGATGATGATGCACGAGGGAAGACGATTGGGTAATGTTAATGAGAATGATAATGTCACGGCGAGGAGTGAATGGGGGAGATTGCCCAGAGTGTATGAAGAGTCCCTAAGAGTGTCCAGGCCGTGGTGACACGACATACGCGCTCACAATAATGTCCCCTCCGAGTGAAGGCGGGCGCCTGACCGTCAATGTCATGAAGTACGACGCACAAAAGGTTTCAGCCGTGACATGTGCACAATTTCTGTGCCATGGTATCGACGGTCCAAGGGACCTTGACTAGGCGTGACACGATAGTTGACAGGGGATGTTCTTCAAGAACCGTGTACGGGCCTGTAAAACGGTGAAGAAATTTGTCACAATGTCCTGGTCTTCGACTGGGCGTCCAAAGTAAGACCTCGTTACCAGGACAGAACCAAACAGTACGGTGGCTGGCGTCGTAGCGGTCCTTGCGGTCCTGCTGGCTGGCTTCACTCTGCAGACGAGCCACTCGACGGCAATAATTTACACGCGAGAGGAACTGTTCTGAGGAGGGGATTGAGGTTGACACGGGAGCCGATAAAAATGTGGTGTGCACAATGAACGATGGGTCGTGGCCTAATACCAGGAAATATACCAGAAATACCAGGAATACCAGGAAGCCGGTGGTCCATTGAACTGCAGTATTATAAGCAAACGTAACAAATGGAAGAAATGTGTCCCAGTTGGTGTGATCCGGTCGAATGTACATAGAAAGCATATCCGAGAGTGTCCGGTGAAATCTTTCAGTGAGGCCGTTCGTTTGCGCGTGGTAGGAGGAAGTGCTTCTGTGGACTGTGTTCGAAGCACGAAGTACATCTTCAACAGCACTGGACAGAAAAACCCTGCCACGATCACTCAAAAGAACACGAGGGGCCCCACGGCGCAAGAGTATTGCGCGCAGGAAGAAGTCTGCGACCTCTGCTGCGCAGCCAGGGCGAATTGGCGCGGTTTCTGCATAACGTGTTAGGTGGTCAACTGCTGTCACAATCCACCGATATCCTGCAGCCTGTACAAGGAAGAGACCCGTAGAGATCTATACCAACCGTTTGGAAGGCATAGACGGACACGGAAGCGGCTGCAACAGTCCGGCAGGCCGGGATGTGGATCTCTTAGCGCAGCTGGCAAGATGGGCACGAGGTGATGTACCGGGCAACGCAGGTGGACAGGCCGGGTCAAAACAAACGACTGCAGATTTGCTCGTAGGTTTTGCTGAAGCCTAGGTGGCCGGCTGTGCCATCGTCGTACAGGGCTTCCAGTATCTGCGCACGGATGGAGCGTGGCGCAACGGGAACCCATCGGTGGCTAGAAGAGAGATGAGTGGAACGGTACAAGATGCCGTTCAAAAACTTGAATTGTTGAAGCTGTCGACGGGACCTACTTTATGGAGGAGGACATGATCCGGTAAGCTAGTCGATCATTCTACGGCAGTCTGTGTCGGCCCTTTGAAGAGAAGGCAGGCCCGAGAGGTCCTCAACTGCTACACGATTGACAGGTGCGATGGGAAGGACCGTGTTGAGGGGTAATGACGCGGAAGTCTTGTTCGACCCCAGAGGGCAACGAGAAAGTTCATCCACATCCTGGTGCTTTTTCCAGGACCTGTATGTGACAGTAAAGTCATACTCTTCGAGTCGAATAACCCATCGACCGAGCTGTCCTGATAAATTTTTCAGCGTCTGCAACCAGTACAGACGGTGGTGGTCGGTCATACTGTGAAGTGGTGGCCGTAGAGGTAAGGTCGAAATTTTTGAACGGCCCAAACCACAGCGAGACATTCTTGCTCGATGATTGTGTAGTTTTTCTCGGCGGTGCTTGGGGTACGACTTGCGTAAGAAACAACCCTTTTTCGGCGTTTATCATCAGACTGCAGCAGCACAGCACCGATTCCGTGGCCACTGGCATCCGTGTGCAGAATAATAGGGCGAGACTCATCAAAATGGCATAGTACCGGCCCTGAGGTGAGCGCGTGCTTGAGTTTTCGGAAAGCTTCCTCACAGTCGTCTGACCAAACTAAGGGTGTTCCGGAGTGAAGTAGCTTGTTGAGGGGCGAAGCAACTCCAGCAAAGTTGCGGACAAAACGGCGGAAGTAAGACGCTAGGCCAAGAAAGCTGCGTAGGGCTTTTTGCTGTTGTGGCCGTGGGAAATTGATGACAGCAGCAATCTTGTCTGGGTCGGGCCGAATCCCCTCATTGCTGACTACGTGGCCTAGAACCTTTATGCTTCTTGTGGCGAAACGGCACTTCTGGTGTTCAAATGAAGACCCGCATTCGTGAGGCTTGTAAGAACCTCATCTAACCGTTTCAAGTGCTCAGTGAAACTTGAACAAAAAATAACGATGTTGTCCAAATAACAGAGGCATGTTCTCCATTTAAGGCCCCGAAGAACGTTGTCGATCATTCTCTCGAAAGTCGCAGGAGCGTTACATAGTCCGAAAGGCATTACAGTAAATTCATATAGTCCATCAGGGGTGAAAAATGCTGTCTTTTCTTTATTGGCCTCGTTCATTGGAATTTGCGAATAACCTGAGCGGATGTCAAGGCTGGAAAAATATTCCGCTCCTTGTAGGTAGTCTAGGGCATCATCGATGCGAGGCATCGGATATACATCCTTTCGGGTAATTCTATTGAGTCCGCGGGAATCGATACAAAATCGAACGGATCCGTCTTTTTTCTTAACGAGGACCACGGGGGACGACCAACGGCTGTTTGATGGGCGGATAATTTTGCGTTGAAGCATATCGTCAACATTCTCACTGAATGACTTTTCGTTCGGAAGAAGACACACGGTAAGGACGGCGGCAAACAATACGGGATCCATCTGTTTCGATTCGGTGCGTTGCGACAGAAGTTTTGCCAAGCGTAGTACAATTACAATCAAATAAGGATTTGTGTTTGTTCAGGAGGTCTAGTAAAGACCCAGTTTGTGTGGGGGAGAGATCAGAACTGATTGTGGCAGATAGAGCCGGGTGCAACGGTTTAGAGGGAAAACTTGGGCAGGAGGAACAGCGCACAAGACAGATGGCGATCACGATGCTTCTCGGGAGAAACCGAGCACAGGAAAGGATGAGTACGTCCCTATCACGACAGTTGCCACCGCGAACGGAAATTGTGGTCTTAGGACCAGGTTTGAGGAATAAATCGGCACTTGCCACGAAGCACTGCTGCTTGACGTCAGGAACATCCGTATAGTCCGTTGCGGTGATTACAATGTCGGGGTATAGGCAGGAGATGACCGCGGATGCCTATGATAGAAAGTTCCATCCCAGAATGAGTTTGTAGCGCCCTCTGGTTGGCGCTCTTAGCCCGCGCCTTGGCGCCGGCTATGAAAGAGGAGAATAAAGAAACGAGCGGCGCGTGCTTGGTGCGCCAGCACGGCACGGGCAGTTCGATTCCGAAAGCCTGCCACGCTGGTACTTGCTCTCTTGCGCTCCGCTGAGACCCCGCGGTTCTCGACAGGGGTGATTCCGGACTAAGAAATGACCGACCCCAGCAACCTCGCACCCTCGGGCCCTCTTTTGCCTGACGTTTCCTCGCGGCCACCGGACGTCGCAGTCATACACCTCCGTCTGCCCACCTTCGTGCGCAAGAGCCCACACGTCTGGTTCGCCCAGGTCGAAGCCGTCTTCGATCTGCACCGCGTCACTTCGGAGATTACTCGGTTTCGCCACTTGCTTTGCAACCTACCTCCGGAGGTGGCTGATGAAGTGGCAGACGTCATCGGTGCACCTTTGAACGATGCTCCGTACCAGCGGCTCAAGCAGAGTATTCTGGACCGAACCACGGCGCCTGAGAGCGCGCGCCTCCGGCACCTGCTCACCCACGAAGAGCTTGGAGATCGCCGCCCTTCCCAGCTGCTCAACACCATGCGACAGCTCGTGGCCGCGAGCAACGTGGACTCCAACGGTGCCCTTTTAAACGAACTCTTTCTGCAGCGCTTGCAACAGTCCACTCGCATAGTTTTAGCTGCTGCAGAGGACTTGACCCTCGACCGCGCCGCCGAGCTTGCTGATAAAGTTCACGACGCGACTTCTCCCTCAGTCACCCCCCTCGCTTCGACAGCAGAGTCATCGGCCGTTTCCCGCTTAGAGACTCGGATTGATCAACTCGCCACTTCCATTGAAGCGCTTCGGACGTCCTCTGATCGCCGATGCGGCTCCTAGCTACGTCCTAGCCGCCATTCGTCTTCCCCGGGTGGTTCTTGTTCGCTCAGCCTTCGAAGCTCGGCTATCTGCTGGTACCATCGCACTTTCCAGCACCGCGCCCGTCACTGCACTTCCCCATGCAGCTGGTCGGGAAACGCGCCGCGAGATCATTAATAGCAGCAAGCGACCTCGCCTTACAATGTCACGGCGAGGAGGGAATGCGGGAGATTGCCCAGAGTGTATGAACAGTCCTTAAGAGTGTCCAGGCCGTGGTGACACGACATATGCGCTCAGAATAATAATAAAGTAATAAAAAACAAAACAATTTTATTCTGTGCCAAAAACAAAAATATTCTTGCCCCATCACAGGCAATGTTTTCAATATCAGCAAATAGAATTTATTCAGGCGAACAAAAATTTATGTGTGTACTCTTCGTTCAACTTGAGCTGGGATGCTCATGTTGAATAACTCTGTCAAAAGCTATGTGCAGTACAGCTTTATTATTGCGTTGTGGTTTCATACTGCCACAATTAGCTAAAGTACGAGTGATTTACGCTTTATTCCTGTCACAATAAATAGTCACCTTGTGTGGGCCCCACAACTAAAGCGAATACGAATGGAATCCAAGTGAGGCAAAAAATATCGTGCGGCACATTGGCAATCTCGAATGCATGTCCACTACAGAAATGCTTTTTTAACATACAACATTTCTCGCGTTGACCAAATATATGAATTTTGTTGGTTGAGCACGATGTATTTCTCTTCTGTTGCAGTAGTAAATTTAGTAAAATCTCTTGCATGCTTAGGGCACAAGCAAACTGATGCACGCACCTGAAACACTGACGTATGGACGGTACCGCATTTACGAACAAATTCTAAACCGCAATCTGTAAGACATAACCTCCAAGTAACATTTAACAAATACAAACAAATCACAAGTTTGTCCAAGAAACAATTACTTCATTCTTTGTAAGATTGTAAGTGTAGGATTTCCTTGTGGTTGCATTTTTCCTTACGTTTGTTGTATTGCTGAAGGAATTATAAGGTATTGTATTGCATATCTGGTATATACCCGCGAAATACACGGTCCTGTATCTTGCGATTTCTATGCTTGAGCTATTAAAGTGTTTTAAATATTCTGCTCTCTAACAACGTGTATTTTTTTTCCAAAAGTACGTGTTGTTTTTCATGCGTTGTTGACTGCACCTGCTTACTTTTCTCTAGCCTATGTCAAGCTACTGCAGTAGATTATAGCTAAGGAACCGTCCAGCGTTTCTGGAAAGAAAATTTGAATTGATTTGATGTAATTGTAAGGGCATGAAGGCTTTTAGTAACAGTAACAACAAATGGATACACAGATTCCCTCTTGTGAATTATTAATGTACTAGTCTTGATAAAAAGCAATATAGAAAAACTGCCCACATATTGGCAAGTGCAAACTTGTATTCTCTGTGCCTCTAAAAACTTATTTAACCTCACCTTTTTTCATACACAAAACCTCACTACATCTAACTCAGTTGTGGCCCTTGATACAATACATGCATGTGCAAAGGGATAGCAAATGTTGAAAATAAAATCAATTTTTGCTTGTAAGTGCAACTGTACCCCATTATTGTCGCAGGATTCTTGGCTCACATAGAGGACAGTTTCGAGTAGGCAAAACTTTTGTTGCCTCTATCAGTCACAACACTACAACACTGTCAAGTACTAATGCTCTGAAACAAGAATAAAAGCCAGATTATCAGCTGCACCCATTTTAAAGAGCCTCCCCTATCCACTAGCCAATGTTCCACAGATTCTCAGGTGAAACCCAAGCGAAATTCCAGGCCCGATGCAATTAAGCAATTTTTAACAAAGTGTGCATTCACAAGTGGTAATATTATTTTTCTTTTTAACTAACAAGTATTCAATCTAAATATAAACTTAACACTTCGCTTGTTTTGTTTACAGCAGTTCAAGGGGCTGCAGCATAAATAACAAACTAATACTACGAGAACTAAGTAAACTGCTCCTTAAATGTTGCAAAAAGTCAGAACTCTGAAATTAGAGTCTTCTTTTGTGGTATGGCTAACTAATTGAAGCAAAGCAGCAAAATCTCCCAGAAAAAAAAAACATTTTAAGATCCCCTGAAGTTAGTGAACACTGAAAGTGTTCGGAAACACTTAGGCACAATTTTACATATATGACAATTTCTTTATTGGTAGTATCTAAGGCACCTGGGGTAAATACTTTATTGTGGTTCGCAACTAGCCATTGTTTGGAACTCATGCGGTCAAAAGGTGTTAGCATGAATATAAAAACATGTTAAAATATTTTCTTGCTTTATTTACCTAAAATGTTTATTTATGTTTCCCAAAACACAATAACAAAGACAATTATCAGCCATTGTCAATAGCTCAGCTGATCGGTTGGCAATAAAAAAATAAAGCAACTACCACAAAGGAACCTTTATTCATCAAAAGAGAATTCATTCTCTTACTGGCGCCTGAACAAAAGTGTATTAAAATATCTGAAGAAAGCTCCACCCCAGCTTTCTGCTGAAAATGTCAAAGTATAACAAGACCGCAACAAAATCGTTTAGCTTCACATAAAAAATTTGCTGTGCAACAACATTTACGATTTGTACAGCACATTTCTCAATTTATTGGCCCAGTCAGTGGATAAAAAAAACGGTTCTACTACTTACTTTTTTGATATGATATAATGGAAGGTGAATTCATAATCAAAGAGATCTCTACCACCAAAAATTTTTAAACATAAACAGATGAAAGGAAATAAATGGGCACTTGTTAAATGCATTCCGTTTATTTTATTTCGCGAGTATTACACGAATATATTAAACGAAATCCATTACCAAGGTTGACTTGTGCTAATTCCATTTTCAACAAGATTTCCATCCTCTGTAATGTTTCGAAATATTTACGAATTGCTCATGCCTAAAGTTCACTGTTGTTGCGGTAGTTGTAGTTGAAAAAATATTCATAAAGGTAATACTGATGTATGTAGACTGTAAAGCTCTCGCAAAACTATATAGCAATATTTTCATGTAGACAGTATACGTGCCCCTACCTCTTTCTCTACTGCTTTTACTAAACTTCAAATATTTAAATGCACACCGTTAATCAAGCAAAAGCTATTTCAATAAACATTACAGTTGCTCCCTAAGTTGCAAGGAGCTGCTCCCTTCAGTAGCATTATTCCGTCAATATTTACAAAGTTTTGCATTTGTTCAGCTTTTTACATTACCCAAACAACATTTTTGTATCAAATTCTTTTATAAGTCACCCTCAATTGTTTACAGATTACAGTGTCAATTTGAGTGGTGTATATGTGATTCCTCTGAATATACACTTTATTGCCAATGCTGCCTTTTACCGGAAAAAAATGCACGTTAAGATTTTAAAACACGATACAAGCAATAAATGTTGATGTACTTCCATGGAAGTTTTGCAGAAATATACCACTTACAAAAGCTTTTCAAAGAGAACCACTTTTAACTCTCAAGTAGCTTTCCTGGCCAGTACTGTCGATTGTTCCAGTGTAGAATTTGCGAAAAGGTAAAAACGATCTAGGCTGGTCAAGAACAACTTTCTATTTTTAACAAATAAAACCTTAATACCCTGAAATCTTGTGTTTTATTACCTATGTTATTGAACAAGAGGATACGTCAGACGAAGCAATTTTGTTCCCTGGCTTCATGTGAAATCTCAATTTACATATTTACCGCAATGATTCCACTCAGTTCTATGATGGCGGCGATAAGAAGTATAATGAATAGTCCCTTTAAAACCTTTCTCTTGATGTCACTTATCGAACTTTATGGGTGATATACCATTGGGGGAACTTGTATTGTTAGCCAATTTAGGCGAAATTAAAAAATAAAATACACAAGTCAACACTCTGCAGCAGTTTATTATATATGTATCACTTGAATGTTTACTCGTGCATTTATCCTATTTTTTCTAGCAACTGACAGCGGCTCGAAAGGCAGTGGTAAGCAAGATGAATCATCCTTGCAAATTGTTGTCGTGTGTGTTGTGTTTTAGGGCACATACACAACTTAGGCTGTCATGGGCCAAACAGAAGGTTTTGTGTATTTTGTGGATAATAACGGTTAAAGCACGTTACACCTTTACAGCTTGCTTAGAAGCCCTGCTTCTTTTATAAAACTAAAAACGGAGGAAATTTTAACAAGTGCGTTTTCTCCTAAAAGTAGACTGGGGTGAAATAGAATGTGTTCGTCGTAGAACAGCCTAAAATGCTTTTATCAGAGGACCACAAATTTCGTACATGAGAGTAACATGTGGTTTACTGTTAGCTCTTGGTCGCATTCCTCACATCTAGGTTCATCTTCTTTCATTAGAAGGAAGTTATGTGTCAGGTGTGTATGTTCGATGCGGAGACGACATAAAATGACTTCTGTGTAGCATTCCTCATGTTTGCTTGATTCCCACTCTTCTATAGTGGGTTTAACTATGTGAAGTTTGTTTGTTTTGTTATCCCATGAGGACTGCCATGTTCATCTGAGTTTACTCCGTATAAACTTCATACATTCGTTATGAGGAATATGTACTTGTGTTACTGTTTTACTACCAGCCTGTGCAGCACATGCATCGGCTCTCTCATTACCATTCATCCCAAGATTGCTAGGAACCCAGCACAACTTAATTTCCTGTCAATGTGTTTTTGCTGTCGCTAAATTGTGTATTATGTCTCATATTATGGGTTGAGCTGCATTTTTGTAATGTAGAGCAGTGATGGCGCTGAACGAGTCTGTGTAGATAACACTTTTCGGAATGCTTTCCTTCCTCATTCTTTCCACAGCCACAGCAATTACATAGGACTCCGCTGTGAAAACCGAGGCGCACGGAGGTAGTCTGATCACCATCTCCTGTTTACCTTGTATTATTGCACTCCCAGCATAGCATGCTGTTTTGGAACCGTCTGTGTAAAATGAGGTGTAGCCTTTGTATTTTTCGTTCAGTGCCAAAAACTCCTGTAATATGTGTTTACGCGGTGTTTTCTTTTTTTGAAAGTGTGTCAGTGTAAAATCGCACAGAGCAGAAAATGTATACCAAGGTGGTAGTTGTTTTGTTCTTTGGGCAGTCCCAGGTAATGTGTCCAGCATACTAAGTTCTAGGCATTTCTCTTCAAACCGAAGGAGCAATGGTCTAATAGCTTGGGGTCTGTTATTATAGTGTCCTAGATTGGAATTTCGCGACTATGGGATAGCACAGATGTTTCGGTAGTGAACGGATCTTTAGGATGTATGACCACGTGAGCATGAGTCTTCTGTATGTAAGTGGTGGTTCATTGGTTTCAACATAAAGACTGCTAATGGGTGATGTCCTATATGCACCAGACGAGAGTCGTAAACCTAAATTATGCACCGGATACAGTCGTTTTAGGTAGGACTGCCTTGCTGTGCCATACACAATGCAACCATAGTCTAAGCAAGAGCGCACAACGGAGCGATAAACTTGTAGGAGACATGACCTGTCGGAACCCCAGTGTTTACGAGACAGAACCTTAAGTATATTTAGAGCTACGGATGCTTTCTTTTTCAAGATATTGATGTGAGGCAGGAAGGTGAGTTTTTTGTCAAATGTTATGCCGAGAAATTTGGGTTCATTTTGTGTGGGAGAATTTATTTTTATTAGGTTTAGGGTGGGGTCTGTCTGCAGGCCACGTTTTAGGGAGAAAAGAATAGCGACTGTTTTGTGTGGTAAAAACTGGAAACCATTTCTGTCTGCCCTTGTTGCCAGTTTATTTATAATCAACTGTACTTGCCTCTCGCACGTCGTTACGTTGGACGATGTGCAAGCTATTTGAAGGTCGTCAACATAAACAGAATACATAATTGACCTTGGAATTATTTTGGATATGGAGTTCATTTTGGCGACAAACAGTATTGTGCTAAGAATACAGCCCTGAAGGACCTCGTTCTCCTGTACAAAATACCTCCACAGGGTTGAGCCCAGGCGCACTTGAAATGAACGATTTGTCAAGAAGTCATTCAGGCAGTTCAGCATTCTTCCACGTATGCCTAATTCTACTAAATCCCGCATTATTCCAAACCTCTATGTAGTGTAATAGGCCTTCTCAAGATCAAAAAAGACAGCAAGACAGTGTTGTTTGTGTATAAATGCTTCTCGTACGGCATTTTCGAGGCGGACAAGATTGTCAGTTGTTGAGCATGCTTTTTTGAAGCGGCACTGGTGAATGTCTATATGTTCATTTGATTGTAAGACAAAATTTAACCTGGTATTCACTAAAAGTTCAAACGTTTTGGCCAGACAGCTCGTAAGGGCTATTGGTCTATAACTAGTAGGGGAGGTTGGTGGCTTTCCGGGATTTAAGAATGCTACAATAAAAGCTTTTTTCCAAGCTCCCGGCATTTTTCCCGAAACCGAAATTTTGTTCAAAAACTTCAGAAGTGCTTCTACAGCAGGACCAGATAGATGAGCGAGCATTTCGTAATGTATATCATCTGGCCCGGGGGCACTCTGCTTACCAGCCAAAAGAGCTCGTTTTAATTCTTGGAATGTAATTAAAGTGTTGTATGTTTCGTTTGTGCCACCACATGTTGGCAGTCGTTGTTTCTCAGCTCTGTTTTTATACTTTAGGAAAGCTTGTGTGTAGTGTGCGGAACTTGATACTTTGGCGAATTGTTCACCCGGTATATGTGCCTGTTCTTCCATGCTTGTTTGCACATCTGGTGCTGTTAAAAGGGGAAGTGTGTAGGGGGAGTACGTCCCGTTTAGCTTATGAATTTGCGTCCGTACCTTCTTTGATGTTACGCAGCTGTTTATGGACGAGACATAAATTTGCCATGAGGCTTTCTCAGCTTTTTGGCGAACGTACCTTGCCTTAGCTCGTACCTTTTTAAAATTTAATAAATTTTCCTGGATTGGGTACCTTCTAAAGACTCCCCATTATTTATTTTGCTGCTTTTTTGCCTCCTTACATTCTTGGGTCCACCATACTTTGTGGTTCTGCCTCACCACTCCCGTAGACTGTGGGATAGCTATGCGTGCAGCATTAACAATGCGGGATGTAAACACTTCATTCAATTCGTCAATACTGAGAGTGTCTGAAAAAACTTGTTCTAAATTTGCTTCGGAAGCAAAAAGTCCCCAATCGGCAAACTGAAGTTTCCACCTGCTTGGTTTCGTCGGGATAATGGTTGGTGATGATGTTATGCTAATGAGTACAGGTAGATGATCACTCCCATATGGGTTGTTTATGATATCCGATTTGAATTCGCTAAAAAGAGATGGTTAACTCAAGGATAAATCTAAGCAGCTCATCTTTCCTGAGCTTGGTGAACAGTGTGTAGGCTTGCCAGTATTCAGTAAGCAGACATTATTGGTCAAAATGAAATATTCTAAAATCTGGCCTCCTACATCAGTTTTTTCACTTCCCGAAAGGATGGGTGGGCATTAAAATCACCTACTATTAAGAACGGTTCTGGTAACTGATTTACTAAATCTTCTGGATCAAGCAGTGTTACAGTGAGTTGTGGTTCCAAGTACACACACCAGACTGTGATTGTTTTGAATACAAGCATGGTGGCAGCCGCTGCTTGTAGTCAAGTTTTTAGTTTGTGTTTTGGAGCTGCAATACCATTTTGCACAGTTATGGCGACACGACCAGAGAGCCTATTCGCCTGCTCTCGGTCACAACGAGAGACCTGGTATCCTTTCAGTATGTTCTTATGCTTACGACCCAAGTTTCTTTCCTGAACGCACAAGACTGCAGGTGAATGGGTCGCGAATATTTCTTTCACGTCATTTAAACTATTTAAAAGTCCTCTACAGTTCAAGTGGACTAGGAATGCCAGGTTATATATGTATCAGGTGAAAACTACGTTTTCGGTACCGTGATACGGTTTTTGCCTTTCTTTCCATTTTCAAGGGAGTTCCGCCGCACCACCGATGTAGACGGCCGAGAACCTCCCCCAGTTGTGTCTATGGTCTCCTCCGAGACGCTGGAGGTTCGTGCAGAATGCACGGGTGTTGAAGAGTTGGACCTCGCCGTGTGCAGTGAGGCCTTCGGTACTGCCAAACCAGGGGTCCGTGCAGCCCACTTTGGGAGTGGTGGAGCAGCACTAGCTGCCTCCACCGTGGACGCGGGGGGCCTTGCCTCAGCCTCACTCTGTGTGGCTTCAGCAGGCGCCGAAGACAGCAGTGATGCCCCGCCCTGTTGCACCACAACGGAGTAGGATCGGGTATGCGCTAGTGTCAGTCGCCTCCCTGCTTCGCGAAATGTAAAGTTTTCAGTCACTTTCAGCGTGATGATCTCTTTTTCTTTTTTTCCACGCTGGGCAAACACGAGAGTATGCTGCGTGGTTGCCCTTGCAGTTCACACAGAGTTGTTGTTCAGATTCACAGTTCTCAGCAAGGTGTTCAATGGAGGCACATTTCGAGCCGGTGTCTTCGCCCCGGCAGCTTAGCGAGCCGTGACCGTATTGTTGGCACTTGTAGTATCGGCGAGGATTTGGAATATACGGTCTCAGTTTCATTTTTTTTATCCTACCTCTACGCATTCTGGAAATATGCTGAATGCGAAGGTAAGGGCGATGCGTTTATCTGGATTTCTTTGTTTTCTCTTTTGATTTTGATTCTATACACATTTGTGACGTTCTGTTTTTTCAGACCTTCCAGAAGCACCTCTTCAGACACGTACTTCAGGTCGTCATCGGAGATGACTCCGCGGACCGTGTTGAGTGACTTGTGTTCGCTTACAGTTATAGGGATCTCACCAAAAGATGTTAGTCCTGGCAGTTTGTCACACTGGTGTTTGTAGAGCAGTTCAAGTAGGAGGTATCCATTAGCTAGTTTTTTTACTTTGTAGCCTTCGCCAATGGTGGCAGTTAGGGTTTTTGCGACAAGAAATTGTGAGACAAGTCGGGCAGTTTTTTCTTCATCATTACTGTGAACCACGTGCAAGCGTGGGAAGTTGGTAACGTTCTTCGTGAAAAACTTAGCAGTTACGTCGGTGCCCCCTCTTTTACGAGAGTGATCAGTTGCGCGAAAAAAAGCAGCGATAAAATGAAAAATCTGTTCGGCCATGGTACCAGCCGCCCACCATGGAGCCCGACAAGGGGACAGTACAGGAACTCGCGAGCAAGTCCTGCCCACGTCAGCTGTACACCACGACTATAACCTAATATGGCTGAACTCACGGTAGTCGCCACCGCAAGGTTAACCCTAGCCGCCAGAAAAAAAAGGAAACTGAGAAAGAATGAGACGACAGGAAAATTGTTAGAAAGGAAAAGGAAAGCGAAAGGTGAAGGAGAGGACAGGAAAAGGCGACTGCCGATTCCCCCCCGGGCGGGTCAGACCGGAGGTGCAGTCTACGAGAAGCGGAGGCCAAAGTGGTGTGTTGCCTTCGCCAACGGGCCTTAAAGGTCCAAGCACTCGGCGTCGGCTCAACCACCAGGACCCTCTTTTACCCGGTCACGGCGCTGCCACGCACGGCTAAACGTGGGTGCTCGGGGTCCGTGGTGTCGCACAGTACACGCAAACATCTGCTTAGCAGGTGCCCCCTGCGTGGCATCCTTGCAACATTCATTAGATAGCTGATGCACAGTGCAGGATATGTACGGGTTTAGATACAGCAGCCACGAATGGATTCACAGCGTCCCTCATGTGTAAAATAAAATGACTATTCATAGTAAAAAGCAATACAATAAAAACTGTCTACATATTGACAAGCTCAAAATGGTATTCCCTGCGCCTCTAAAACCTGCTTTAGCCCTACCATGTTCCATAAACATAACCTGGCTGCGCATACATTAGTTGTTGCTATTGTCACAAAACATACAAAGGGTAGAGGGATTGCAAATCTTGAACCTAAAATAAAGTTTTCGGTGAATATCCAACTGTATCCTATTTTTGTGGCAGAAAAAGTGGCTCACAAAAATATAGATTTGAGTACACAAGACGTAAGTTGCCACTATCAATAACAACACTACAACGCCGTGAAATATTATTTTGTGACACTAGAATATACTAGACTATCAGTTCGGCCTTTTTGAAAGAGCATCTTCTGTATACTAGCCAATGTTTTTTCGATTACCAAGTGAAACTCATGCCAAATTCCATGCCAAACGCAATTTCAGTAAATGTAACAAGTAGTGCATTCACAAGTGTTAAAATTCATCCACTTCTTTTTCAGTAACACGGATAATATCTACAAATAAATGTAAGTAATACTTGGATTTCTTTCTTTATTACAATTCAGGTACGACAGAATGTAATATTGATATATCAGGACTACTAAACAAACTTTCCCATGAAATGTTTTAAATCTTCAAAATTCTCAAAATACAGTTCTCTGATGGTCGTATCGATATCTGAATAAAGCAAAGCAGATAAATCTCTCACAACAAACGCTGTTTAACATCTTAGGTTTTGAAGATGTTAGGTTTTTAAGATTATTTAAGACCTTAGATGTGTAAACGCTGATACAGTTTGGAATTACTTGAGCATAATTTTTCGTATAAGACCTCTCTTTTTTATATATAAATAAAATTTTATGTGGTAAAAAATTATTGCGGTATGCACCGAGTAAATATTTGTAACTGAGAACATGTTAGATTTAAAGTCCAGCTGAAATATTCTTGTGCTTGATTCACTGAAAATATTTATTTGGTGATTGCCAAAAGACAATGACAAAGAGAACTATTCGCGATTGTCAATATCTCACGCGTTCTGTTAGCAATGAAATGAAATAAAGCAACTACCGCAAACCAACATCTATAATTAAAACAGAAATTCTCTGACTGGCCACTGCACAACATGTGCATTAAAATATCCCAAATAGTTTCCAAACCAGCTTTGTGCTGAAAATATTAACAAATAAATTAACGAAACAAAATATTTTAGCACCGCTTTCGAAAATTTGCTGCGCGGCAAAATTTGTCGATTTATACTGCTAATATTTCAATTTATTGGCCCAGTGGGTATTACAAATTAGGTGGAAGTAACAATTTTTTTGTAGGAATATCCTAGAAGGGTTGTTAATCACAAAAAGTCTAGACAACAATAAAATAAAATTGTTTAAACATTACTTTCTTTCATTTCGATTATTTTACAAATACAAATACAAATGCAGTGTATTGTAATAAGAAAGATACATAACATCGCTCCTAATTATAAAATGTTTGCTACGCAGTCGCGAAATACATTGGATGGAAGGTGGTTTAATTTCCGAGATGTGAACGGCAAAAAAGACTGATAAAACACCTTCGTGTTGCTTGGGTGAAAACCCACGTTGTGACGATGATCGATGCGCAAAGAAAAGTACAGTCCGGGGGATCAGTTATTTGGGAAGAGAAGCATGGGATTAAAGGTTATAAAACAAACTTGAGCGAGAAATCTGTCGGCGGGATGATAAGGTTGGAATTACAATGTTTGATTTCATGGCAGTTATGCTTGCTCCACGGTTATAATTAAATAGTATAAATCGAACAGAGTTATTCTGTTCCGGCTCAAATGTGTAAATAATATTAGCCGGGTGACGGGCCCAAACACTCGTAGCGTATTCCAATTTTGGTCGAAGTAGTGTTCAGAAAAGCAGTATTTTAAGCAGTAGCGGTGCGCATAGCTTTGCATTTGTTAATATTTACTGCAATATGCCACGAGTTACACAAGTTAGCTACAACATTGTTGTGTGATTCGACAGTAATATTGTGAAAATCTGAGAGCACTTCACGGAAAATTATACAGTGCTCGGCAAAATGGTGGACGTTAGAATTTACAACAGAAGGGAGGTCAATATTGTTGATGAAAAATAAGAGGGTACCAAGAACCCATTAATGGAAAACCGGAGGGAACCTGACTGCGCAGAGCAAAATTAAACCTTGGCGGAAAAAACTGTAATCGGTTAATTTAAACAGTCAATCCACTGCTACAAATTTGAGTGAATATTTATTGCTGAAGCTGATGAACTAGCAATTTTTGAGACACTTTAAAGGCTTTCAAAACTTTGAACGCTTTCAAAATATCTAAAACGATACAATCAACGCACCAAGGACAGTGTAAATGCAATACAGTTAGTCTGTGATTGATGTGTGAAGAAACCGTTAGTTATAAGACAATTGACTGGGTTTGTAAGAAGAATATTTTCTAGTGGTTTAGAGTGTACATTTGTAAAAGAACTAGGTCTGTAATTTATTGGGTTAGTATTGTCGCCGGATTTATAGGCTGGGACTATCTTACCAATCTTCCACCTAGACGGTAGTGAAGATGAGTCTATTGATTGTTGTAAAATCTTTTGTTAATCAGTTTAAAATTAAAGCACTGGTATTTCTTGGAATTTTGGTATTAATACCGTCATCACCAGGTGAGCAGTGATTAGGCAGACTTTCAATAAGTTAGCAATACCAAGTGCCTCTACGACCACGGGAGGCATAATTACTAAAAACTAATGATGTGTGGGAGAGAAATAACAGCCAGAAGTTTCAGAAAATTGATTAATAAAGGTGTCATAAGGACTGAGCAAGAATCGCTGGGAAGTATAGGGTTCTTCATTGATTCAAAAAATGGCAGTATCTCCACTCTGTGGATGATGGCGAGGGTGCGGCGTACGGGGACTCTAAATTACATCGAAGTTCCGTCCCGAGTAACATCCGATTTGCGCCCCGACCGCCATTGGATTGCAGCAGTGAGAGTTGAGTTTTAAGATGTGGGATGATTGGTATTCGGGGAAGTTCGTGGTCTACGTAGACGTTCAGCAGCAGTGTGACGCTTCTTGCGTTCGTTTCCTTCCTTGGCCGGAAGAGGGTGTCTGATATCGGGAACCCGCTTATATCTGCTGTGCACTGCGGCGCCATCTTTCGTTTACGTGTAGCGCCTTCTAGCATAGTTCGATGCAGTCACTGTGTATTACAACTTCATCACAACCTTACTACACCGGTGTTTCTCGCGTTTTATTGTTGCTGGGTTATGTTTGTGCCTGTTCTCGAGAGTTTTCGATTGTTCTTGTACCCTTTTAGGTAGGTCCCGCAGATATCTTGGCTTGATGATGGTGTGCGCACGGATCGACGCGGACGGTCATTGGGAGGTCCTAATGTACAACGCACCGTTACATGCGAGGGAGTAAGCCATTTGACTCTGGGTTACTAACTCATGGTCGTAGCCCAAAATCCACTTCCGGCCACCTCATTGAGTTGAACTGCGGTGACATCCTCCCTGAGAGCAGATTCAGCAGCCCGTCAGGGCTGCGGAAGCAGTAAGGCTGCTATTAAAGACCAGGAATACCAAGTCTCACTGCCACGGTTACCATCAGGACGCTTGGTGTATAATAACACTGTTTTTTCCACGCACACCTCAGGGCTCGACCATATCGAGTGGGAGATTTCCGGGACACATTGGCTCTACTGAATCCGCCCTCAGACATGCTCGCGCTGGTGCGTATCGGATGAATGACGTTTGGGCGATAACATTTAACAGCGCATACACAACAAAGAAGAAAATTCAGGCCACTCAAGTGAGTGTGAAGGGGTACCTTTGCGTTGTTATTGACCCCAGCAACCAGGATATTCGGCTACGACTTCACTGGTTGTTGTATAACGTGCCGGATTACGAAGTGCGCGCTGCTCTTGCTGCCTACGGCAAGGTTGTCAGGATGACGATGGAGCGCTGGCAGTTTAACGCCGTCATCGACAAAGGATTGACAACTCGCTGGGTGCTGCTCCAGCTCAAATCAGGCGTTCATTTTGAGGACCTACCGCATTAGCTTCGAGTCTCTGGCGACAACGCTCTTCTCGTGATGCCTGGACGGGCACCCACGTGCTTGCGGTGCCACAGCTCTCGACACGTAAGGCGTGAGTACCGCGTACCTTGCTGCAGTATTTGTCGTCGTTCTGGCCACGACGAGACAAGCTGCGTAAAGACGTATGCGAATGTGGCAGGGCTGTTGACGAAAGAGGGCGACTATGAGCTCGTCATGGACGAGGCGGAGGCGGAAGCTGCTGCGGGAGGTGGAGCGGGAGCACCAGCCACCAAACCAACGCTTTCCCAGGACGACCCCGTAACGCTGACTGCAACGAAAGAACCTCTCGTGCAGAGGCTCCTGTTGAGAGCGCTGGGGAAGCTGAAGAAATTAAAAAAAACAACCGGATTGAAGAGGAGGGTACGTCGAAAAGCAGCGAGCGCGGCGAGACAGACGATGATGAAGAGGACGTGTCAGGAGCAGCGTATAAAAGAAAACGCAAGGAGAACAGCAGTGGCGATAACCGCTTAACCGTCTCATATACTGGAAATGCAAGGAAGTCGCCCATGAGACGATCGTCTTTCAAGCCCAAACCAAACGTGACAAGGGACCGTAAATTGGCGGCAACCCCCCTCCGTACAACCAGCATCTGTCGAGACAGCCCGCATGCCCGAAGCGTCTGCGGAAACAAGAAGGGAATTATCCAGCCGCGCTGAAGGCTTCGAACGAAAGAATGCCTCGTTTATTCCGATGGGTCATAATATACACTTTGAAACATCACATGACATACAGCTTGGCGGATGCAGCTTGCACCAGCTATCGGTTGTGACGCTACACTTCGAGCACCAGCGGGTGATAACAGCACATCCCTCTTTCAAACACCCTAGCCACACATCCACGTGAACCATCGACTTAAAGAATATACAATATACACACAAACGCACTTCCACAAAAACAACACCACCACAGAGAACTACTCATCAATACCCAGCCTCATGGGCTTCTTCACCACTCTACCGTATCTCGTTACCGTGCGTGCAGAGTCACCATGGGCCACGTCGCCAGTTCGAGGCACCGCGCCTGTTGCATTCAAGTCGCCTGTGCTACCATCCAATTGGGCAGTACTCTGCCTGCTCGGAAATTTCCGCGTTTCCAGTTTCACATGGACGACGTTTAAGCGACCCCTGGTTACTGTGAAGATCAGTGCCATTGACCAACTGTGCAGCGCCCGGCTGCTCTTCATTCTCTGCAAACTCGAAGGTTTCCGTGCTTGTGCGTTCTCTCGGTAGGCGGTTAAGCCTTCTGTTCCTGCGGAGATCGACCCCGTCGTCTGTCCGCACCACATGTCAACGTGGTTGCGGCGCTGGTGCAAGGACTGTGGCCTTGCGTTTCAAGTCGGTAATTCACACCCGGTCCCCTACTTCCAAATTGGGAAGTGGCCTGGCGCGGTGGCACTGGGTATAATAACGGCCCTGCCGCCTCATGACCTCTTGAACAGTGTCCACTGCTACTCTCGGGCTGCTTTGTCCTGGATTTCTGAGACGAGGTCGCATTGGGACTCTTGTCTTGGGTCGCCGACTATAAATATTTCTGCAGGACTCACTGAAAGTACTCCGAGCGTTGCCCTGTAAGCCAACAGTCCGAGGTAAGGGTCTTTCGACTTAAAATGAGGTTCCTAATCGTCTGAACCATTTGTTCTACTTCCCCATTGCCCTCCGCGTGCCTCAGACTATCGGTGACATGGTGGAACCCATACGACCTAGCGAACTGTTCAAAGTTAGTAGCTACAAACTGAGGACTGTTATAGGTCACCACGCCCTCAGGGATTCCATGCCTTGCAAAAATGCTTTGTAGTATTTCAATTACCAGGCCAGATTGTGTGGAAGCAAGAAAAGCAATCTCGTGGTAGCGGGAAAGGTAATCAACCACGACAAGGTAAGCCTGACCTTTGATCACATATAAGTCCACCCCAACGCTCTCCCAAGGGAATGAAGGGGTCACGGTCGCTATCATGTTCTCAATTGGTTGCGGAGCATGTTGTGCGCTAACATCACAATGGTTCACGAACTGGGCCAGTTCGGTGCCCTATACAGGCCACCATACCGAACCTTTAGCTGCACTGCGACATCGACCGATGCCCTGATTCCCAAAATGCAGTTTGCGCAGCTCTTTTGCTCCTAAAGGTTGCGGGATTACAAGCCTCGTTCCTTTCTAGAAAAGACCAACGATGATGTTCTGGCACTCTCGATCTTGCCAGTATGAAATCAGGGAGGAAAGAACTTTGGGTTGCCTAGGCCAACCGGCTTGGCACAGCCTGTGCAACCATTTACAAATGTCTTCTTTCATTTGACACTCTTTCACTCTGACCAAAAAATGTTCCCCCGTTTCCAAACCCAGTAAAACACGCCTTAGAATACGCCGTGACGTCTGATACACTCGACGTTTTTTCGCCATCGCTGAGTGCCACGGGTGACTGTGATATTGTTTCAGCTGTGATAAGCAATTTGCCCGGAAGGTACTGGGCACTGAACAGATATCGTATAAGGAGCAGCCGGAATTGTTGAATTCGCGGCGGCTTGCCATCAATGGCCATCTAGCCCAATAGAGACACCAAAGATTTGTGATCCGTTTAAACACGACATTGAGGCCACGTATGTACTCGTCAAATCTTTTGGTAGCCTATGTCAGTGCCAGCGCTTCTTTTTCTATCTGGGAGTGCCGTCGCTCGGTGTTTGTAAGGGAGCGAGACGCAAAAGCTACTGGCCTACGTTGACCCGTTTTCTGCGTATGAAAAAGAACCTCTCACATTGTGAATGCATGGAGGTGTTGTTGCGGAGCTTGAAAGTGCCAGCAATGCAGACGTCTTCAGAATTAACAGCCCGTATGAAGGCTGCAGCTGCTCACCAGGTGAGAGAACAAGGAAGAGAAGATGCTGTGGCTCTTTCAGAAGAGGAGACGACCTTCAGACAGGGCCACGCCACGGCGTTCCCAGTGCCAACGTGGTATTTCAACGTTCTATACCAACGGTCGCACAACGCCTGAATCCTCGCCGTCCTGACATCAGACTTCTTAAATCTTCGAGCCCGCCAGGCAGTCCATCTTCTGAGCCCGCTTCATCTTCCTCCTCGACATCTTCTTGTCTGGCCCCTTTCACCGCACCGCTATCCACAATGATGATAATTCACAGCGACACCTTTAATAGGGCGTTTTTATTAGTTTCGTTTTCATTTCGGACAAGATTTCATAAGTCAGAAGAAGCGAAGTTGTTTCCTGGCTGTGTCTGCATTCCAAGTTGTATAATAACCAGAAATATTCTATTCATTGGTGTGATGCAGGTGATAACCAGTATTTTAAATTTCTTCATTTAAAAACCTTCTCTTTATCGTACGTGTCAAAATGCATAGGTGAGACATGTATGGGAGATTTCGTAATGTTTGGCAACCAAGACAGAACTGTTAAAATAACTACACAAACTATAACAATTTGCCGCACATTTCCAATAAATATCACTTGAATATTTACTCGAGTTTTATCTATTTTGTTCTAGCAACTGAGAGCGGCTCGAAAGGCAGAGGTAAGCAAGAAGAATCATCCTTGCAAACAACATTCTTTGAAACGCTGATACACGGTGCATGGTATGTAGCGGTATAGATACAGCAGAATAGATTCACAGCGTCACTCCTGTGTAACATAAACTGACTACTTTTAGTAAAAAGCAATAAAAAAACTTTCTACATATTCACAAGCTCAAATGGTATTCACTGCGCCTCTAAAAACTGCATTAGCCCTACCATTTTTCGTAAACATAACCTCGCTGCGCCTACATTAGTTGTTGCTATTGTCACAAAACTTACAAAGGGCAAAGGGATTGCAAATCTTGAACGTAAATAAAGTTTTCTTAGTAAATGCAATGTATCCCATTCTTGTGGCACAAAAGTTGGATCACATAATATACAGATTTGAGTATACAAAACGTAGGTTGTCCCCATCACTAACAATACTACAACACCATGAACTAATGATGCTGTTACATTAGAATATTGCTAAATTATCAGTTATGCCTTTTTGAAAGAGCATCTCCTATATATTAGGCAATGTTTTTTAGATTACCAAGTGAAACTCAAGCACAATTTTATGCCCTAGGCAACTTCAGTAAATATAACCAAGTTGTGCATTCACATGTGATAATATTATTGCCCTTCTTTTTCAGTATCACAGATAAAATCTACAAGTAAGTGTAAGTTATACTTCGTTTTTTTCTTTATTTCCACTCAAGTGCGACAGAGGGCATTATTGATATATCAGATATACTAAGCAATCTTTCCCTAGAAATTTTTGAAAACTTCACCATTCTCAAAATACAATTTTTCTTTGGTATAATCAATATCCGTATTAAGCAAAGCCGAAAGATTTCTCCCCCGAAAAGCTGTTTAGGATCCATTAGTGTACGAATGCTGATTCAGTTTGGAAAAATCTTCAGCACAATTTTACGTATATGATCATTCCTTTTGTTGACGCAACTAAAGCATGTGTAGTGAATATTTTTATTGTGTTATCCAACGAGTCAATATTTGTAACTGATGCCCATGAGACATGTTAGATAGAAAGTCAAGCACAATTATTTCCGTGCTTGATTCACTGAAAATATTTATGATTGTCAAAAGACAATAACAATAACAAAGACTATTGGCGACTGTCAAGATCTCACATGATGTGTTGGCAATGAAAAATAACACAACTACAGCAAACCAACATCGTTATTTAAACCAAAAAAATTCTCTGACTGGCGACTTTGCAACATGTGGAATAAAATATCTGAAAAAACCTCCAAACCAGCTTTGTGCTAAAAATGTCAAAAAATAAAAGAACACAACAAAGTATTTAACTTCAAATAGGAAATTTGCTGCACAACAACATTTACGATTTGTTCTGCACATTATCAATTAATTGGCAAAGGCAGAATATCGAAAAGTAGGTGGAACCAATAGTTATTTTTTAACCAGATATCATGGAAGGTGCATTCATCACATAGGTCTCTACAACAATGAGATCATAAAGGCGGCTAATTGAAAAATTGGCATAACTTCGACCTTGTGAAAAGCTTTGAGTTGAAATGTCCGGCGGAGATGATTACATGAAAAAAAAATCTGAAAACATAGGTTTATTTCTACTCATTCGATTTGTAAAGTGATTTTACCCTCTGTAATATTCTCAAATTAGTCCAAAGACCATGCATAATGTTTCGTGTCGTGTAGTTGTGGTTAGAAAAATACTTATAAAAGTAGTATTGATATCTGCAAAATGTAAAACTCTCGCATAACTTCAAAGGAATATTTTTATGTAGAATGTTTATGTACCCTTACCTGTTTCTTTTGTAGCTTTTACTAAAGTTTGAATTTTAAAGCACACATAGGGCCTCAAGCAAAAGCTATGTAAATACCCATTACAGTTGCTGAAGAAATTGGGAAGTGATCTTCCCTTCAGCAGCAATATTCTGGGAATGTTAGCGGCTTTTAACGTCAATCTACTTAGCGTCGAGGTTTTTTCCTCGCTTGTGTAATTCCAACTTACGTATTAATCAGAAAGACTCCTTTCATTAGTGTGATACAGGTGATAACTAGTATTTTATGTTTTTAATTTTTTTCCATTTAAAACCTTCTCAGCATCTCATGTGTCAAAATATACAGGTTAGACATGTATGAGAGATTTTGTATTGTTTGGCTACTTAGATAAAACTGTCAAAAAAATGCACAAACTATACCACTCTAGCGCATTTTTTCAAACGAATATCACGTGATTGCTTACTAGCGTTTTTCATCTCTCTTGTTCTAGCAACTGAGAGCGGCTCGCAAAGCAATGGTAAGAAAGATGAATCGTTCTGCAGAATAATACTGATTAGATAACCAACTTTTTTGTACGGCATGATGCCTTTTAGATACGGTAACCACGAATGGATTCACAGCATCACTCCTGTTAAATATAAATGTACTACTCATGGTAAAAACCAATACAGAAAAACTGAACACATATCGATAAGATTAAAATTGTATTCACGATTCCTCTTAAAACTGTATTAGCCCCACATTTTTTTATAAACGAAAACAACCTGCACCTATTCTGGTTGCCGTCATTGATGCAATTCATGGAAGTCGCAAAGGGATTGCAAATCTTCAACATAAAATAAATTTTGGCCTGTATGTGCAACTGTACCCCATTTTTGTGGCACAAAACTTGGCGCACCTGAAAATGTTTCTTTTACGCAAAACGTTTGTGGCCCCTATTACTCGCAACAACCCCACATGGTACAGTTAGAATGTTTACACACCCTTACTGTTTCTCCTGTAGCTTTTGCTAAAGTGTGAATTTTTAGAACACACACAGGTGATAAGGCGAATGCTATTTGAAGAACATTGCAGTTGCTGCTTAAATTTGGAAGTGCTCTTCACTTCAGCAGCAATGCTCTGTTAATGCTAGGGGCTTTTACATAATATCAATCTTTTGAGGTTAACCAAACTTTACCATTTATCTATTCAAATTATTTTAAAATATAGGCTAATATTTTTTTATTGTTACAGTGAGAATTTCAGTGGTTTCGTGTGATTTCTTTGAGCTTACAGTTTAGTACCAATGCTTCATCATACCAAAAACTATGGCAATTTATTATTTGAAAAGACAATCCAAAGAAATAAATTTGAGGTACCTCTAATGAATGTTTTACAAAAGTGCACCACTCACAAATTGTTTTCAAAAAAACTGCTTTTTACTCAAAAGAATTTTATTAGCCAGTACTATCAATCTTCGGAGTGTAGGATTTCAGTAAGAGCAGAAAGGTCATAACTACTTCAGTCGAACTTTGTAATGTGTAACAATGAAACACTATACCGTGAGATGTGAAGTTTTAAATATACAATTGAAAAAGCGGGTTGTGATCATGTGGAGATTAGGAAGACCTTCCGACACGGAAGTAGATGCACGGAGTAAGAAATTGCGACACCAGTTTGATGGACAATAAAAACAAAAATTTATGCAGGACGAGAAGTTAGTGCAAGGTTACACTCTAACCAGGATGGTTCTCGAGTGTTAGAGGTTCCGGCAACTAGAAAAGGTCTCACATGGAGGATGCATGGAAGTGTCGTTGCAGAGCTTGCAAGTGCAAGCGATGCAGACGTCTTCAGAATTAACAGCCCGGATCAAGGCTTCAGCTGCTCACCAGGTGAGAGAACAAGGAAGAGAAGATGCTGTGGCTCTTTCAGTTGAACAGCAGACGACCTTAAGACAAGGCCACGCCACGGCGTTGCCAGTCCCAGCGTGGTATCTCAATGTTCTAAACCAACGGTCGCACAACGCCTGAATCCTCGCTGTCCTGACATCAGACTTCTTAAACCATCCATCCCTCCAGGCAGTCCATCTTCTGAGCCTGCGTCATCTTCCTCCTCAACATCTTGTTGTCTACCCCTGTCACCGTACCGCAATCCACAATGAGGATGATTCACAGCGACACCTTTATTGGTGCGTTTTCATTAGTTTAGTTTTGATTTCGGACAAGATTTCATAATTCAGATGAAGCGAAGTTGTTTCCTGGCTGGGTCTGCATTCCAAGTTGTATAATAACCAGAAATATTCTATTCATTGGTGGGATGCAGGTGATAACCAGTATTTTAAATTTCCCAATTGAAAAGCTTCCTTTCATCGTACGTGTCAAAATGCATAGGTGAGACATGTATGGGAGATTTCCTAATGTTTGGCAACCAAGACAGAACTGTTAAAATAAATACACAAACTATAACACTTTGCCACACATTTCCAATAAATATCACTTGAATGTTTACTCGCGTTTTTATCTCTTTTTTTCTAGCAACTGAGAGCGGCTCGAAAGGCAGAGGTAAGCAAGATGACTCATCCTTGCAAATAACATTCTTTGAATAGCTGATACACAGAGCATGATATTGTAGCGATGAGCGCCAGTAAGGAGAGTAAAAGCGTTTATTAACAGGGCGAACTTGTGCCGGCAAACACTGGCGATCCACAAGCAAGCTAGAGCAAGCGAGCTTGGACTTCTTTCTCCTCCGTCCACCAGTCAGCACATACCCATTACTAGAAACAGCCCCGTTAGCCGGTCGGGGATTGCTCCCACAATAATAAAGTCGCGGCATTGCTCCCCCCTCCAAGTTGGCATCGGCCCGATGCCAGGGTAGCAAAACCCAAAATAGGCACGTAGATGTGTTCAGTGATGGGCGAGAGTCAGGGTACGTAAGCTCGCATAGCATCATGCTTCGGGTTCGCAAGACAGGGTGTAGTACGGCTTGATGCGTACAACATGGACAGCTTCTGGATCGGACCTCCGTCGTGAAGAACGGGCTGTTGTGTCCTCGGGTACGACCTCGTAGGTAACGTCGGACAGACGGCGAAGAACGCGGTAAGGCCCAAAGTATCGCCGAAGCAGCTTCTCCGAAAGTCCTCTGCGGCGAATCGGCGTCCACACCCACACAAGGTCGCCTGGTCGATAGTCGACGTTACGGCGTCCCTTGTATTTCTCGGCGTCGATTTCTTGTTGATGTCGAATTCGAACGCGGGCTAGCTGGCGTGCTTCCGCCGCCCATTGGGTAAAAGCCTCGGCATCAGTGCTGGTCACGTCGGTTGAATCGACAGGCAACATTGCATGTAAGCTTGTCGTTACAGAGCGTCCGTAAACAAGTTCAAACGGTGCACATCGCGTTGTTTCTTGCAAGCAGTGTTGTAGGCAAACGTTGCGTAGGGAAGAATTTCGTCCCAGTTTTTGTGCTGCAGGTCCACGTACATGGATAGCATGTCAGTTAGGGTTCTAATAAGGCGTTCGGTAAGGCCATTGGTTTGAGGGTGGTAGGCAGTGGATTTCCGGTGAGTGCTATTGGTTAGCTTGAAGACGTCCTGTAGGAAGGTGGCAGTAAAAGCGGATGCCCCTGTCTGTTATTACAATCGTCGGCGCACCGTGGCGTAGAACAATGTGTTCAACGAAGAATTTGGCGACTTCAGAAGCGGTGCCGTTGGGAAGGCCTTGGTCTCGGCATAACGCGTCAAGTAATCAGTGGCTACTACGATCCACTTGTTCCCCGACGCCGATGTTGCAAAAGGCCCAAGGAGATCCATCCCAACCTGTCGGAACGGCGCGTCGGGAGGATCCACTGGATGAAGGAATCCCGGTGGCCTGACGGGAGGCTTCTTGCGGCGCTGGCAATCCCGGCAAGTCCTCATGTAGTGTCGTACTGATCTGAGAAGGTTGGGCCAGTAATACCGTTCATGAATCCGAGCGAAGGTGCGACTAACGCCGGGGTGCCCGGCGGAAGGCTCGTCATGACAGGCTCGTAAAATTTCGCTTCTCATAGCTGACGGCACTACCAGAAGAAATTTCTCCTTGCTGCCGTAGCTTCGTTTGTACAGCACATTGTTTCGCAGGGAATACGAAGCCAAACCTCGAAGAAAGGAGCGTGGTGGCGTAGTGTTTTCGCCACGAAGGTGCTCAATCAGTGGCCGTAGGTCTGCGTCCCGTTGCTGGTAAAGGGCCATGTCCGCAGTATGGACGACCCCGAGGAACGGGAAATCCTCTTCCGTTTCATGTGCTTCATTCAGAATTGGCGCCCGCGACAAACAATCGGCATCACTGTGCTTCTTTCCAGATTTATACACGACCGTTACGTCGTACTCCTGCAGCCGTAGGCTCGATCGAGCAAGTCTACCGGAGGGGTCCTTGAGGTTGGCAAGCCAACACAACGAATGGTGATCGCTTACGGCTCTGAAGGGCCTTCCATACAAATATGGCCGAAATTTAGTTATAGCCCATATCACGGCAAGACATTCCTTTTCTGTCGCCGAATAGTTGCGTTCAGCTTTAGACAGTGTGCGACTGGCGTAGGCTATAACTTTCTCGGCACCCTGCTGCCACTGAACCAAGATAGCTCCGATGCCGACATTACTGGCGTCAGTTCTGATTTCTGTGTCGCTATCTTCATCGAAGTGTGCCAAGATTGGGGCCATTTGCAGGCGGCTACGCAGTTCATCAAATGCCACTTTCTGCGCTTCCGTCCAAATGAAGGGTACGTCTTCTCTTGTGAGGCGCGTGAGTGGCTCCGCAATTCCAGAGAATCCTTCGACAAAGCGTCTGTAGTAGGCACAGAGACCTAGGAAGCGTCGGACAGCTTTTTTGTCGGTTGGTACTGGAAAAGAGCTCAGGGCCGTTGTTTTTTCCGGATCTGGGCGGACGCCTTGAGCACTAACCATGTGTCCAAGAAATTTTAGCTCCTGAAACCCAAGGTGGCATTTTTGAGGCCTAATAGTAAGCTCGGCAGAGCGGATTGCTTCCAAAACGCTTCGCAGTCGTGTTAGATGCTCTTCGAAAGAACTAGAAAACACGACTACATCGTCCAAGTAAACAAGGCAAGTCTGCGATTTCAATCCAGCGAGTACGGTATCCATCATACGCTGGAACGTTGCAGGGGCAGAACAGAGGCAAAATGGGAGGACTTTAAATTCGTATAGGCCATCGGGTGTAACGAATGCTGTTTCCTCACGGTCCCTTTCATCAACTTCTATTTGCCAATAACCAGATTTTAAGTCCAGAGACGAGAAGAATTTAGCGTTACGCAAACGGCCCAACGTATCATCTATTCGGGGAAGTGGATAAACATCGCGTTTAGTGATACTGTTCAGCTTGCGATAGTCTACGCAAAAGCGAAGCGTGTTGTCCTTTTTCTTTACGAGTACAACTGGGGAGGCCCACGGACTCTTGGATGGTTGGATAACGTCGTCGGCGAGCATCTCTTTGACCTGCGTTTTGATGGCCTCCCTTTCTTTAGGCGACACGCGGTAGGGTTGTTGACGCATAGGTCTAGTCGATTCATCAGTCACGATGCGATTGCTTCGCGAAGGGAGTACGGCTCACTTTGGAAGACGTGGCGAAACAGTCGGCAAAGCCGTGCACTAGCCGTTTTAGGGCTTCTTTCTGAGCGGTCGGGAGGTCGTTGTTTATTTCAACTGGTATGTCGGTGTCACCTGTGAGCGAATCAAGAGACAGCGTCCTGAGCACGCCCACGTGCGTAACGTCAGCGACTTCCTCAATGAATGCGATTGTAGTGCCTTTCGCAAGATGTCGACGTTCGTTGGAAAAATTGGTGACCAAAACTTGAGTGCATCCGTTGTGCAAGTTGACAAATCATCTAGCTAAATAAACACCCTTATCCAACAATAACGGAATGTTGCCTTCAGCGATGCCTTCACAATCCGAGAATTTATCATTTTTGACCATTACAAAGAGGCTAGAACGAGTAGGCAGTGTAACGTCGTCGTCAACAATGCGTAGTGCTCCGTCGCGCTTGTCTTCGATGTTGCTTGCTATAGCTCCCTTGGTCGAGAAGCTAATTTTCGATTTTTGCAGGTCGATAACTGCCCCATTTGTCTGCAGAAAGTCCATGCCCAGAATTAAGTCCCTCGAGCAATCAAGAAGCACAATAAAGTCGTTAACGTAGGTGAAACCGTGAATTTTTATGTGCGCAGTACACCTACCCACTGGGGTGATCAGATTGTTTGCAGCAGTGCGAACTTGCAGGCCAGTACAGGGTGTGATGACTTTCTTTAGCGTAGAAGCCAGAGTTTCACTGATGACTGAACGATCAGCACCGGTATCGGCCAACGCAGTCGTCGTACAGCCGTCGATATCTACCAGCACTTCGCAGGCAATCGGTCGGGTTACACAAGTTTCAGGTACTGGCTGCTCGTCGTCTCGTCGTAGCGGTTGTTGCAGTGGAGGATCTTGGCAGTTTCTGACATCAGCGGCCTCACCTCTGGAAGTCGCTGGCCTCAGTTTCCCCGGCCTTCTGGGCTACCAGAGGGCCGACTGCCAGGGTTCGAGGAAAATCGAGGGCTGGAGGACCTGCGTCGCATCGGGGACGGGGACCTAGACTGAGGGCGTTGTGGCGAATAAACGTTACGGCGTCCGGCAATGTAGTCCACGATTTCGGGGGGTCTCTGTCCGTTTTGCGGCCGTGGTGCATTCGGCGGAAATCCACGCAGACCAGCTCGGCGATAGGGACAGGTCCAGTAGATATGCCCTGCTTCCCCGCAGTGGAAGCAGAGAGGCGTGTTGTCAGGGGTGCGCCACAGGTCACTCTTCCGGCGACCCGTTTCCGTCGAGTAGGGTGTACGCGGCGTCAGCTCCAGGGTACGTTGCGGTGCGACTGAGGCAACGACAGGAGGAGCGCCATAGACGGGCTGACGCAAGGACTGCCTGAATATGAGGAGCGGGGGTTCATCCTGCCGGAACACGTCAACTTGTTCTGGTACCCGAACAGCCTGCCTTACCTCCTCCCTAACTAGTTCTGCTATGGACAACGGAGCCGGTGGAACCTGTCCCTGCTGCAGCCTTTGAAGCTCTTCGCGAACAATCTGTCTCACGAGCTCCCGGAGACCGAGGCTGTCCATCCCGGATACGTTGGGCAGGGCTGGTTCGTTGCGGCTGTAGTGCCGCGCCCTTTGGCGGAGCGCCCTTTCAATCGTGGTAGCCACGCGGACGAACTCGGAAAGCCGTTTGTCGGGAGACTCCGCATCAGCCCGGCAAAGATGTCTTGCTTGACGCCGCGCATGAGATGTCGAACCTTCGTGTCGTCGGTCATTGAGGGGTCAGCGCGCCTAAAAAGATGAGCCATGTGTTCGGCGTACATGGCAACGTTCTCGTTTGGACGCTGGATTCGGGTTTGAAGGGCAGCCTCAGCCTTCTCCTTGCGGTCACTGTTTGGGTAGGTCGCTAGTAACCGTTGGCAAAACTCCTCCCAAGACGACATCGTGGAGTCATTATTTTCATACCAGGTTCGAGCGTTCTCTTCCAGTGAAAAGTAGACATTTCGCAGCTTGAATCTGTTGTCCCAGCCGTTATTCGTTGCCACACGCTCGAAGTGGTAAAGCCAATCTTCCGCGTCTTCATAAGGCTCTCCGTAAAAGACTTTTGGTTGCCGCTGCTGCTGAACCAGGTACTGAAAAGGGCTGCCCGTTGGAGTCGTGCTCACAGCGCCAGCGTCCCGTCCTGTCATCCTGGTTGTGCGATCAGGTAAAATGCCGCACTCCGCTGGAAGTCCGAGTAGACGACGGCTGGTTCGCCCGTGGACGGGCGAAACTTCGACTTGAAAGTGGCGACCCCGAGCTGTGCGTCCTTGACGGATGGGGTATCATGTACCCCGCACCTCCACCACTTATGTAGCGATGAGCTCCAGTAAGAAGAGTAAAAGCGTTTATTAACAGGGCGAACTTGTGCCGGCAAACACTGGCGATCTACAAGCAAGCTAGAGCAAGCGAGCTTGGACTTCTTTCTCCTTCGTCCACCAGTCAGCTCATACCCATTACTAGAAACAGCCCCGTTAGCCGGTCGGGGATTGCTCCCACAATAATAAAGTCGTGGCAATATGTAGGGGTTTAGATACAGCAGAATAGATTCACAGCGTCACTCCTGTGTAACATAAACTGACTACTCTTAGTAAAAAGCAATAAAAACTGTCTACATATTCACAAGCTCAAAATGATATTATCTGCGCCTCTGAAAACTGCTTTACCCCTACCATTTTTCGTAAACATAACCTCCCTGCGCATACATTATTGTTGCTATTGTAACAAAACATGCAAAGGGCAAAGGGATTGCAAATCTTGAACGTAAACAAAGTTTTCTTAGTATATGCAATGTATCCCATTCATGTGGCACAAAATTTGGCTCACATAATATACATATTTGATTATTCAAAACGTAAGTTGTCCTCATCTCTAACAATACTACAACACCATGAACTAATGATGCTGTTACATTACAATATTGCTAAACCATCAGTTATGCCTTTTTGGAAGGGCATCTCCTATATAGTAGGCAATGTTTTTCAGATTACCAAGTGAAACTCAAGCACAATTTTATGCCCTAGGCAAATTCAGTAAATATAACAACTTGTGCATTCACATGTGATAATAATATTGCCCTTCTTTTTCAGTAACACCGATAAGATCAACAACTAAATGTAAGTTATACTTCGTTTTTTTCTTTATTTCCCCTCAAGTGCTACAGAGGGTATTATTGATATAACAGATCTACTAAGCAATCTTTCCCTAGAAATTTTGGAAAACTCACCATTCTCAAAATAAAATTTTTCTTTGGTATAATAAATATCCGTATGAAGTAAAGCAGAAAGATATCTCCCCCCAAAAGCTTTTTAGGATCCATTAGTGTATGAACACTGTTACAGTTTGGAAAACTCTTCAGCAAAATTTCACGTATATGATCATTCCTTTTCTTGACGTAACTAAGGCATGTGTAGTAAATATTTTTATTGTGTTATCCAACGAGTCAATATTTCTAACTGATGCCCATGAGACATGTTAGATATGAAGTCAAGCACAAATATTTCCGTGCTTGATTCACTGAAAATATTGTAATAAACAAAAGACAATAACAATAACAAAGACTATTGGCGATTGTCTAGATCTCACATGTTGTGTTGGCAAAAAAAAAATAACACAACTAATGCAAACCAACATCCTTAATTAAACAAAAAATTCCTCTGACTGGCGACTGTGCAACATGTGGAATAAAATATCTGAAAAAGGCTCCAAACCAGCTTTGTGCTGAAAATGTCAAGAATAAAGAACACAACAACAGTATTTAACTGAAAACAGGAAATTTGCTGCATACCACCATTTACAGTTTGTTCTGCACATTTATCAATTTATTGGCAATGGCAGAATATCGAAAATTAGGTGGAACCAATAGGTGTTTTAACCAGATATCATGGAAGGTGCATTCATCACAATAGGTCTCTACAACAATAAGATTTTAAAGGTGAGTAATTGAAGAAGAATTGGGATACGTTCGCCCTGTGAAAAGCTTTGAGTTGAAATTTGAGTGGGAGACGATTACATGAAGAAAAATTACAAATCCAAAAAACATAGGTTTTTTTTCTCGTTTGATTTTTAACGAGATTTTTGCCCTCGTTAATATTCTCACATTAGTGCAAAGACCATGCATAATGTTTCCTGTCATTGTGGTAGTTGTGGTTAGAAAAATACTTATAAAAGTAGTATTGAAATCTGCAACAATGTAAAACTCTCGCATAACTTCAAAGGAATATTTTTATGTAGAATGTTTATGTACCCTTACCTGTTTCTCTTGTAGCTTTTACTAAAGTTTGAATTTTAAAGCACACATAGGGCATCAAGCGAAAGCTATGTAAATACCCATTACATTTGCTACCTAAAGTGGGGGGTGATCTTCAGTTCAGCAGCATATTCTATGAATGTTAGCGGCTTTTGATGTCAATCTACTTAGCATCGAAGTTTTTGCCTCGCTTTGTGTGCATTCCAACTTACGTATTAACCAGAAATACTCCTTTCATTAGTGTGATACAGGTGATAACTAGTATTTTATATTTTGAAATTTTTTCCATTTAAAACCTTCTCTGCATCTCACGTGTCAAAATATATAGGTTAGACATGTAAGAGAGATTTTGTTTTGTCTGGCTACTGAAATAAAACTGTCAAAAAAATGCACAAACTATACCATTCTACAGCATTTTTCCAAACGAATATCACGTGATTGTTTACTAGCGTTTTTCATGTCTCTTGTTCTAGCAACTGAGAGCGGCTCGAAAAGCAATGGTAAGAAAGATGAATCATCCTGCAGAATAATATTGATTAGATAACCAACTTTTTTGTACGGCATGATGCCTTTTAGATAGGGTAACCACGAATTGATTCACAGCATCACTCCTGTAAATATAAATGTACTACTCATGTGAAAAACCAATACAGAAAAACTGAACACATATCGATAAGATTAAAATTTTATTCACGATGCCTCTTAAAACTGTATTAGCCCCACCATTTTTTTATAAACGAAAACACCCTGCACCTATTCTGGTTGCCCCCATTGATGCAATATATAGAAGTCGCAAAGGGATTGCAAATCTTCAAAATAAAATAAATTTTGGCCTGTATGTGCAACTGTATCCCATTTTTGTGGCACAAAACTTGGTGCACCTAAAAAAGTTTCTTTTACGCAAAAAATTTGTGGCCCCTATTACTCGTAACAACCCCACATTGTAAAGTTAGAATGTTTACACACCCTTAGTGTTTCTCCTGTAGCTTTTCTTAAAGTGTGAATTTTTAGAACACTCACAGGTGATAAAGCGAATGCTATTTGAATGAACATTGCAGTTGCTGCTTAAATTGGGAAGTGCTCTTCACTTCAGCAGCAATGCTCTGTTAATGTTAGTGGCTTTTACTTAACATCAATCTTGTTAGGTTAACCAAAGTTTCCCATCTATCCATTGAAATTATTTTATAAAATAGGCTAATATTTTATTATTGTTACAGCGTGAATTAGAGTGGTTTCGTGTGATTTTTTTGAGCTTACAGTTTACTACCAATGCTTCATCTTACCAAAAAAACTATGGCAATTCATATTTGAAATAACAATCCAAAGAAATAAAATTGAGGTACCTCTATGAAAGTTTTACAAAAGTGTACCACTCACACATTGTTTTCAAGAAAACTGCTTTTTACTCAAAAGAATTTTATTAGCCAGTACAATCAATCTTCGGAGTGTAGGATTTCATTAGGAGCAAAAAGGTCATAACTACTCCAGGCGAACTTTGTATTGTGTAACAATCTAACACTATACCTGTTAGATGTGAAGTTTTAAAAATACAATTGAAAAAGCATGTTCTGATCATGTGGAGATTAGGAAGACCTTCCAACACGGAAGTAGATGCAAGGAGTAAGAAATTGCGACACTGATTTCACGGACAATGAAAATGATAATTTATGCAGGGCGATAAGTGAGGGCAAGGTTATAGATAGCTTGCACTCACGTCACCATAGCTGCCATTTATATGACCAACATGCTCGGCGAAAGGTGGCACACATATCTGGTGGTATATACTTTCGCATTCCTGAAAAAGCTGCATGTGGCTCACAAGAAAGGAATCTGATGACGTCATGTGCAGGCTTGTATACTTTAACCAGGTTTGTTCTCGAGTGTTGAAGGTTCCGGCGACTAGAAAAAGTCTCACTTGGTGTATGCATGGAGGTGTCGTTGCGGAGCTTGAAAGTGCCAGCGATGCAGACGTCTTCAGAATTAACAGCCCGGATCAAGGCTGCAGCTGCTCACCAGGTGAGAGAACACGGAAGAGAAGATGCTGTGTCACTTTCAGTAGAAGAGCACAACGCCTGAATCCTCGCCGTCTTGACATCAGACTTCTTAAACCATCCATCCCGCCACGCAGTCCATCTTCTGAGCCCGCTTCATGTTCCTCCTCGACATCTTCTTGTCTGGCCCCTGTCACCGCACCATTATCCACAATGATGATGATTCACAACGACACCTTTATTGGGGTGTTTTCGTTATTTCCGTTTTCATTTCGGACAAGATTTCATAAGTCAGATGAAGCAAAGTTGTTTCCTGGCTCTGTCTGCATTCGAAGTTGTATAATAACCAGAAATATTTTATTCATGGTTGTGATGCAGGTGATAACCAGTATTTTAAATTTCCTCATTTAAAACCTTCCCTTCATCGTACGTGTCAAAATGCATCGGTGAGACTTGTATGGGAGATTTCGTAATGTTTGGCAACCAAGACAGAACTGTTAAAATAAATAAACTATAACACTTTGCAGCACATTTTCAATAAATATCACTTGAATGTTTACTCGCGTTTTTATCTCTTTTGTTCTAGCAACTGAGAGCGGCTCGAAAGGCAGAGGTAAGCAAGATGAATCATCCTTGCAAATAACATTCTTTGAATAGCTGATACACGGTGCATGGTATGTAGGGGATTAGATACAGGAGCATAGATTCACAGCGTCAGTCCAGTGTAACATAAACTGACTACTCTTAGTAAAAAGGAATAAAAAACAGTCTACATATTGACAAGCTCAAAATGGTATTCCCTGCGCCTCTCAAAACTACTTTAGCCCTACCATTTTTCGTAAACATAACCTCGCTGCGCATACATTAGTTGTTGCTATTGTCACAAAACTTACAAACAGCAAAGGGATTGCAAATCTTGGACGTAAATAAAGTTTTCTTAGTATATGCAATGTGTCCCTTTCTTGTGGAACAAAATTTGGCTCACATTATATACAGATCTGAGTATACAAAACGTAAGTTGTCCCCATCACTAACAATACTACAACACCATGAAGTAATGATGCTGTTACATTAGAATATTGCTTAATAATCAAATAGGCCTTTTTGAAAGAGCATCTCCTATATACTAGGCAATATTTTTTAGATAACCAAGTGAAACTCAAGCACAATTTTATGCCCTAGGCAACTTAAGTATATATAACAAGTTGTGCATTCACATGTGATAATAATATTGCCCTTCTTTTTCAGTAACACCGATAAAATCAACCAACTAAATGTAAGTTATACTTCGTTTTTTTCTTTATTTCCACTCAAGTGCGACAGAGGGTATTACTGATATATCAGATCTACTAAGCAATCTTTACCAAGAAATTTTGGAAAACTTCACCATTCTCAAAATACAATTTTTCTTTGGTATAATCAATATCCATATGAAGCAAATCCGAAAGATGTCTCCCTCCAAAAGCTGTTTAGGATCCATCAGTGTACGAACGCTGATACAGTTTCGAAAAATCTTCAGCACAATTTTACGTATATGATCATTCCTTTTCTTGACGTAACTAAAGCATGTGTAGTGAATATTTTTATTGTGTTATCCAACGAGTCAATATTTGTAACTGATGCCCATGAGAGATGTTAGATATAAAGTCAAGCACAATTATTTCCGTGCTTGATTCACTGAAAATATTTATGATTGTCAAAAGACAATAACAATAACATAGACTATTGGCGACTGTCAAGATCTCACATGTTGTGTTGGCAATGAAAAATAACACAACTAGAGCGAACCAACATCCCTATTTAAACAAAAAAAATTCTCTGACTGGCGACTGTGCAACATGTGGAATAAAATATCTGAAAAAGCTCCAAACCAGCTTTGTGCTACAAATGTCAAAGAATAAAAGAACACAACAAAGTGTTTAAATTCAAACAAAGAAATTTGCTGCACAACACCAACTAAGATTTGTTCTGCACATTTATCAATTTATTGGCAAACTCAGAATATCGAAAAGTAGGTGGAACCAATACGTATTTTTTACCCAGATATCATGAAAGGTGCATTCATCAGAATAGGTCTCTACAACAATGAGATTATAAAGGCGGCTAATTGATGAATTGGGATAACTTCGCCATTGTGAAAAGCTTTGAGTTGAAATTTGGGGGGAGACGATTACATGAAAAAAAATAAAAAATCCGAAAACATAGGTTTATTTCTACTCATTCGATTTTTAAAGTGATTTTTACCCTCTGTAATATTCTCAAATTAGTCCAAAGACCATGCATAATGTTTCGTGTCGTGGTAGTTGTGGTTAGAAAAATACTTATAAAAGTAGTATTGATATCTGAAAAATGTAAAACTCTCGCATAACTTCAAAGGAATATTTTTATGTAGAATGTTTATGTACCCTTACCTGTTTCTCTTGTAGCTTTTACTAAAGTTTGAATTTTAAAGCACACATAGGGCCTCAAGCGAAAGCTATGTAAATACCCATTACAGTTGCTGAAGAAATTGGGAAGTGATCTTCACTTCAGCAGCAATATTCTGGGAATGTTAGCGGCTTTTAACGTCAATCTAGTTAGCGTCGAAGTTTTTTCCTCGCTTGTGTGCATTCCAACTAACGTATTAACCAGAAATACTCCTTTCATTAGTGTGATACAGGTGATAACTAGTATTTTATGTTTTTAATTTTTTTCCATTTAAAACCTTCTCTGCATCTCACGTGTCAAAATATATAGGTTAGACATGTATGAGAGATTTTGTATTGTTTGGCTACTTAGATAAAACTGTCAAAAAATGCACAAACTATACCACTCTACCGCATTTTTTCAAACGAATATCACGTGATTGTTTACTAGCGTTTTTCATCTCTCTTGTTCTAGCAACTGAGAGTGGCTCGAAAAGCAATGGTAAGAAACATGAATCATCCTGCAGAATATTATTGATTAGATAACCAACTTTTTTGTACGGCATGGTGCCGTTTAGATACGGTAACCACGAATGAATTCACAGCATCACTCCTGTTAAATATAAATGTACTACTCATGGTAAAAACCAATACAGAAAAACTGAACACATATCGAAAAGATTAAAATTGTAATAATGATGCCTCTTAAAACTGTATTAGCCCCACATTTTTTTATAAACGAAAACACCCTGCACCTATTCTGGTTGCCCCCATTGATGCAATACATAGAAGTCGCAAAGGGATTGGAAATCTTCAACCTAAAATAAATTTTGGCCTGTATGTGCAACTGTATCCCATTTTTGTGGCACAAAACTTGGCGCACCTAAAAAAGTTTCTTTTACGCAAAACGTTTGTGGCCCCTATTACTCGTAACAACGCCACATGGTAAAGTTACAATGTTTACACACCCTTACTGTTTCTCCTGTAGCTTTTGCTAAAGTGTGAATTTTTAGAAGACACACAGGTGATAAAGCGAATGCTTTTTGAATGAACATTGCAGTTGCTGCTTAAATTTGGAAGTGCTCTTCACTTCAGCAGCAATGCTTGGTTAATGTTAGGGGCTTTTACTTAACATCAATCTTTTTAGGTTAACCAAAGTTTACCCTTTATCCATTGAAATTATTTTCTAAAATAGGCTAAAATTGTTTATTGTGACAGTGTGAATTTGAGTGGTTTCGTGTGATTTCTTTGAGCTTACAGTTTAGTACCAATGCTTCACCTTACCAAAAAAACTATGGCAATAATCCAAAGAAATAAATTTGAGGTACCTCTATGAAAGTTTTACAATAGTGTACCACTCGCAAATTGTTTTCAAAAAAACTGCTTTTTACTCAAAAGAATTTTATTAGCCAGTACAATCAATCTTCGGAGTGTAGGATTTCAGTGGGAGCAGAAAGGTCATAACTACTCCAGTCGAACTTTGTATTCTGTAACAATCAAACACTATACCGTGAGATGTGAAGTTTACAATATACAATTGAAAAAGCGGGTTGTGATCATGTGGAGATTAGGAAGACCTTCCGACACGGAAGTAGATGCATGGAGTAAGAAATTGCGACACCAGTTTGATGGACAATAAAAACAAAAATTTATGCAGGACGAGAAGTTAGTGCAAGGTTACACTCTAACCAGGATGGTTCTCGAGTGTTGCAGGTTCCGGCAACTAGAAAAGGTCTCACATGGAGGATGCATGGAAGTGTCGTTGCAGAGCTTGAAAGTGCAAGCGATGCAGACGTCTTCAGAATTAACAGCCTGGACCAAGGGTTCAGCTTCTCACCAGGTGAGAGAACAAGGAAGAGAAGATGCTGTGGCTCTTTCAGTTGAAGAGCAGACGACCTTAAGACAAGGCCACGCCACGGCGTTGCCAGTCCCAGCGTGGTATCTCAACGTTCTAAACCAACGGTCGCACAACGCCTAAATCCTCGCTGTCCTGACATCAGACTTCTTAAAACATCCATCCCGCCAGGCAGTCCATCTTCTGAGCCCGCGTCATCTTCCTCCTCGACATCTTCTTGTCTGCCCCTGTCACCGTACCGCAATCCACAATGAGGATGATTCACAGCGACACCTTTATTGGTGCGTTTTCATTAGTTTAGTTTTGATTTCGGACAAGATTTCATAATCAGATGAAGCGAAGTTTGTTTCCTGGCTGCGTCTGCATTCCAAGTTGTATAATAACCAGAAATATTCTATTCATTGGTGGGATGCAGGTGATAACCAGTATTTTAAATTTCCAAATTGAAAAGCTTCCTTTTATCGTACGTGTCAAAATGCATAGGTGAGACATGAATGGGAGATTTCCTAATGTTTGGCAACCAAGACAGAACTGTTAAAATAAATACACAGACTATAACACTTTGCCACACATTTCCAATAAATATCACTTGAATGTTTACTCGCGTTTTTATCTCTTTTTTTCTAGCAACTGAGAGCGGCTCGAAAGGCAGAGGTAAGCAAGATGACTCATCCTTGCAAATAACATTCTTTGAATAGCTGATACACAGAGCATGATATGTAGGGGTTTAGATACAGCAGAATAGATTCACAGCGTCACTCCTGTGTAACATAAACTGACTACTCTTTAGTAAAAAGCAATAAAAAAACTGTCTACATAATGACAAGCTCAAAATGATATTATCTGCGCCTCTCAAAACTGCTTTAGCTCTACCATTTTTCGTAAACATAACCTCCCTGCGCATACTGTAGTTGTTGCTATTGTCTCAAAACATGCAAAGGGCAAAGGGATTGCAAATCTTGAACGTAAATAAAGTTTTCTTAGTATATGCAATGTATCCCATTCATGTGGCACAAAATTTGGCTCACATTATCTGCAGATCTGAGTATACAAAACGTAAGTTGTCCCCATCACTAACAATACTACAACACCATGAAGTAATGATGCTGTTACATTAGAATATTGCTAAATAATCAAATAGGCCTTTTTGAAAGAGCATGTCCTATATACTAGGCAATATTTTTTAGATAACCAAGTGAAACTCAAGCACAATTTTATGCCCTAGGCAAATTCAGTAAATATAACAAGTTGTGCATTCACATGTGATAATATTATTGCCCTTCTTTTTCAGTCACACCGATAAGATCAACAACTAAATGTAAGTTATACTTCGTTTTTTTCTTTATTTCCCCTCAAGTGCTACAGAGGGTATTATTGATATAACAGATCTACTAAGCAATCTTTCCCTAGAAATTTTGGAAAACTCCACCATTCTCAAAATAAAATTTTTCTTTGGTATAATAAATATCTGTATGAAGTAAAGCAGAAAGATATCTCCCCCCAAAAGCTTTTTAGGATCCATTAGTGTATGAACACTGTTACAGTTTGGAAATAACTTCAGCAAAATTTTACGTATATGATCATTCCTTTTCTTGACGTAACTAAGGCATGTGTAGTAAATATTTTTATTGTGTTATCCAACGAGTCAATATTTCTAACTGATGCCCATGAGACATGTTAGATATGAAGTCAAGCACAAATATTTCCGTGCTTGATTCACTGAAAATATTGTAATAAACGAAAGACAATAACAATAACAAAGACTATTGGCGATTGTCTAGATCTCACATGTTGTGTTGGCAAGAAAAAATAACACAACTAATACAAACCAACATCCTTAATTAAACAAAAAAATTCTCTGACTGGCGACTGTGCAACATGTGGAATAAAATATCTGAAAAAGGCTCCAAACCAGCTTTGTGCTAAAAATGTCAAAGAATAAAAGAACACAACAAAGTATTTAACTGCAAACAGGAAATTTGCTGCATACCACCATTTACAATTTGTTCTGCACATTTATCAATTTATTGGCAAAGGCAGAATATCGAAAATTAGGTGGAACCAATAGGTGTTTTAATCAGATATCATGGAAGGTGCATTCAACACAATAGGTCTCTACAACAATAAGATTTTAAAGATGGCTAATTGAAGAATTGGGATAAGTTCGCCCTTGTGAAAAGCTTTGAGTTGAAATTTGAGTGGGAGACGATTACATGAAGAAAAATTACAAATCCAAAAAACATAGGTTTTTTCTTCTCATTTGATTTTTAACGAGATTTTTGCCCTCGTTAATATTCTCACATTAGTGCAAACACCATGCATAATGTTTCCTGTCATTGTGGTAGTTGTGGTTAGAAAAATACTTATAAAAGTAGTATTGAAATCTGCAAAATGTAAATCTCTCGCATAACTTCAAAGGAATATTTTTATGTAGAATGTTTATGTACCCTTACCAGTTTCTCTTGTAGCTTTTACTAAAGTTTGAATTTTAAAGCACACTTAGGGCCTCAAGCGAAAGGTATGTAAATACCCATTACATTTGCTACCTAAATTGGGGAGTGATCTTCACTTCAGCAGCAAATATTCTAGGAATGTTAGCGGCTTTTCATGTCAATCTACTTAGCATCGAAGTTTTTTCCTCGCTTTGTGTGCATTCCAACTTATGTATTAACCAGAAATACTCCTTTCATTAGTGTGATACAAGTGATAACTTGTATTTTATATTTTGAAATTTTTTTCATTTAAAACCTTCTCTGCATCTCACGTGTCAAAATATATAGGTTAGACATGTATGAGAGATTTTGTTTTGTTTGGCTACTGAAATAAAACTGTCAAAAAATGCAGAATCTATACCATTCTACAGCATTTTTCCAAACGAATATCATGTGATTGTTTACTAGGGTTTTTCATGTCTCTTGTTCTAGCAACTGAGAGCGGCTCGAAAAGCAATGGTAAGAAAGATGAATCATCCTGCAGAATAATATTGATTAGATAACCAACTTTTTTCTACGGCATGATGCCTTTTAGATTGGGTAACCACGAATTGATTCACAGCATCACTCCTGTAAATATAAATGTACTACTCATGTGAAAAACCAATACAGAAAAACTGATCACATATCGATAAGATATAAATTTTATTCACGATGCCTCTTAAAACTGTATTAGCCCCACATTTTTTTATAAACGAAAACACCCTGCACCTATTCTGGTTGCCCCCATTGATGCAATACATAGTTGTCGCAAAGGGATTGCAAATCTTCAAAATAAAATAAATTTTGGCCTGTATGTGCAACTGTATCCCATTTTTGTGGCACAAAACTTGGTGCACCTAAAAAAGTTTCTTTTACGCAAAAAGTTTGTGGGCCCCTATTACTCGTAACAACCCCACATTGTAAAGTTAGAATGTTTACACACCCTTAGTGTTTCTCCTGTAGCTTTTCTTAAAGTGTGAATTTTTAGAACACACACAGGTGATAAAGCGAATGCTATTTGAATGAACATTGCAGTTGCTGCTTAAATTGGGAAGTGCTCTTCACTTCAGCAGCAATGCTCTGTTAATGTTAGTGGCTTTTACTTAACATCAATCTTGTTAGGTTAACCAAAGTTTCCCATCTATCCATTGAAATTATTTTATAAAATAGGCTAATATTTTATTATTGTTACAGCGTGAATTAGAGTGGTTTCGTGTGATTTTTTTGAGCTTACAGTTTACTACCAATGCTTCATCTTACCAAAAAAACTATGGCAATTCATATTTGAAATAACAATCCAAAGAAATAAATTTGAGGTACCTCTATGAAAGTTTTACAAAAGTGTACCACTCACACATTGTTTTCAAGAAAACTGCTTTTTACTCAAAAGAATTTTATTAGCTAGTACAATCAATCTTCGGAGTGTAGGATTTCATTAGGAGCAAAAAGGTCATAACTACTCCAGGCGAACTTTGTATTGTGTAACAATCTAACACTATACCGTTAGATGTGAAGTTTTAAAAATACAATTGAAAAAGCATGTTCTGATCATGTGGAGATTAGGAAGACCTTCCAACACGGAAGTAGATGCAAGGAGTAAGAAATTGCGACACTGATTTCACGGACAATGAAAATGATAATTTATGCAGGGCGATAAGTGAGGGCAAGGTTATAGATAGCTTGCACTCACGTCACCATAGCTGCCATTTATATGACCAACATGTTCGGCGAAAGGTGGCACACTTATCTGGTGGTATATACTTTCGCATTCCTGAAAAAGCTGCATGTGGGTCACAAGAAAGGAATCTGATGACGTCATGTGCAGGCTTTGTATACTTTAACCAGGTTTGTTCTCGAGTGTTGAAGGTTCTGGCGACTAGAAAAAGTCTCACTTGGTGTATGCATGGAGGTGTCGTTGCGGAGCTTGAAAGTGCCAGCGATGCCAGACGTCTTCAGAATTAACAGCCCGGATCAAGGCTGCAGCTGCAACCAGGTGAGAGAACACGGAAGAGAAGATGCTGTGTCACTTTCAGTAGAAAAGCACAACACCTGAATCCTCGCCGTCTTGACAACAGACTTCTTAAACCATCCATCCCGCCACGCAGTCCATCTTCAGAGCCCGCTTCATGTTCCTCCTCGACATCTTCTTGTCTGGCCCCTGTCACCGCACCATTATCCACAATGATGATGATTCACAACGACACCTTTATTAGGGTGTTTTCGTTATTTCCGTTTTCATTTCGGACAAGATTTCATAGTCAGATGAAGCAAGTTTGTTTCCTGCTCTGTCGCATTCCAAGTTGTATTATACCAGAAATATTTTATTCATGTTGTGATGCAGGTGATAACCAGTATTTTAATTCCTCATTTAAAACCTTCCCTTCATCGACGTGTCAAAATGCATCGGTGAGACTTGTATGGGAGATTTCGTAATGTTGGCAACCAAGACAGAACTGTTAAAATAAATAAACTAACACTTTGCAGCAACATTTCTGAATAAATATCACTTGAATGTTTACTCGCGTTTTATCTCTTTGTTCTAGCAACTGAGAGCGGCTCGAAAGGCAGAGGTAAGCAAGATGAATCATCCTTGCAAATAACATTCTTTGAATAGCTGATACACGGTGCATGGTATGTAGGGGATTAGATACAGGAGAATAGATTCACAGCTTCACTCCAGTGTAACATAAACTGACTACTCTTAGTAAAAAGCAATAAAAAAACAGTCTACATATTGAAAAGCTCAAAATGGTATTCCCTGTGCCTCTCAAAACTACTTTAGACCCTACATTTTTCGTAAACATAACCTCGCTGGGCGCATACATTAGTTGTTGTCTTTGTCACAAAACTTACAAAGACTGCAAAAAAGGGATTGCAATCTTGAACGTAAATACGTTTCTTAGTATATGCAATGTATCCCTTTCTTGTGGCACAAAAATTGCTCACATATATACAGATCTGAGT